>JBCNJP010000007.1:31789129-31833408 GCA_039602395.1 Deinandra increscens subsp. villosa | reverse complement strand
CAACTTCCAACACTTTTGTATTACTTTTTGCAAAAACAACAATTTTTGTAATTTATTAAAATGCTTCCGTTGATGTGCTATCTAAAATCTATCTGTAAAGCCTCTTTTAACTAATTATATTATTTTGATGGGTTGGTTGTAACTAAAGACTTGGATCATGTTCTGGATCATACCCCACACGGTTATACTCCGTTAGTGGAAATTGGGGGTGTGACAGATTGGTATCAGAGCCCTTGGATACAGCGAACCAGAACTTTTTCAAAAGTATTTTCTGAACTGTAATTGTTTTTGAAAACCTTGGTTACAACTTATTCCCAAAGGTATTGCCCACCGTGCCAAAGTTGATCCTCACTTAGAATCCTTTGTTTTACGCCGCATAGAATTTGGATATTGGTGAAAACGTGTTCGTTCATAAAGACTTAGAAATTTTGAGATTTTAAGTCAGAAGTCCTCTAAGAACAAAGTTAGCGAACTTGCATTTTACTCTTAGCGAATGTGACCTTTGGCCTTAACGAACTACATTTTCTTCTTAGCGAACTTGAACAATTCTTAGCAGACTTCCATGTTACCTTAGCGGACTTAAACTGCTCCTAGCGAACTTCTGGCTAGCGAACTTCAGCAGATCTTAGTTTTAACTTGTTCTTAGCAAACTCAAGTTGCTCTCAGCGAACTTGATTCCTTCCTAGCGAGCTTGATTAGTTCTTAGCGAACTTGATTCCTTCTTAGCGAACTTGATTAGTTCATAGCAAACTTGAAAGGTGCTTAGCGAACTTGCTTGTGCTTAGCGAACTTGATGTGTGATTAGCGAACTTCACTCAGTTTTTAGCGAACTCGAATGACTGATAGGATATCACTGCTGATTTTTGATGTCACAATTACTTGTACTATGTGTTTAAGTGCTTCTGACATTGTTACTACTTTGTTACAACCTTAGAATATTTTATTCACGCAAATGAACGTTTACATGTAATTTTGCATGTGTGAGACATTTCTTGGTACTTAATGATTTCCTAGTATCGGGTATACTAACCAATGGAAGGTTTGCATGATGCATAGAAAAATCATGCGGCCTCGGAGAAATGCTTGACCCAACCTGGGAAACTTCACTGATGCTCAGGTTCAAGAAATGATCAACCAGGGAGTTGCTGCAGCTATGGCAGCGGCTCGTTTTCAGTTCCAAGGAAACCACCAACCCCAATGCTCGTTTAAATCATTCATGGATTATAAGCCTTTAGTATTTAAGGGCGATGAAGGTGTTGTCGGCCTACTCAGATGGCTCGAAAAGTTAGAAAAAAAATTTGCAATGTGTAACTTCCCGGTAAGAGATAGGGTGAAGTATGCTATGGGTACACTGGAGGATTCCGCACTTACCTGGTGGAATGCATAGATACAAATGTTGGGAATTGATATTGCTAATGCCATGACATGGCAAGAATTTAAGGATGCTATCATGGAGGAGTATTGTCCTCGTGATCAAGTGAAACGGTTAGAGGGTGAATTTATAAATTTAAAAATGGTGGGATCTGAAGTTGAAGAATATACGGCCCGCTACCATGAGTATGCAATACTATGTTCGACAATGGTTGACGCCGAATATAAAAGAATTGAAAGGTATGTGGATGGGCTGGTTCCACAAATTCAGGGAATGGTAACCTCTTCGAACCCAGTTAATGTGCAACAGGCGATCAGGTTGTTACACAAGCTAACAGACCAGGAAGTGGCCCAGGGAACTCTACCACCAAAGAAATCTCCAAAAACTGCTCTTGATGGGAAAAGGAAAAGGGATGAAGAGCCTACCAACAACAATGTCGGTAACAACTCTGGGAATTTTTATGGCCCCCAAAACTAGAACAAAAGGTTCAACAACAGCGGAGACGGTAACCGAAACCGTGAAGGTAGCAGTGGCCAGAAATCGAACGGGTATAAGGGGAAGGCACCCTATTGCAGCAAGTGCAACACCACCACAATGGTGACTGCAACAAATCCCCATGTGAGCGTTGTGGGAAGAGAGGGCATGTGGCTAGGAACTGCTGGGGTGAACTCTTGAACTGACCCAAGCAAAACAATGAAGGCCCCAGAGGGTGTTATGAATGTGGGAAACCCGGGCACCTGAAGAAAGATTGCCCCCAACTCAGGAAGAACGGAAACCACAACAACAACCACACCAACACCAACAACAATGGTGGAGGTGGCGATGGAAACGGGGGAAATGGTACCAGAGGACATGCTTTTGTCATGGGATCAGGTGACGCCAAGAAAGATGCCAATGTGATAACCGGTAAGTTTCTTCTCAACAACTATTTTGCTAATGTATTATTTGATTCTGGAGCTGAGAAAAGTTTCATTTCAACCAAATTTTGCAAGTTGATAAAGGCTAATATGAATCCCTAAGAAGCTAGGTACACAGTTGAATTAGCAAATGGTAAACTTCTCGATGCAACTCATGTAGTCAAGATTGTACCTTAGAGTTCTCAGGTCACAAATTCAGTATAGATTTAATGCATTCCACAATTGGTAGTTTCGATGTAATAATTGGTATGGACTGGTTGTCCGCACACCAGGCAGAACTCGTCTGCCGAGAAAAGGTCATACGTATACTAACCGTAAGCGAAGAAGTACTCTCGATTCAAGGCGAAAAGGGAGGCACTGTCTCCGGAATCATATCATACCTCAAGGCACAATAATGCCTTCAGAAAGGACACATAGCCATCCTGGCAATGGTTATGGACCACACCATGGTGGAACGAAAAATTGAGGATTTTCCGATAGTCCGCGACTACCCCGACGTATTCCCGAAAGAATTACTAGGCCTACCTCCACATCGACAAGTGGAATTCGGAATCGACCTTATCCCTGGAGCAGCTCCTGTTGCCCGAACTCCATACCGTTTGGCTGTAAATGAATTGCATTAATTATCCACACAACTACAGGAGCTATTAGATAAAGGTTTCATTAGGCCTAGTTCGTCTTCATGGGGCGCGCCAGTATTATTCATTAAAAAGAAAGATGGGACGTTCAGAATGTGCACAGATTATCGTGAGCTCAACAAGGTTACTATTAAGAACCGATATCCTCTTCCTCGGATCGATGATCTCTTCGATCAATTGCAAGGATCCAGCTACTACTCAAAAATCGACTTAAGGTCCGGGTATTATCAACTCAGAGTCTGTGAAGAAGACATATCAAAGACAGCTTTCAGAACACGCTATGGCCACTATGAATTCTTAGTCATGCCTTTCGGCCTAACGAATGCACCAGCAGTGTTCATGGATCTCATGATCCGAGTGTGCAAACCTTACCTAGAGCAATTCGTCATTGTCTTCATCGACGAAATTCTCGTTTACTCAAGGACTAAAGAGGAACATGAGGAACATCTCAGAATAATTCTGGAACTGTTAAGGAAGGAGCAACTTTATGCGAAATTCTCCAAGTGTGACTTTTGGATCCGAGAGGTACAATTTCCGGGTTATATCGTCAACGAACAGGGTATCCACGTCGACCCAGCCAAGATAGATGCAATCAAAAACTGGTCTACACCACGAACACCAATGAAAATTCGCCAATTCCTAGATTTGGCGGGGTACTACTGTCGTTTCATAAAGGGATTCTGTTAGCTAGCTCAACCGTTAACCGCTCTCACGCAAAAAGGCATCCAGTATAGGTGGGGTGACAAGGAAGAGGCGGCCTTCCAAACTTTGAAAGAGAAACTCTATACCGCACCTATATTATCTTTACCTGATGGAGTTGACGACTTCGAGGTTATTGTGACACGTCAATCCAGGGACTTAGATGCATATTGATGCAAAGAGGTAAAATAATCGCATACGGGTCAAGGCAATTAAAATCCCATGAAAAGAATTACACAACTCACGATTTGGAATTGGGTGCAGTTGTATTTTCCATGAAATTTTGGAGACACTATCTATATGGTACCAAGTGTAAGATATACACTGCTCACAAAAGCCTCCAGCATATATTCGAACAAAAGGAACTCAACATGAGGCGGCGTAGATGGGTTGAATTGCTAAACGACTACGACCTAGCGATAAAGTATCATCCAGGCAAGGCCAATGTGGTGGTCGATGCCTTGAGTAGAAAGGAGCATGTTAAACCTAGAAGGGTTCGAGATCTACAATTAACGATTCATGCGGAACTACCCGATAGAATCCGGGATGCCCAGAAGGAGGCCCTAAGGAAATAAAACTTTGGGTCTGAATCCTTGAGTGGTGTGGATGGAACTTTTGAAGTTAAGTCGGATGGAATTCGATATTACAAGGATCGTGTATGGCTACCTCTTCATGGAAATCTTAGGGAATTAGTAATGGACGAGGCTCACAAGTCCCGATATTCAGTCCATCCAGGTTTGGACAAAATGTATCAAGACCTAAAGGGGCTCTATTGGTGGCCCAATATGAAGACTGACATTGCTAAGTACGTCAGCAAGTGTTTGTGCCACACCCTGTAATTTTTGTGTTGGGCGAGAGTGTGATGGATCATAGTCAAGGTTACACAGAATGACCTCTAGATGATTCAACAAATAGAGCCGTTTAGAAGTTTTAGTTAAGTCAAAATATGGAGTTTCATTAATTTAGCAGCCGAAATAGTAGTGAAAGTACTATGTTTAAATTGTTACAAAACAATTACATTCAAACATATTATAGGACATGACACAGTTAGGTGTTATGTAGTGAAATCTCCAAAAGAGCGGCTAAGTTTGACCATGACTCCAGAAACGACAAATACAGGTCCTAACATGATAAGGCAATCCAGTATGCAGCTGAAATCAATCACCTGAGAATTCATATACTAAAACGAGTCAACATAAAGTTGGTGAGTTCACAGGTTTAGATAGCATGCATGTAAGAGTTTGATAACAAAGTTTGATTTAATCATTCCATCCTTTGACAATTTGTTTAGATACTGTTTTATAAATTACCATGAACCTTGAATATCGAAACTAACTGATTGCCCACTCTTGATACTATGTCCAACAGTACTGCATGGCCAAATATAATTGTATGTACTCTCTTGACTATTAAAACGGAGTCAATATTGGAGCTACCAATCAGAGCAGGGGCGTTAACCCAATAGATCTATCCACGAGTCATCGTTTCTATTTGTAAATTAACCGGATTCAACTAATAGTGAGGTTTCATTATAGCATGAACGAGCATGATACAATAGGGTTCGGACTAGAAAAGCTCATGTAATCAATATGGTAACAAGTAATCTATTTTTCAGGCAATGATTATGGTTGTATGAATTCTCCCCCAAGGGGCCGTGAAAACTCACCTGAATGATACGGTTCAGATAGTAATGCGGAACAAGTAAGCAGTCCTATACAACGTTATAAGACATATTAGGATATAGAAATTGGGTTGACATCTAAGTCACTTCAATTTGGTTGGTCAAGTCTTGGTGTTATGGTAACCCAGGGGTGTTATGATACGATATCGTTGACCTTAGGGAAATATTTATCGGAAATAAATATTTATTACGCGATAATTAAAATATTAATAATATTCATGATAAATATTAGTCTAGAAATGGTTTATATTTCCAAATAAATATCATATGAGTTTAAAGGGCTTTTATAGGAAGAAATGACAGTTTAAGGTCAAAACACGTTTTTTACCGGTTTTAGCCGTATTTCACGGTTTTTTCCAAAAATGACTAAGGCAATTGATCAAATAAATAAATATACATTTATTTTCATCATAAAGATCATAACAAATCAGAAAATGCAAGTTCAAGAGTTCACTTTCCTAGTTTTGTCGGTTTTACCGATATGTGTTTGATTTAGCCGATTTTGATCCTATGACTCGTTCTAGGGTTTTGTAACTTACCAAAACACTTTGTAAACATGTATTAAGTCATTTTAAGTCTATAAAAGTGTTCCCAGTCAGTTGTAACATTTATTTGTATAACTTTACAAAAATGGGTTTTCCGGGCCCGTAAAGTGTCTGTTTTTTGTCCCGTTTTTTCCCAAATTTAGCTATTTTTAAAAGGGATCTTGTACTAGGGTTTTTATAGCTAAAAACATACGTTATATTCACTTTAAAAGGGGTTGAATTTTCTGTCCAAATATTGCCCTAATTTATTTATAGTTTCCGAGACTTTTTGGTGGGTTATTTTTATAGATTTAGCCGTCCAAACATATCAATAAGTCATATGGTACTATCCATCACCCTCATTTTCGGTTTTCTCAAGTTAGTAGAACTTATTTATTACTTTTCTACTAGATTTTGAATGTTATATGATCTCATTTTATGCATCAAACACTCCTACCTCAAGTCTTGGTTAAAATGGTGACTTTAAACTTATGTTTTCTTCTATAATGATAATAACCTACATGTTTCACACCCTGTAATTTTCGTGTTGAGCGCGAGTATGATGGAGGCTTGATCTTGCTTCCTTGAGTCTCTTAGTGACTTTGATCTTCAAGTATTATAGAGATTTGATGAAGTAAATCTAGAGAGAGAGTAGAGAGAGGGTGGCGACGGGTTGGAGAAGAGGGAGAGAAAGTGTGTGTGTTTTGTGGTGTGAGGTTATGTGAAATGTTTAGGGTTTCTCTTTATGTTGTTTATATATGAGGTGAAAAGGAACCAAGTAAAAGGAGAAGGGTTTGGTTCATTGGTGGTGAGGTGGTGGCAGTTTGGGGGCTAGCCGAAAATGAGAGCCAGGGGGAGGGGGGCCGGTTCTAGTGAAGCAAGGAGAAGAGGGGAGGAGGTCAAAGGTTGTACATGGCTAGGCAGGGTGATGGATGGTAGAAAAGGTAAATAGTGTTTGCTTTATGGTTGGGTAATTAGAGAAAAGGTGGTGGATGGTTACTAGATATCGATGGGGAGGTGGTTCGGGTGTCGGTTTGAGCCGTGATCGAGGGTCAAGTTTGATTGGCTCAAAGGTGACAATGGTTTTGATCATGCATGGTGTGGACGTGCATGGTGATTAACGGGTCGGGTTCAAGAAAAATAAAAATGATAACAAGTCTTGTTTAAAGTCAAATGGTGTTAAATGGCGAAAAACAATTGCGTTGATTGTTTTATATAAAAACCTAATGGTTTTTCGTTATAAAAATACCAAACGTTAAAATGATTTGTTATTGGACGTAATCGGTAAATAAATGAATAAACGTGATCATTCATTGATTATTTTACGTCAAATAAATTACGAACTTTGTACGTGTATTAAAATACTACAAAGGTGACGAGACAATATAATTTTTTTATTTTATATTTAATTATTGTTGTGAAACGTTTCTTATTATTGAAGTTCCACCAATCATATATATAATATTCTTGTTTTTAAAGGTCGATCGTCGAAATAACGATGTAGGGTTATGCCAAGACTAACGGATAGTTGCATATTTCGTCATCTACGTTAACTAACACAAATTTATGCACATAGATTCAATAAATTAATCGTTAATTTATATAATTTTGACGTGGGAAACTTACGGGTTGTCACATTCTCCCGTAGTTGAGAGAATTTCGTCATAAATTCAGACTGCGTTATCTACAGGAGCTTGATTGGGAAAAAGGTGCGGATACTTAGCTTTGAACTGGTCTTCGCGTTCCCAAGTAAACTCAGATCCATGGCGTGAGTTCCATCGAACTTTGACAATGGGAATTCGGCTTCGCTTTAGTTTCTTAACTTCACGGTCAACAATTTCAGCAGGTTCCTCTACGAAGTGAAGGGTTTCGTCGATTTGGATCTCGTCGAGAGGAATGACAAGCGATCCATCGGCAAGTCTTCAGATTACTGACATGGAATGTGTTGTGAACACTGCTAAGCTCGGCTGGCAGTTGTAGTCTGTAAGCTACTGGTCCGATCTTTTCAGGGATCTGGAATGGACCAATGTATCGAGAGTTTAGCTTACCACGTTTTCCAAAGCGGATAACACCTTTCGATGGGGATACCTTCAGTAGAACCTTGTCGCCGACTTCGAATGATAGAGGATTTCGTCGGATGTCAGCGTAGCTCTTTTGACGGTCACGGGCGGCTTTCAAACGGTTTCGAATCTGGGAGACCTTTTCAGTCGTCTCGATAACTACTTTTGGATCGGTAATTTGGCTATCTCCAATCTCGTACCAACATATGGGAGATCGACACTTTCGTCCATAGAGTGCTTCGAATGGGGCGGCTTGAATACTGGTATGATAACTATTGTTATATGAAAACTCGCATAGGGGCAAGTGTTCATCCCAGTTGTTACCGAAGTCGATCGCGCAAGCGCGTAACATGTCTTCAAGGGTTTGGATTGTTCTTTCACTCTAGCCATCTGTTTGCGTATGGTAAGCAGTACTCATGTCCAGTTGAGTACCCAGTGCTTCATGCAATGACTGCCAGAACTTAGAAGTGAAGCGAATGTCTCTATCTGAGATGATTGAGATGGGAGTCCCGTGGCGGGAGAGTATCTCTTTCATATAGAGTTTGGTTAGTCGTTCCATGGAATCCTTTTCCTTGATGGCTAAGAAATGAGCGGATTTTGTCAATCGATCTATGATAACCCAAACGGCATCGTTACCGTTTCGGCTTTTCGGCAGTTTGGTGACAAAATTCATGGCAATACGTTCCCACTTCCACTCAGGGATTATCGGTTGGACAAGTAAACCGGATGGCTTCTAATATTCTGCTTTAACTTTGGCGCAAGTTAAACATTTACCGACATAAGTGGCAACTTCCATTTTCATATTGGGCCACCAGTAAAGCTCTCTCAATCTGTGGTACATCTTGTCAGCACCAGGGTGGATTGAGTATCTCAATTTGTGGGCTTCGTCCATGACTAGGTTTCTGATGCCTCCGTGCATAGGCACCCATAGTCTATTCATGAAATACCTGGCACCGTCAGGCTTGATCTCGAATTGACGGTTCATACCACGTAGATTTTCAGTTCCGACATTCTCATCCTTAAGAGCTTCAGCTTCGGCTTCACGGATTTTGGAGGGTAGACCGGTGTGGATGGTCAAGGCAAGGGATCTGACACGGAGCGATTTCACAGGTTCCTTACGGCTCAAGGCATCTGCTACAACGTTTGTCTTCCCAGGGTGGTATAGGATTTCACACTCGTAATCGCTAAGCAACTCGACCCATCTTCGTTGCCTCATATTCAACTCCTTCTGGTTCAAGATGTGCTGGAGGCTTTTGTGGTCGGTGAAGACTTTGCATTCCGTGCCATATAGGTAATGTCTCCATATCTTGAGAGCGAATACTACGGCTCCGAGTTCTAGGTCGTGAGTGGTATAGTTCTTCTCGTGAACTTTCAACTGGCGTGAGGCGTAAGCTATGACCTTTTCACGTTGCATTAACACGCATCCAAGGCCTTGATGAGATGCGTCACAGTAAATGCAGAAATCGTTATTACCTTCAGGTAGGGCTAGAATAGGCGCTTCGCATAGCTTCTGCTTTAGATTTTGGAAGGCTTCTTGGGTTTTATCGTCCCAATTGAATTTCTTCTCTTTCTGGTCAGAGCGGTTAGGGGTTGGGCTATCTTGGAGAAGTTCTCGATGAACCTACGGTAATAGCCGTCAAGACCAAGAAATTGTCGTATCTCAGATGGAGTGGTCGGAGGGCTCCAACTTTTAATTGCTTCGATTTCCGCAGGGTCAACATGAATTCCACAATCTTTGATTACGTGACCTAAGAAATGTACTTCTCGGATCTAAAATTCACACTTTGAAAATTTGGGGTATAGTTTCTCTTTTCTAAGCAATTCCATAATAAGTTTGAGGTGAAGCTCGTGTTCTTCCTTACTACGGGAGTAGATCAGGATATCGTCGATGAACACGATAACAAACTTGTCAAGATAGGGTTTGCACACGCGATTCATAAGGTCCACGAATACAGCAGGCGCATTGGTTAACCCGAAAGGCATTACCATGAACTCGTAGTGTCCGTAATGAGTTCTGAAAGCGATCTTAGCAACATCTTCATCACGAACTTTTAGTTGGTGGTAACCGGATCGTAAGTCAATCTTGGAATAAAAACTTGATCCTTGGAGTTGGTCGAATAGATCGCCAATCCTCGGGAGAGGATACCGGTTCTTTACCGTTAGCTTGTTCAGTTCTCGGTAGTCGAAACACATACGGAAGGATCCGTCTTTCTTCTTAACAAATAGGACAGGGGCTCCCCAAGGTGAGAAGCTCGGTCTTATGAGGCCTTTGTCAAGAAGTTCTTGTAATTGATTCGACAACTCTTTCATCTCGGATGGCGTTAAACGATACGGGGATCGGGCAACTGGAGCGGCTCCTGGAACTAAATCGATCTGATATTCTACCTGTCTAGGCGGAGGTAGGCCAGGTAGGTCTGACGGGAAAACGTCTGCGAAATCTCGGACAATAGGGACATCTTCAATCTTTCTTTCTTCGGATTTCTTAGAAGATATATGCGCTAAGAGGGCAGGATAACCTTTACGTAGGCACTTCTGGGCTTTCATGCACGAAATGATGTGAAGTTTGGTATCTGTACGATCTCCTTGAATGGTCAAGGTCTCGTTGTTGGCTAGGGGAATCCTGACTTGCTTCTCATGGCAAACTATCTTCGCACGATTCGCGGATAGCCAATCCATTCCTACTACCACATCAAAGCTTCCAAGTTGGACGGGCAGAAGATCTATGTTGAACTTATGTCCTAATAAATCCAATGTACAATCTGGGAGGATTTCACGTGCTTCTATTTGTTTACCATTGGCCAATTCAATTAGGTACTTAGCATCTAATGTCTTAGGGGTGATACAAAGGATAGGACTAAAATCACTAGACACACAACTCTTATCGGCGCCGGTGTCGAATAAAACAGATGCATAATGTTCATTTAACAGAAACGTACCCGTAACGGTGTGCGGGTCCTGTCGTGCTTCTGTTGCGTTCAGAACAAACGCTCTTCCTCGGGCGGCTTCAGTTCCTGATCTTTTCAGCTTGGGACAGTCACTCTTGATGTGACCAGTGTTTCCACACTCATAGCAGGTATTCGTTGTCTGAGTCTTGTCGTTACGACTCGAACAGTCCCGGTATATGTGGCATTTCGCCTTGCAATTCTTGTAGTAGATATTACTACAGTCCAAGGTATGGTGCAGGTTACACTTGTTACACAAGGGCAGATTACCGGTCTAACCGTTCTTTCTTGCATCGGCGGCAGGGGCAGCAACTACGTAAGCCTTAATGGCTTTTGGAGCTTCAAAAGCAGGAATTTCCGCGGGTTTCTTCTTCTTCCATTCGTGAACACGTTTGCGTTTGTGATCAGATTTGACATTACCAGAGGAGGTGGAAGGGATAACAGCAGGTTTGGATTCAACAGTTTTCTTTGCAAACGATGTGCCTTGGCAAACGGCTTGATAGGTCAAGCTATGGGCCAATCGCACAGCACTTTAGAGAGTAGCGAGGTTAGAATACATAACGTTGCCTTGAATGAGGGAAGAAAGTCCCCAGATGTACCTCTCAATATTCTTGTATAGAGGGGTAACCATTGTGGAGCACAGGTGTGCCAACTCGTGGAAACGTCATGTATACCCTGCTACGTCAGCACCAACCATAGTGAGGTTCCAGAATTCAACTTCCAAACGTTGTAACTCTTCCCGGGGGCAGTACTCGTCCTTCATGAGCACTTTCAGATCATCCCACGTCATGGCGTAGGCAAGATCTTGTCCCAAAGATTTGGCATAAGAGTTCCACTAGGTCAGAACGTCTTCACTGAAGGTACAAGTTGCGTACTTGACCTTATACTCGTCAGGGCAGTTACACATGCGGTAGACAGACTCGGCCTTCTCGAACCACCGAATCAGTCCGACTGCACCTTCAGTACCTTTGAAATGAACAGGCTTGCAGTTCTTGAGGTCCTTGTAGCTACAGTCTCGAGTACCTGTAAGGTTAGACCAAATCTTCTTGAAAACAATCCTTCATAATTGATATTCGTTGATCTTCAATCCAATCGTGGATTTGACTTACCGGTAGGCGAGCGACGTCCATCGGAGGCAATGGAACGTTCTGTGTTAGCAGCAGCAAGTGCTTCAGTCACACGTTGGAGGACTAACTCTTTAATTGCAGCAGCACTCATAGGCGGCGGTGGAGGCGGGGGAGGAGGAGGAGGGTTCCTGTTAGCTCTCGTAGCGCGTCTGGGCATGATTCTAATTTCACATAGGCATAATAAGAGTAAGGCATTATAATAACAACCATACATATCACGACACACATCAACCACACATATAAATAAGGAGAATCATGACATTACAACATAATTAAATAGAGGTTCACAACATACATCATAACATACATAGTCTTGTCTGAAACAATTCTTACAAAGATAGCATTGTTTAGGTGGATAAATCATAATTCCACAATAGTACAAGAGTCAATACTTTTACAAAATGTAGGGTAAAACAGATCCCCATATGTCATCAACTACTAGATAAATCATGCATGCTCGAGTAATGCGAGAATCTCCCCGATCTGTGTGATCACCGAACGCGTTAAGCGGAGGACAACATTAAAGTCTCCATGAGAAGGGGTGCTAGCAGCGAGTGCCTCAACAGATGCAAGTGTGGCACCGGCGACACCGTTGGTGTCGGACATAAGGGTGTGCCGAGTGTCCAGGGCCTGGTCAAAAGAAACTGTGCGGCTCTCAAGTTCGACAACACGAGCCTCGAGAACAGCAAGAGGGGTAGGAGGGGCTTGAAGGACGGCCTAGAGATGACGTATCTTGGCGTCTCGGCGAGCAATGTTGTCATAGAGTGATAAGATAAGGATGTCAATAGGGATGCCTAGAAAGAACAGGAGGTGTGGCATCAACCTCATGATGGGGTACAGGTGCAATGGGAACATCTCTGGCAGTAGTGGCGGAAGAAGACTCGCCAAGCTCGAAGGTACTGTCGCTAAAGTGTACTCGCTTCTTTGGAGGAAGCGAGCCCTGGTCAGAAGAAGGAGGGACAGAAGGCTCAGATGATCGGGATCGTTTATGAGAAGATCCCGCAAGGGTAGCAAGTCCAGAAATGGGAGCAGAACGGCGGATCACCGACTTCCTAGGGGTGTACATCCAAAGTGGTCCAGTAGGGGTAGTCCTAAAAGGGCGAAGACGAAGGTGTACGCACAGGAGAAGGAGGACGTGATGCACTCAGAGTAACCACGATAGAGTCTCCGTCAGCAGGAGGGTCAGTGGCTGTGATATCCACATCGAAGAAAGGCGGCTCCTCAGGATCCTCATCGGAATCAGTGTCGTCGTCGACCGGAATGTGTAGCACGCTCGTAAGTGAGCGGGGGTCAGCAGTGGGTGACAATGGCTCATAAGTCGGAGATGGTGAAGTAGGTGGAGCTCGTATAGCCTCGATCTCAGCCTCGGAATCTGATGACAACACGACTGGCTCTGGAGTGGACATGCTGTGACAAAGTTTCCAAGTAATATTAATAGTTTTACGTTAGTGTGCTTATAATAGTCAAGTAATGCAAACAAGTAATGCATATGATGATACTAGCAGAGCATTAGGCTATAGTCTAAGTCCTAATATGCAACCTAGTACTCTATAACCTTGGCCCTGATACCAATTTGTCACGCCCTGTAATTTTTGTGTTGGGCGCGAGTGTGATGGAGGCTTGATCTTGCTTCCTTGAGTCTCCTAGTGACTTTGATCTTCAAGTATTATAGAGATTTGATGAAGAAAAGCTAGAGAGAGAGTAGAGAGAGAGGGTGGCGAAGGATTGGAGAAGAGGGAGAGAAAGTGTGTGTGTTTTGTGGTGGGAAGTTATGTGAAGTGTTTAGGGTTTCTCTTTATGTTGTTTATATATGTGGTGCAAAGGAACCAAGTAAAAGGAGAAGGGTTTGGTTCATTGGTGGTGAGGTGGTGGCGGTTTGGGGGCTAGGCTGAAAATGAGAGCCAAGGGGAGGGGGGCGGTTCTAGTGAAGCAAGGAGAAGAGGGGAGGAGGTCAAAGGTTGTACATGGCTAGGTAGGGTGGTGATGGGTTATGATGGATGGTACAAAAGGTAAATAGTGTTTGCTTTATGGTTGGGTAATTAGTAGGTAATTAGAGGAAAGGTGGTGGATGGTTACTAGATATCGATGGGGAGGTGGATCGGGTGTCGGTTTGAGCCATGATCGAGGGTCGGGTTTGATTGGCTCAAAGGTGAAAATGGATTTGATCATGCATGGCGTGGACGTGCATGGTGATTCACGGGTCGGGTTCAAGAAAAATAGAAATGATAATAAGTCTTGTTTAAAGTCAAATGGTGTTAAATGGTGAAAAACATTTGCGTTGATTGTTTTATATAAAAACCTAATGGTTTTTCGTTATAAAAATCCCAAACATTAAAATGATTTATTATTGGACGTAGTCGGTAAATAAATGAATAAACGTGATCATTCATTGATTATTTTACATCAAATAATATTACGAACTTTGTACGTGTATTAAAATACTACAAAGGTGACGAGACAATATAAAAATTCTTTTTTATATTTAATTATTGTTGTGAAACGTTTCTTATTATTGAAGTTCCACCGATCATATATATAATATTCTTGTTTTTAAAGGTCGATCGTCGAAACAACGATGTAGGGTTATGCCAAGACTAACGGATAGTTGCATATTTCGTCATCTACGTTAAGTAACACAGATTTATGCACATAGATTCAGTAAATTCCTGAGTGGAAATAGGAAGAGATCTCGATGGACTTCGTCACGGGACTGCCCTGTACTCCTTGCGGTAACGACATGATTTTGGTTATTATTGACAAGTTAACCAAATCCGCCCACTTCCTAGCCATAAAGGAGAATGACAAAACTGACAAACTTGCGCAAATCTATATCAAGGAGATCGTCAAACTCCACGGAGTGCGTTTATCTATTATCTCTGATCGAGACCCTAGGTTTGCTTCAAACTTCTAGGGATCCCTACAATCAGCCATGGGTACTCGCCTGGATATGAGTACCGCATACCATCCTCAAACAGATGGACAAACTGAATGCACCATCCAAACTCTAGAAGATATGCTTTGGGCATGTGTAATGGATTTTGGAAAGAACTGGGAAGCTCACCTACCACTGGTCTAATTCTCTTATAACAACAGCTACCATACAAGTATTGGGGCCGCTCCATTTGAGGCACTTTACGGACGGAAGTGCAGATCACCGGTTTGTTGGGCCGAGGTCAGTGATAGCCAAACCACCGGACCAGAACTATTATACGAAACCACAGAAAGAATTGTACAAATCAGAAACTGCATGAAAGTGGCAGGAGACCGACAAAAGAGCTATGCAGATAAGCATAGAAGACCGTTGGAATTTGAAGTTGGCGATAGAGTACTATTGAAGGTCTCGTCCTGGAAGGGAGTCATACGTTTCGGAAAAGCGCGGGAAGTTAAATCCCCTCTATGTAGGACCCTTTGTTATAACTAAAAAGATCAGAACGATAGCATATCGTTTGGACTTGCCACATGAATTAGATGGGGTACACAACGTATTCCATGTCTCGAATCTAAAGAAGTGTCTGGCTGATGACCTCTAATAGTTCCACTGGAGGAACTTCAGGTTGACGAATAGCTACGATTCATAGAACAGCCCGTGTAAATAATGAGACGCAAAGAGAAAGCATTGAAAAGAAGTATAATTCCAATCGTCAAAGTCAGATGGCACTCTAAACGTGGACAAGAGTTCACGTGGGAACGAGAAGACCAAATGAGGAAGAAATACCCTCACTTATTCGATCAAGCCCCCGCATCAAATTAAGGTACTAACTAAATTTTGGGGCAAAATTTCCATTAAATAGGGGATGATGTGGCAACCTGAAAATTCTTCTTTCCCTTCTCAGAAAACATAACAACCTAAGGAAATTTTCGGGACGAAAATTCTTTAACAAGGGGATGTTGTGACAATTGCCAAATTCCCAGGTTAACATCGTTAGCACCGTTAACTATTTCCGTTAGTTTCGTTAGCAAACCCGTAGCCCGTTATTTGAATGTTTATATAAAAATATATTACTAATTAATGGAAAAACGGATACTAATAATCCTAACTATTGCTTACTGGCAAAAATAATCCTACCTACATTTTTGTACATAATCAGTCTTATAAATACACAATTTTCTTCTAATAATCTGTTTCGTTAAAAAACGAACCCCGTTAGTTTGTGATGACGTGGAGGACCAATACTGTCATTATTTAAACTTGTTTCTATTTAAAAAAAACTGAGGGACCAATCTTGTCATTTATGTAAACTTTATTTAAACCTTAACTGCCACTGGATTTGTCCCGGTGGTCACAACCACGTCGACCGGCAACCGAATTTGTCCCAGTGGTCACAACCACGTCGCCGGCAGAGACGAAATCGGAAGGAAACGCGGCTGCCGGAGAAAACCTCTGGTCTTAAAAGCAACAGTAGCGGCGGCAACCGGAACTCTTTCTTAGGGTTTCACACTTTCACCCCTTTGCGACGGCGCTACCACTCCAGTTCATTCCAACTCCATACGAGAAAAGCAAACATGGTTTTGGGGTTTCGTGACCTCGTGGGTTATTCGCACGACAGTTTAAAAGCCATCGCAACCCCGGCCGCACTCCAGCGACCTTGTTGCTACGATTTCCGGCGGCCTCAGCCGCGTATGGGTAGGTGGGTTTTAAATCTTTTGGGGTTTCGTGACCTCATGGGTGATTCGCGCATACGAGTTGGTGGGTTTGAATGATGAACGGTGATAATTGGCGGTGGTTGTACGGCTGTCCGACATCGGCCATGGCCTCCGGCCGCTGGAACAGAAAAGAAAGACGATGGAGGCAGAACGGACCTAGGTTTTTCTTTATTTTTATTTAAATAAAGTTTACATAAATGACAAGATTGGTCCCCTCAGGTTTTTTTAATAGAAACAAGTTTAATTAATGACAGTATTGGTCCTCCACGTCATCACAAACTAACGGGGCTAGTTTTTTAACGGAAAACATTATTAGAAAAAAACATGGTATATTTATAAGACTGATTATGTTCAAAAATGTAGGTAGGATTACTTTTTACCAATAGGCAATAGTTAGGATTATTAATATCCATTTTCCCTAATTAATTTAGTAATTAAATTCATGATTTATGTGTTACTTGAATATTTACAATTCGTTAGAAACCGGGGTTCATAGGCGATTTAAGTTTTATGTGCGTACGTGTTAATGAGACTTTTCCCAACTAAATATTTCATGATAAATAAGTTATAAACACTTGGAAATATTTTTAGAACTTTAATTTCCAAGTTTCGAGTTTAAACCCCACTTATTACTTGTTTTGAAGCATTTACACAAGATTTAGGATTTGAGGGACCAAATGTGTAATTTTCCTAAACATCAAAATCTGCCCAAACACCCTCCTCCCCCCCCCCCCCATTCCATGCTTTCTTCTTCCTCTCTTCTTCCCCATACGGTTCAACGCCCACACACACAAACTCTTGAAAATTTTCGGATTCCACCTTCAACCAAACAAGATTGTGAGTTCCCAACCTCATTCAAGCTACAAAAAGACTAGGAGAAGCTTTCTTTACATCTCATCTCCTTCAATCCGCCATTTTCTTCCCATCTAGTAAGCCCTAGAAATTTTTATGTTGAAGTTTCTTGATTACATGTGTTAATCTTGTGTTTGTGTGCAAATTGGTGTGTATAAATGCTCATGAATCATGTTTTATGCTAGGTTAAGTTAAACTATGATTTTGGGCTATTTCTATGGTGTTATGATGGCTGTGTTTTTTAGATGAAAACATGCCATGGGTTGTTCTTGCTAATTCTTGTGTGATAGAACATGAATTTTTGGTGTATATGCTTATATGCAAGTCTTATACTTTGATTTTGCTATGAATGTCCTATGTATGCTATGAGGGTTGTAAACCTTAGGTGAAATATTGTTAATGGTATTACAAACCCCTACAAAGAAATTGAAGATCAAAATGTTAACCAAAATCTTTGAAGCTCAATTTTTGTAAACACCCGTTTTTTGGACAGCTTCTCGCAGAAATTTGGGTCGTTTTGTACAGGCCATAACTTACTCAATTTTCATCGAAATCGAGTGATTCTTTTTCCGTAATAAACTTCTATGTCTTAGGTTTAATTGGGCTACTCATATTCCTTATAAGACCTCTGTTTGGTCACCCAAAAAGCTGCTACAAGTTAGGTATGTAGGCTGTGAAAATTCAGCTATGAGTAGACTTTGCATTTTTGTTAGGCTTGGTTTCAGCTATGAGTAGACTTTGCATTTTTGTTGGGCTTGGTCCTCGAGGTTTATTGAAGAGATTTTTGAATGAAAATATTGGATATATATTAATATTGAGATCTGGAAGGTTCGATAGGCAAATAACAAGTTTTGACAATGTTATGCCAAATATAGGATCAAATTTTCTATGTTACAAAAACTGCACAAAGCTGATTTTTAGCCAACTCCGTACGCGCATAACTTGCTCAATACTTAACCTTTTGAGCTGATTCTTTTAGAAACAAGTCCATAATATTATGAAGTTTATGCTTGTAAAATTTGGGAGGCTAACTCCAAGCGTAGAGAAAATTAGGCATGCCACCAAATGTATGATCTGTGTTTGACTTTTAAGTGTTGCATTTATGCATGTTGACTTGGAATTGTGCATTTATATTTCCTATGAGTTTAGGTCTTGTGTTTAAGTTGTATGACCAAAATGAATGCATGATAACATGATTAGTTGTTGATAAGCAATTCGTCCTAGCGACAACCTCTAATTTGGTTAGGCCTTATTCACAAAAATAGGTCAATTCTGACCAACCCCTAAAGTCAAGTGCCGAGTACCTGTGCACCCTGGGGTGAGTTTCACTACTCCTTTTAGTTACATCCGGTTGAGGATGGTAACACGCATGTAGTTGCAATCCGGTAAAGGATGGCAATGCAATGACAAAGATATTTTTGTCTGTTTGAGTAGTTATCCGACACATATCACTTGTTTCACTGATTTGCTTTATAATTTCAAAAAGTCCTTAATTCTCGAACTGTGAACATAGATAGCTAGGTAATGTTGAGTAGTACTACTGGAAATTGACACCCCTGCTCAGCGGTGCACGTGATGCACCATCCCAATTGGTGGTCGGACTGAGAACAATATTAGCCCATCATTACCGTGATCTGGAAAGACACGGGGAAGGCAAATGGCACAGGATAATGCCTATGCTGCATAGTCAGCTTCGGTTACGAACATGCAGGTGGACATAAGCATAGGTTAGCTACCTAATGATATGGATAATACATGAAATTTATGTTTTAACTTACGAATTAGTCTTTTGTTATTCATATACATATTTGGTCTACACGGTGTCGTGTAGACTGCTTTTATGAACTCACCAGCTTTGTTTCATGTTTTTCAGGTCGTTAGGAGGATCGCGTGGAGGCACAAGCGTTGGCAATACCTCTCTTTTTGGAAAAAACTTTTGGGAGATGTACTTCCAGCACTTTTGTATTACTTTTAGCAAAAACAACAATTTTTGTAATCTATTAAAATGCTTCCGCTGATGTGTTATCTAAACTCTGTTTGTAAAGCCTCTTTTAACTAATTATATTATTTTGATGGCTTGGTTGTAACTAAAGACTTGGATCCTAGTCTGGATCATACCCCACACGGTTATACTCCGTTAGTGGAAATTAGGGGTGTGACAAGAAGGGTGTTGATCAAATAAAAACAGAGTTTTCTCGTCTTGCCAGGAACGGGCATAGCTCATCTAGTTTTGAATAGAAGACTTCTGGTAAAAGTATTGGTTTGGGTTTTAAGACGAAGATTGTTGAAGATGATGGTGTTCAAGGTCAAAAATCACAAAATTTGAATAAAATCAATTTAAAGCAAGTTAACAAAGATGTTTTCAAGGCTTAAAAGATTCAACCCGAGAGATTCTACAAGCTTAAGGGTTCGAAAAAATATTTTCTGACAAAGAATTTCCACTTCACTGTGTGGATGCTCAGAAAATTGCTGAAGTTTTTGTGAAAGATGTTGCTTCAAAGAACAAGAAAAATTCAAATGCTCAATTTTCTTCTGTGGGTTCTGGCTCTATTCCAAAAAGCCCAACATCCAAATGGGTTCATGATCATCGAAATCAGGTATATGATTCTTTCTATGATCGTTTTGGAGGTAGTCATGTTTATGAAGCTTTGCAGGTTCTAAAACGAAGGAACATAAACAAGTGTATGTGTTATAATTGCCGACAAAAGGGGCATATGGCACACGACTGTCTGGTTACTGCTACTTCTACTTACACTAAATAAAAGATTCCAGTTTTTGGTAAACCTGCCAAACCAAAGTTCATTGATGAACATGGCAGAGTTTTGGATGAATTTTAGCCTACACTCTTTATAAAACATGAACGTTTTATTCCAAAATTTTCAAAAGTGCAAAATGTAGGTTGTTCGTCACAGTCACCTGTGATTGATTCATCAAAACCTGAATTACCAAAACAACAACAACAATGGAAACCTAAGGTGGTTTCGAAGCAAAACCAGGACATTGGTCGACTAGAAGCAATTTGCTCCGGGTCATATAAAAACTGATGTGTTTGACCAGTGTGCAGATACTTCTGGAAGACCTATCAGCGATTGAAAAGTTGTTGATGGAGGAGTATTATGCTTATCTTAACTTAAAATTCATGATTCATCTTTCAAATCTAAAAGTTTTCTAAAAGTTAAAGCAGACAGGTATCCGTGTCGATTGATCAATTTTCTTTCTTTACATTTCGTTTGTAGTTTAGGGGGATAAAATTGAAAAAGCCAAAAATAGTATTTCGTATAATTCATGACAAAAACAGAAAAATGTGTGAAAAAGAAAAAGAGAAGTCAATGTGTATACATGTGTTCATTTTGCAAAGATTTAAACTTGTTTGATTTTCTTTATTTTCTCAAACGATCGGACTTTCTCTGCATGCTCACAAGGCCAACCTGATTGTTGTTCGTTTGAGGTTCTGCTTTTTTTTCTTTGGTGTTTCGTATAAATCATCGGACTTACTCTACGTGTTCACAAGACCGACCTGATTGTTGTTGAATTATACAATTTCAGCTTGTTTTATCTTTCTTATTTTGTTAAATCTGTGGTCTTATCTACATATCGAAAGATCGACCTTAAGGTAGACGATTTAACGTTCATATTTCTTTTTGCATGGAACACAGTTGACAATATCATGAATACAAATCGCTATGTGAAAATCACAAGTGTAACCACACGAGAAAAAGAAAAATGTCTGAATATGTCTGATAGTCTGGGGTACACTGGTCAAAGCGAATCTAATCAATACTTAACATATCCAGATGTTATGAGTATAATTTTTTCTAAGTTTAAGATGGACAAATTATACCTGCAATCAACATGGCTTGTGTGCCTCAATTTGTTAGAATTGAAGTGTAGTTCAGTATGTTAAGACCAATATGATCCTAGATAGTGATCTTTCTCATACCAAAAATAGAGTTTGATTCTGTATTACAATTTCATGTCATTTCAGAAAATACAAAAAGATTTTTGGTGTGTTTTAGCATAACTTTGAAAAATCAAATAGATTTTAGGTTTGTTTTGATATAAACTTTCTAAAAGCCAAAAAAAATTTATTTCTGCTTTGTTTTCGATTTGATCGACACGAGATGCATATCAAATTTTCAAAATCAATATCTTGGAGTCTCAAAGAAACGTTTTGCACGAAGATTATTTATGAGTGAATAAGTTTCTAAGTGAAGAGGATGTCACAATTTCAAGTTTTCAGAAGTTGCTGATAAAGATGGAAACACACTGTGCATCATCACGTATTCAAGTTCGGACTGCCATTAAGTTGAGGGGGAGTTTGTTCAAAGATACATTTCAATTGGATGAACAAATACTGCACATGCTGGGGGAGAGTTTGTTAGTGCATATGCGGTTCGTCATTTGAAGTATCTGAACAAGACGAAGTTACAAGGATGTTGCTACACGAACTGAGTCCGAACTGATACGTACTAGTGTCATCCGAACTAAGAGTTCAGATGGGTTCGGATCAGACGAACTGGCAGTTCGCCTAAGTTCGTACAGCGGAGTATAAACATATGATTTACATTGTAATTCAAAGTGAGTTAAGCATTTTGCTCTGAGTGTTAAGTGTGTGTTCTGTGAGGTGTTTCTTTGAGTTATTCCAGATTGTACATAGAGTCTTTGTTGATTAATAAAACAATCTTTTAATTACGTTTCTCATCCGAAATAGCTAAATCGAGTAGATGGTCCGATGCTCACCGATTTTTAGTTTGGGACTTGCTGAACATGTATACACCTGTAAGGGGCAGCTGATGAGGAGAAAGCTACCCAAAGGGGATTAAAGGATCATATATTCAGATCAGTTGTACATCAATTTACCCTATTGGTCCTAAAGGATGCCCGCTACATGGTGCTAAAGGTAAAGCTCCCATGCTTGATTATCAATTGCAAGATGAGGCATTCAACATGAAGTATCATCCTCACTTGTTGTGGCATTAAAGAACATTATCTGCACCTCAAGATCTATCATGTTCTCAAGAATTGATCAATATGGAGAAGACCCAGAAGGAAAGAGACAGGTAGATGAGCGTCTTAGAGTTGAGGTAAGGAGAAGGAAGAAAGAAGAAGAGGCCCTTGCAAGTGAAATCTTAGGTATGGATCTTAGTAGAGTAACCCCTGTGCTTATAAAGTTTGCTAAAGATAATGAAGTTATTAAGAGAATGATTGAACAAGATGCCATAAATGATGCAAAGAGAAGAGCAAATAAAGAAGAGGATGGTCTTGCTTTTGCAAAGAAACTTGCCGGTGATATTAAAACATACAAGGATAACACTGTCATTGTTGATATCATCATTGAAGGCAAAAGAAGATTCAATGAGGAGAAAATGGTAAAGCTTGATCTAGCACATGGTAAGAACTAGACAAGATGAACAAAGACTCTGACAAGAGGTTATTAGCTCAACAGAAGTCTATCATGTTAAAAGCCAATGACAGCAACTATGAACTTTTGAGGAAAATGAAAGATGCAATAGTGGTAAAGGAATGAAAGACACAGGATGAGGTGTTTAAAATGACTGCAAATGAACTTTGTGACTATATGGATATCATTTTAAAAGATGAAAATGACTTGCTCTTAGAAAAGGAAGTAAAATCCTTCATTGAAAAAGAAGAGAAGTTAAGAGTAGAAGAGAGAAAGAAGCTGCAGAATGCTCCCTTGACAAAGTTGAAGAACTCAAAGCCTTGAAGTGGTATTTCATATACATTCTAAATGAAGATCCAAAAAGAATCAACCCTTCAGGCTTAACCTCTTTGACAAATGAGTACAGTGAAATAAAGAGGAAGCTAATCAGAGAAGCAGAACAACAAGGACTGTCTAGGCCTCTTGGTGCTTTGAAGCTTATACACAATCTCTTAGAGCTAAAAGAAAGAACCTTTTTAGAGCTACAAGAGCCAAACCTCCACCCTCAAACAAACAAAAGCTTACCAAAACCTCAAGTGCCTCCCCCACTTCAGTTCCTACCACCACTTCGCAAACACCATCTAAATCCACCCCACCTGAACCCACACCTGAATCCAGTAAACCACCACATGGAAGAACGAAATCCATAGCCAAGAAGACTAGAACCCTGTTAGAGCATAATCGGTTCATCGTGTGAAGTATCTAATCAACACGGAGTTGCACAAAAGCTGTTACACGAAGTGGGTCCGAAGTGACACGAACTGTCATCTGAAGTCACACTTCAGATGAGTTCGGGTGAGTTTGGGTGACTTCGGGTACAGTAGTATAAATACCCGTGTTGCTTTGTAATTCAGTGATGAGTAGTTAAGCAGTTGTCTGAGTGTTAAGTGTGTGTTCTGTAAGGTGTGTTCTCTGAGTGAGTTCTAGATTGAATTTGTTCTATCGTGATCAATAAGACAATCTTTAATTACTTGTTTCTTATCTAAAATAGCTAGATCAAGTAGACGTCTGACGCTCACGACTTTTCAAGTGGTACCAGAGCTTTCTGGTTAACTCAACTTATCTGTCGTTACTATTTTTGGATTTTTTGAAGCAAAAAGTGTCGTTTTTTAAAAAGTTGAAGTGTTTTTTGCGAGATTTTGACCATTTCGGTCATTTTCTTATGAAAATTTCACTACTAAATCATTCCTTGTCACTTTTTATGATCTACTGCTGTAAATCTCATTCAAATCTGTCCAATATCATGATTTTTTTATCGAAATATGTCCGGTTCGTGCCAGTTCGGGTGAAGATCATCTGTTTCAAAAATAAACGTCACTCGAAGTGACACTTCGCTTCAGTTCGGTTCATTTTGGTTCAGTTAGGATAACCGAAGTCTGAGTTCGGACATGTTCGGATTCTTTCCAGTTCGGGTCATTTCAGTTTGGTTCAGTTCGCCTCATTTCAGGTTCGGACCAGTTCGGTTCAATACTTCAATTCGGACAAGTTCATTCCAAAGATTTTGTTTGGTTTGACTTCTGTTGAGTTCGGTTCATTTATTTTCACTTCGCTTTAGTTCGGTTGAACAAAATTTGAAACTTTCGTGATGTCGGATTTCCAAGCTTTCACCGATATTTCAACCTTGATCAATTTTGATAACGAAATCGAAACAAATTAGAAAGTTCCCAAGTTATTAAAATTGGAGGATTATCATAATTGGAAGTAACGGTTTTCAGCTTATGTTAGAACGAATGATATGGATTTATGGATTCCAACTCAAAACTTTACATGCATCCAAATGATGGAGGAGAGTATAAGGAAATCAAAGATTTTTCGTCAGAAGAACGGAAAAGCTATAGACTCGAACAAAAAGCTTTTGGTTATCTTACCATGGCTTTACCTACCGAATTGTTACATCAATTCAGCACTTGCAAAAAGACTAAACAATTGTGGGATGCCTTATCAGCAATATGTGAAGGAAACAATCAATACAAAAAGAGTCGAAGTAAGGTGTTGAACAAAGAATTTGATAGTTTTCGGCATTATGATAAAGAAAACATCACGGCTCTTGTGTCAAGATTTTCACATCTTATTAGTGAATTGAAAGTTGTTGGAATTGAGAAAACCGATGAAGAATTGAAAGAAAAGATATTAGAAGCATTACCGGAGAAATGGGAAAATTATGTATTGTTGATTACACATGACAAAGAATTTTCAACATTATCATTTCATGAGCTAACTGGTAAACTTCATGCACGGGAAATGGAAATGCTGAATTCAAACAAATCAATTGCTTAACTGCAAAACCCAGAATTGTATTATGGTCAGAATGCCGCAAGCATCAATGCTAAAGCTAAACCAATCGGTGTTAGTTCTGCACCAAGTACAACTTTCATTAGAAATATTTCGGGAATGTCTGAAAGTTCTGATTCTTCAAGGGGTTGCAGTTTCACAATTCCAGATTTAACAAATCATAATACATTTTCTGTCAAGACAATTGATGATTGTGCTACTTTGATCTCGGTTTTAATTTCATCATATTTTGGAATGATTATCAAAAATATTAGTGATGCTCAGTTGGCTAAAGAAGATCTTAATGAAATTGATGATGATCATTTGAATGAAGTGGATATGGCCTGGCAATTGGCATTGTTGACTCAGAGAGCACAAAGCTTTTATAACAAAACTGGAAGACATGTTGTTGATGCAAATGGAACGTTGGGTTTAGACAAATCAAAAGTCAAATGTTACAAATGTTCAAAACTTGGTCACTTTGCAAGAGAGTGTCAGCAATCTGAAGCAAGTAAATCTGATTCAAAAACTACAAATGGTTCTCAAGCTTCATCAAGAACAAAAGCATTGGCTATTCAAAGTGATGGAACTTATGATTGGGGAAAAGTTTTTGAATAGTCAGCATTGATTGTCACAGATATCCAAGATGATTATTATTCAGATTCAAGTTCCTATTAATCAGCGGAGAATGAAAATTATGAAACTATAATTAATAATTTGTTGAAGGAAAATGATTCGTTGTTGAAAGAAGTCAGAATTCTCACTGCTGAACTGAAATTAGTAAAGGAAGAATTGGAGGTTTATAAGCAGGAAAGTAAGGATTTTGAGTTGAAGAATGCAAAATTATCTGAACAGAATGCTAAATTAGTTCAAGAAGTTGAAAAATGAAAGGTTGAAGCAAAAGATGTTGAAATTGATTACTAAAGTCTAGTATTTGGTCGTACAACATAATATAAGTGGCCATATCTATTACCATTTTTAGCCACACTATTGACAATATACCATGACAGTTCCTCACATTTAGTTACACATTATTTAGTGTGGCTAGTAATTGTCATATTTTTTTTTCCCAAAAGTGTGGCCAAAAGTATCCTATATATGTGCTTTTGGTCATGTGAATAAAAAAGTGTGACAAATACCATGACTTTCATCACATTTGGCCACGCTGTTAATAGTGTGGCTAGTAATTGTCACAGTTTTTTCCTAAAATTGTGGCCAAATGTATCGTATTTATGTGTTTTTGCTCACATGAATAAAAAATCAAACAAATTATGTGGCCGTTTGGGACATCTCACCACACCTTCTTCGATGTGACTAATAAATGCCACATTTTTTTTAATAAAAGTATGACTAAACCCTTTACAACTGTGTGTTTTTTGTCACACAAATAAATGTGTCGCTAAAGCCCCTAGATGTGGCTAAAAGGCTCCAAAAGGTATGTATTTGACCACGGGTAAAAAAATGTGTGACTTAAACTAATGAAACATACCTTTAGCCACGTTTTTTAAAAAAATGTGGCTGGGCGGTTTTGGAAAAACCATGACTAAAGCCACATTTGATGTAGTGAATGATCTGAACATTTTTGACACAATATGACATAATGATCTGAACATTTTGACATAATGATCTAAACATTTTAAGATAAATTATCAATAGGATTTTCTGCATTCTTAGTATAGTTGTTTGCTCTTGCATGATTTGTGGTTTAGAGTTTTCATCTGGATTGGGTTTGTTGCAGTTTTAAGTTATTGTCAAAGGTGCATGATCTTGTTTCTCAGTTGATTGAGAATTAAGTATGTCTTACTTCTATTTCTAGATTAATACTTGTGATCTTAGCTAGGCATAAACTATCTAGCACTTTATCACTAATGTTGGTTCTTTATTAGAGTGATTGGAGAGTATTATTAGTACAAGCTTTCTAAGTTGGTTGAAGAGTTACACCTTACCAGGTTTTGAGTCTATTAGAACAGTTATAAGTCATAATAAGAAAACCAGAGGATTTGGGTGGATCAGTTTCTTAGACGGCAAGTTTAGTTTTCTGATTGTTTAAGAGTTTACTTAGTTGTAAGGTTATTTTTTTCTAAATTGTGCTTAAATATTAGGCTCGAAATCTTGATTAGATTTCCTATTGGTTTCATCTAGTGGTTTCATGGATCAACACTTGATATAACATATTTAAATTGTTTGACTGCAAAGATAACATATACTAAATGGAAAAACCAACATTAACAATGATAATGGGTTCAACAAATTTAAATAGCAGATGTTGACTATGAAACAAACTAATCTTCATGTCCCTCACATGATCTTGATCTTGGGTTGAATATGATTTACACTACTGCCTTAATTGATCCACCCCTTATAAATTTAGGTTTCACACCCTTACAATTAAGGCTACTAAAACTATCTACATTAACATCACATTCTTGATCATCATATTCACTATGCTGATCCAAAGGACCCACTTAATTTCCATATATGTCAACAAAAGCTCTAAATTTGACCATATTCACCTCAATATCATCAAGTATGTTCTCTGTATCAACCAGATAATATGAAGCCTCATTTTCATCTTCAAAGGGATCATCTTTAATACCTTTGACATTAGATTCAACTTTAATTTACACATCAGTTTCAACTTGTACATCTTCATATTTTACTTCAACTTGCATATCTTCAAGGAGATCATCTTCAATATCTTCATCATTTTGCTCATCATCAACACGTATGTCTTCAGTTTGTAAGATAAGTTGCCTTCTACACGCATCGCTGATTTCTTGTGAGTTCCTTCTTGGTATAGAAGGTCCATCGTCACTCAAATCCTCATTCTTAATTTTAAAATTTATAGGTGACATGAATTATGTTTCCACTATTGATTTATGATGCTTAGTGTGTATGTGAAATAGCTTACGCATCTCAACAATGTACCATAGTCTCAACGCCATAGAAGCGAACCCTTTAGTGAATCATCATTTTCAACTTGAAACGTTTTTTTGGTGATCAATTTCAATAAGAATCGGTGTTTTCAAGTGCCAAACCTTAATGGCTTCTTTGATGATCGAATTTCAAATGGGTGTTGGAAATGACAAAGAACGTAAATGTTAAAGGGTTTTTGGGACTCTGAATTTTTTTTCTTAAATGCCTGAATTGCCTCTCACGTGGGGTTCACGTGGGAGGAGTTTGACGGAGTAACTGTACATAGTTAGTGGACTGTAATTGATCATGATGAATTGAATACCATATTAACTAAAAAAGCAAAACTAAAACTTTTGGACTCAAAGGGTTATAATAGACAGACTTCAAATCCGAGAGTAAAATTGTACTTTACTCTTATTCTTTTAGTATTTTGTACTATTGATGCCATCTAGTTGTTCCATCGATCGACACTTGATTTAACAGATTTAAATTGCTTGACTACAAGAGCACACATACTAAAAGAAAAATCAACATTAACAATAATAATGGGTTTAACAAATTTGAATGACATATGTTGACTACAAAACAAACTAATCTCCATGTCCCTTATCTTGATCTTGGGTTGGATATAATTTACACTACTACCTTAATTTAACCAACCCCTTTATAAATTAGGTTTCACACCCTTACAATTAAGGCTGTTAAAATCATTTACATTAACCTCACATTCTTGATCATCATCTTCACAATGCTGATCCAAAGGGCCTCATTAATTTCCATGTCAACAAAAGCTCTAAATTTTACCATATTCACCTTAACATTATCAAGCATGTTCTTTGTATCAACAAGATAATATGAAGCCGCATTCTCATCTTGTGTACCTTCGACGTTAGATTCAACTTTAACTTGCACATCAGTTTCACCTTGTACATCTTCACATCCTACTTCAACTTGCACATCTTCAAGGAGATCATCTTTAATATCTTCACAATTTTGTTCATCACCAACATGTATGTCTTCAATTTGTAAGATAAGTTGCCTTCTACAAGCATCGTTGATTTCTTGTGAGTTCCTTCTTAGTAGAGAAGGTCCATCGTCACTCAAATCCTCATTCTTAATTTTAGAATTTATAGGTAACATGAAGTATGTTTTCACTGTTGATTTGTGATGCTCAGTGTGTATGAGAAATAACTTATGCTTCTCAACAATGTACCATAGTCTCAACACCATAGCAGCGAACCCTTGAGTGAATTAACGTTTTCAACTTGAAACGCTTTTAGGTGATCAATTTCAACAAGAATCAGTGTTTTTAAGTGCTAAACCTCGACGACTTCTTCGATGATAGAATTTCAAATGGGTGTTGGAAATGACAAATAACGTAAACATGAAAGCGTTTTTGGGAATCTGATTTTTTTCTTAAATGCCTGAATTGCCCCCACACGTTAGGTGCACACAGGAGGAGTTTGACGGAGTAACTGGACATCATTAGTGGACTATAACTGATCGTGACGAATTGAATACCATATTGACTAAAAAAGCAAAATTGAAACTTTTGGACTCAAAGGGTTATAATAGACTCAGGGGGCGACTCAACCGATTTGAAGGCCCAAGGCAAAATAACAATCCGGGGCCCTTTTACAATGGTCATTGTTATAAACCGCCTTCTTTATCCAAAACTCCAACGAACAATAAAAAAGAAAAGAGTTAAAAGAGTTATAGTTTTGAACATTACTTTTAATATTGTAACATATTTATAAATGACCCTTATTTTCTTTCAACTACTAAATATATAATTCAATATTCATTTACTTTCGTAAAACCCGATTTATATTTCTGATTTCAATTTGACAAAGATTCTACTGATAAACCAATTAAGTATAGAAGTAGTAATCCAATAAACTAATCAATTATTCAAATAACAAATGAATAAACTAATCAAGTATCTAGCTAGTTATTAATTAATAATGCAAATGATGAACACATGAAGTATCTAATAAATAATAATTTAAATAAATATGAATAGATCTTAAATCAAGTTTCATCACTTCCCTTATGATTCATCTAAAATTCATCGCAGTAGATCTTAATTTTCGACTCAATGACCTTCGAAGTTTCTATCATCTGATTCATCACTTCCCTTATGATTTTCATATGCACCATATCAAAATGCAAATGGTATTGAATCCTCAAAGGTCTTTAGTGATGGGAAATTAAAAGTCCGATCTTAAGACTTTTTTTCTTAGAAAAAACAGAGGATGAAGAAGAGGACGAAGGAGAGAACATACTTGGCTGCGTTGAGGACGCATGAGACCAAAGAAGGCGCTACTTTGAGGACCGATCGAGAGAACAAGCAGAGAGGAGGAGATCTCTGCTGTTTGTTTGCGTCGTTTTTTTAGGGTTTGAGGGGAGAAACGTTGACCGTGTTTTTTTGGGAAGTCTGAGCGAGTTTTTGTTTTAATAAGAGGTATTTTCAAGTCTTATAGATTAAGAGGTTATTAAGACTTTTATTCTCTTAATAACAAACAAAAAACAAACAATCATTTTTATTAAGACATCTTAGCGATTCAAATTTAAGAGCATATTAAGACCTTTAAAAAACAAACAAACATGCCCTTAGTATTTTGTACTACTAAATAAATGGAGTCGACAAAAAGAAGTTTCGGGGTATTTATGTAAATGTAACATAAAGTAGCCCTCCAACTTTAAAATAAGTTTGCTAATAATTAACTACAAGATGTTTATCTCCCCGCGCGTTGCTACGGGGTTGAATTTGTATACTGAACGAAAGTAAAAAAAGTTAAAGTGGTATAAAACGTAAACGTTTAAAAGTCTCGTGGTTAAAGTATAAAACTATAGAAGTATACTAAAAGCGAAAGTAGAAAAGTTAAAAGTTTTGTGGCCAAAATGGAAGACAAAAAAACTTAAAACAAAAAAAACCTTAAAAGTTAGAGGGTTAAAAAATTAAGGAGTCTAAAACGTAAAAATCTAAAAGTCTTGTGGTGAAAGTATAAAACTATAAAAATATACTAAGTTAAATGGTATAAAACGTACAAGTCTAAAAGTCACGTGGTGAAAGTATAAAACTATAAAAGTATACTAAAAACAAAAGTAGAAAAGTTAAAAATTTCGTGGCCAAAGTTGAAGACAACAAAACTTAAAACAAAAAAAAGTTCAAAAGTTAGAGGGTAAAAAAGTTAAGGGTTATAAAACGTAAAAGTCTAAAAGTCTTGTAGCGAAAGTATAAAACCATAAAAATATACTAAAAGCGAAAGTAGAAAAGTTAAAAGTTTCGTGGTCAAAATAGAAGACAACAAAACTTAAAATAAAAAAAAAACTTTAAAAGTTAAACAGTATATGTGGCCAAACTATGAAAACCAAAAGTTTACTATCTCGTTAAAAAGGAAGAAAACAAATTGTAAAAGCTTAGGGGTATAAAGCGTCAAAACATTAAAGTATTATGGTCAAAGTTAGAAAAACAAAAAGTACACTATTAATGTACCAAATTTCATTGTATAATAATAAATATGTATTACCATGTTGTACCAAACATCAGTTAGTTGTACGTTAGTTAAAATGACCAGAATACCCTTGGACTTAACAGAAATTCTCTAACAGAGTTAGTATTTTATGCTGAATTTGCAATAAACCCATATCACAGAACGCTCTATGCAAAAAAGTTCTATTTTAAAAGATTTTACAATTCGGCCCAAACTATAGGGACCAAATTTGCAATTTACTCTATTCTTTTAGTATTTTGTACTAGTAAATGGAGTCGACAAAATAAGTTTTGGGGTGTTTATGTAAATGTAACGTAGTGTAAGGGTGTTTGTTTAATTATTATTCGATAGACGAAAAAAAGATGAGATTGCATTTCCTTTTTCTACATCGAAGGCTTGTTCACTGTCGCGGTGTTGTTTTCTTCAAGTATTTTGCCTTCTACAATTCCCACTCCACACACTCTCAACCATTTCCCCTTCCTCCCTCTGTTTTCTCTCTCTAGATCTCTCAGTCACGAGAGATCACCTACAGATTTTGTTTTTCCGGTGGGCTGAAAGTTCTCTCCCGGCGGCGACTCAATCGAGCCAAATCCCTAGTAGATCACAACCGCATCCGATCCGTCGGTGTTTCGATCTCTGTCGCCGGTCACCATGGCGGCCGCTAACGCACCCATAACGATGAAAGAAGCACTTACGGTACACTTCTCTCTCTTCATAAAGCCTAGTACTCGTCTTATGTGAACAAATTGATAGATTCGCACTCCTATTGTTAGCAATCGTGCACCGTTTACACAATTTCGTCATATCTGTAGCCTCGTGGACTTCGGCACGGTGAATTGAAATAGCGTTTTCAGTTTTTGAGCTTCTTTGCTCTCCCCTGTTGTATAGATTTGGTAGATTCGCAGATATACATTACTTCCACTATATTTCTCTAAAGCCTACTTCTGAAATCAGGATTGCACATCGATAATTCTGAAACACTTGATCAATTGGGTTTATTTAGGGTTAATTCTCTGGAAATACTTTTTTTGGCTGGATTTTCCATCCTCGTATTGTTTTGATTCGGAGAGAATGGAGTATCCGTGTGCTATATTTTCAGATCTGTGGATTTAAGTGATCCATATGTTTGTGAAAGAGTGGTCTGCATTGATACTTTTGCTCATGATCTTTTATTTGAATTTGAATTTGAATCATATTATGTTGTTGTAGTTGCCGAGCATAGGGATCAATCCGCAGTTCATTACATTTACCAATGTAACTATGGAGTCGGATAAGTTTATATGCGTTCGTGAAACATCACCTCAAAATAGCGTGGTGATCATTGACATGAGCATGCCAATGCAGCCACTAAGGAGACCAATTACGGCTGACTCAGCTCTTATGAACCCGATTTCTAAGATTCTGGCGTTAAAAGGTACCTTTTTTTTCTTCTTTTATTAGGTCATAAATTTGAATGAATTGGTTTGTATATACCTGTTTTTTTCTATTACCGGCTTGTGTTCCTATAAATTTGAATCCCTAGACCCCTGGTAACTGATAATGTTGACATCCGATCTAGTTTAATAGCTCATGTATATATTATTATGTTCCATTTATTATGTTGCATGTTGGCCTCTATTGAACTATTTCCACAATCCACGTGCTGCGAGCATCATCAGGACATGGTGCACTGGCTTGCTTGCATGTCTTATTGCCATAGTATTGTTGATGAAATCAGTTTAGCAGACATGTCCTGAAGGACTGCCAAACACAGAACTTAAGAACCATAGTAGTCAAAGGCTTAAGGCGCAAAGAGTGAGCCCGTTCCCTAGGCACAAGGCACTTAAAAAGTGCACGCCAAGACAAGCAAGGCGCCTACGTAGTACATGCCATTTATAGCCGTTTAGATATGTTTTAGCCTGGTTTAGTCTAGTTTAGGCTGGTTTAGGTTGTTTTAGACTGTATTTTTGGCTTGTTTAGATGGTTTTAGACTTGTTTAGTCAGACTTTTCTAGTTTCTTTTCTTTCTTTTTTGGAGATTTTGGCCAGAGTTTTTTGCATCTTGATGGATGCAAGACACTTTTTCTGTGTTGGGCTGTGCCTGGGCGCAGTGGGGAACTTTATTTAGTCATTTATTTGAAAACTTTGAAATATACCTGAAACTTTGAAATATACAGCTTAATTTACCTATCAAGATTCAACTTATAAATTAATAATAAGATCCTTAGAGAAACATTGAGGTCAGTTGTAGCTGCATAGCTAATCAATACTTTAAATATCTTGAAGCTCAACTTCCTGGGACAACTCAAGATCACCTACAGATATTCAATATTGAAATGAAAGCTAAAATGAAGTCTCATCAGATGCCCGAGCAGGTGATTAGTTTATCTATGAAATCATCCAGTGGTTTGTAACTTTTCTACCTCTGTATGTTAACATTGACATTCATTCGACTTTACTACAACTTATCTTCAGGTTGTCTTTTGGAAGTGGATTACACCTAAGATGTTGGGCATGGTAACCCAGACATCAGTATATCATTGGTCTGTTGAAGGTATGCTGCCTTTGTTTTCCCTGTAGTAGAATACTTGATCTTTTCCTTTGTTTTTTCCTATAAGTTGGGTTGTAGGTTTGTAGCTTCTAAACTTGGCCACACAATATTTTTCTATACAGGTGAGTCTGAACCTGTGAAGATGTTTGATAGGACAGCCAATCTATCAAACAATCAGATAATTAATTACAAATGTGATCCATCTGAGAAATGGTTGGTATTGATTGGAATTGCCCCTGGCTCACCTGAGGTTGGTTGTTATTCCTTAGTTATGTTGGATCATATCATTTTCTTTTTCATTTGAAGATTATGTTATAATCTGATCACTGGCCTTTTAGTGGATCTTTTCATTTTAAGAGTTTTGATCAGATGTGATGTATAAGGACCACATTCAGTGTCACTTTTATTTAACACGAGTGATTCCCTTCTTCTATTTATATTTTTATATTTTATGACGTAGATTAGACGGGCTGTTGCATGGTGTTAACTATTTGCTTTAGATTTCTAGTACCTATGTAGATATGATGATGCAGACTGGTTCACCTTTTTCTGCTTAACAAAGTATATTGTATGGGTCCTTTGTGTCATCAACTCATCATCTTGTCTTTTTCCTGCTATACGTTTGTGTAGTCTATAATCCCAGTATAGTTTTTTTTATTAATCACATAAGGACATATTCCTCTCAAGGGAGATATAAATGTCATTTCTAAGTGGACTTTTGGGTAAGTCATTAAACATGTCACCTAGTTCAGTAATTTAGGTTTTCACTTACGTATTCTCTCATCATTTTTGTTGGTAAATTTATATTCGACTTTCATTTCATGTGTTGATATATTGTAAGGCATGGTGGGCAGTAGGCTGTTTTGCCGACTCTCTAGCTGTTATAATCTCCTGACGTTCTTAATAATTACAGAGACCTCAGCTAGTCAAAGGGAATATGCAACTATTTTCTGTTGATCAGCAGCGAAGTCAAGCTCTGGAAGCACATGCGGCGTCATTTGCTAGCTTGAAAGTAAAGATGTTTTCTTTCATTATATATGCTTCGAAGTTTGAACCATATACCATATTACCAAGGGTATATATCACACATAATATGTCATGTGCAGGTTTCAGGCAATGAGAATCCTTCAATTCTTATTTCCTTTGCAACAAAAAGCCATAATGCTGGACAGGTTACTTCAAAGCTACATGTTATTGAGCTTGGTGCCCAACCAGGTTCTGTCCACTACACATGTTTTTTCATTCAGTATACTTGACTTTTTTTTGTTTGACTTCTATTCTCAGTCTTCAATGTATACGTGGTTCTCTTTTTTATCTTTTCTCAATTGCAATTGAATGTGCAGGGAAGCCCTCGTTCACTAAGAAACAAGCAGATCTTTTTTTCCCTCCTGACTTTGCAGATGATTTTCCTGTGGCCATGCAGGTAACTCCTGTCCCTGTTGTCATTGGGATAGTGAGTTGCGATACGATCTGACATATTAATTTCTGAATTTGTAGATATCCAACAAATATGGTTTAATCTATGTCATTACCAAGCTGGGTCTCTTATTCGTATATGATCTTGAAACTGCTACTGCGGTTTACAGAAACAGAATAAGCCCTGATCCTATTTTCCTAACATCTGAAGCTTCGTCAGTTGGAGGATTCTATGCGGTAAATAGACGTGGACAAGTGTTACTTGCTACTGTGAATGAAGCTACAATCGTCCCCTTTGTTAGTGGACAGGTAAGTCTCCAAGCTTTATCCATCAATGATTTATACGCTCATGTTGCTTTTGGTGTATGAGTTCTATGTGTTATTTCAGTTGAACAACCTGGAACTTGCTGTCAGTCTTGCCAAAAGAGGAAATCTACCTGGTGCAGAGAATTTGGTAAACTCGCTTATTGTTCCAGTCCTTTGACAATTTATTCTTTCTTATGTTAATGTTTGGATATTGGCATGGGTCCTTGAGTTGAGTTAAGAGAATACTTTGTAAGGGTTATATCTGTTCTAGTTATGTCTTGGGTATCCTTTGTAGCAGACTCATACCTGAGTTTTACTAATTCATGTTGAATTGTAATGTTACTGCATAGGAAGTAGAAGTTAAATATGCATTAGAAATCAACAGTCATAGTTATTGAAATAAGCTAGTGGTTATCTGCAGACAGTTATTAACTAATTGATATTTTTCCATCTCAGGTTGTTCAACGTTTCCAAGAATTGTTTGCTCAAACCAAATACAAAGAAGCTGCTGAGCTGGCTGCTGAATCTCCTCAAGGCATTCTTCGTACACCAGATACAGTTGCCAAGTTTCAGGTATTTACTTTTCAAACCGTGATATAACCTACGCATGGGCTATTTTATATATTTATGAAACCATATTTTCCTCTGTTTAAAGAGTTTAATCTTTCTTTATTTCATCTCAGAGTGTACCTGTGCAAGCTGGACAGACACCACCATTACTGCAGTACTTTGGGACCCTTCTGACAAAAGGAAAACTGAATGCCTTTGAATCCTTGGAACTATCTCGCTTAGTTGTCAACCAAAACAAAAAGAATCTTCTAGAGAATTGGTTAGCTGAAGACAAGCTGGAATGTAGTGAAGAACTTGGAGACCTTGTGAAGGTATTAAATACAAAATATTTACAAAGTTTTTGATTTACTCGCATCAGCTAAATGTTGTCTTGACTATTCATGCTATTTTTTTCCTTGAATTTTAGACGGTGGATAATGATCTTGCTTTGAAAATTTACATCAAAGCGAGAGCAACCCCGAAAGTTGTTGCAGCTTTTGCTGAGCGAAGGGAGTTCGACAAAATACTCATTTACTCCAAGCAGGTAGGTATTACCCTTGTTGCAAATAGTATTCTTTCCTTGTTAATTGTTTCATTACATTTCAAATTTACACAAACTATCCTAAAATTCGTCCTTAACTGGTGCAGGTTGGATATTCACCTGATTATCTCTTCCTTCTGCAAACAATTCTTCGTACAGACCCACAGGTATTTAGCTTTTTAGTAAATAGTAAGCTCGTGAATAAGTTAACAGTCAACAATTGTTGAATCAGGCATTAGTTTGCTTAAAAATGTGTTTTCTCAAACTTTATAAAAAATCATTTTTTTATGATACCATAGTTTACATGCATGGAAGTTAGATTTGGTAACATCATTTTTTTTTTGCAGGGAGCGGTTAATTTTGCTTTAATGATGTCCCAAATGGAAGGAGGCTGTCCTGTTGATTATAACACCATTACGGATCTTTTTCTTCAGGCATGTTTTAACATCTTTATAAACATAGTAGTCAAAGTTGCAAGGCCCACTAAGGCATCATCTGTTTCCACTCACAAAGTGCAGGCCGGAGACAAAAAAAGCTTAATAATACTAAAAGTAAAAGAATGTGAATAAAAAAGCTTAGTAAATACAAAAAAAGATTGTGATTTCAGTGTATTATTCATTTTGTGCAATTGAGATTTACATTAAGCTCTAATATGGGTTAGGAGGCCATGAGTGTACATTTGTATAAGCTAATCTAATCGCGGACCCAACTGAAGGTAGGGTTCAAGAGGGCTGCGCCCCTTGCATTACCTTATATGCATGACCTGATCACCTGATTAATACACACATCCAAGTTATCATTGATTTTCAACAACCCTAAAACCTTTTTTCAAACAAAAAATTAAAGTCCAACATGTTAAAAGTTAAAACCCAAAAATAAAAAGAACGTTTGGAATTCCCAATGTGCTCACCTGAGCTGGTGCGTGAACCTCCGTCGCACCTATAAAGAACTATCCCTTGTTCGAGTCAGAGGCCACTCCACTCCTCGACTGAGCATATAGGCCCGCACCTTGTGTGCTTGCTACTATGTTTAAAACTATTGTCTTGTGAATAGTTTTTAATATCAATTTGAGGTTTTTAAATGCATTTTTTCCATCTCTTCAGAGGAACTTGATACGAGAAGCAACGGCTTTTCTTTTGGATGTTTTGAAGCCCAACTTACCAGAACATGCTCAACTTCAAACTAAGGTTACATTATTTAATGCTCACAGAATACTCTTTAGCCATCTAGGATGGTTCCCACTCACAATTTCTAAAAGAATCTACACAGGTCCTTGAAATCAACCTTGTAACATTCCCTAATGTTGCCGATGCCATATTAGCTAATGGTATGTTCAGTCACTATGATCGTCCTCGAATTGCTCAGCTTTGTGAGAAAGCAGGTCTCTATGTCCGAGCACTTCAGGTTGGCTAACATCCAGAAACTTTTATTTCTTCAAACTTGTATTGCCTGCTTGATTGAAACTTTTTTTCTTGTTTAGCATTATGGTGAGTTACCAGATATCAAACGTGTTATTGTGAATACTCATGCAATAGAGCCACAGGTATGTTTTCCTCACTTTGTGTGCATTGTAGAATTTAGAAGGAATGGTACCCAACTTGCTCCATTTTACAGTCTCTTGTAGAATTTTTTGGAACTCTGTCAAAGGAATGGGCACTTGAGTGCATGAAGGATCTTTTACTGGTCAATTTGAGAGGAAATCTTCAGATAATTGTTCAGGTTACAGATCTTTTTCTATATGATTGGTTATTATCTGAACTTCACAGTATGACTAATATTGTTGTGAGGGTTGTAGGTTGCAAAGGAATATTGTGAGCAGCTTGGTGTTGAAGCATGTATTAAACTTTTCGAGCAGTTTAAATCATATGAAGGCCTCTACTTCTTTTTGGGGTCATATTTGAGTTCTAGGTAATCAGTATAGATATTTTAGTATATCCCAAGATGCGACTTTTATTATATTAGATTTACTAACACTTGGCATCACAGTGAGGATCCAGACATACACTTCAAGTACATTGAGGCGGCTGCAAAGACTGGTCAAATTAAAGAGGTTGAACGCGTAACAAGGGAATCAAATTTCTATGATGCTGAAAAGACCAAGAACTTTTTAATGGAAGCCAAGCTTCCTGATGCAAGACCGTTGATCAATGTTTGTGATCGCTTTGGCTTTGTTCCCGATCTCACTCACTACCTGTATGCCAACAACATGCTTCGGTATATTGAAGGTTATGTTCAAAAGGTATGCTTTCATCAAAGAGTTCATTTATGATTCATCTATTTGGGTTTAAAATCTTTGCGCCTATGTGGCATTTGTGTAGGTCAACCCTGGGAATGCTCCACAAGTTGTAGGACAGCTCCTAGATGACGAGTGTCCTGAAGATTTCATTAAAGGTTTAATTTTATCAGTCCGCTCTCTGCTTCCAGTTGAGCCTCTTGTGGACGAGTGTGAGAAGAGGTTGGTTCTCTGTTTGCCTAGTTAATCTTTATTTTCATTCTGTTAATTTGTGTATTTTTTTTCTTTCTATACTTACTCTTTTATAATTGTGGCTTACAGGAACCGACTTAGGTTATTAACTCAGTTTTTGGAGCACTTGGTGAGTGAAGGAAGCCAAGATGTACATGTTCATAATGCTTTGGGTAAGATTATCATTGATAGCAATAACAACCCGGAACACTTCCTTACCACAAACCCATATTATGATTCTCGTGTCGTGGGCAAATACTGTGAGAAGCGTGATCCTACACTCGCTGTCGTTGCTTATCGCAGAGGCCAATGTGATGATGAACTCATCAATGTCACAAACAAAAACTCTTTATTCAAACTTCAAGCAAGGTACTGGACCTGTTGTATTATATTATTAAGATTCTTATTATTACTCTTGCTATTATCTATTCTTGTTAATATTATTGTTTTGATATTTTCTCTTTCGGGATGTTTTTCTAATACAATCTAATCTTGTTCTGTATCAGGTATGTTGTGGAGAGGATGGATGGCGATCTTTGGGATACGGTTCTTAACCCAGAGAATGAATATAGAAGGCAATTAATTGATCAGGTTGTTTCTACTGCTTTGCCAGAGAGCAAGAGCCCCGAGCAAGTTTCTGCTGCTGTTAAAGCTTTCATGACTGCTGATCTTCCTCATGAATTAATCGAGCTCCTTGAGAAAATCGTCCTTCAAAACTCTGCTTTCAGTGGGAATTTCAATCTACAAAACCTGCTTATCTTGACAGCCATTAAAGCAGACCCGTCAAGAGTTATGGACTACATCAATAGGCTGGATAACTTTGATGGACCTGCTGTTGGTGAGGTAGCTGTAGAAGCACAGCTTTATGAAGAAGCATTTGCAATTTTCAAGAAGTTCAACTTAAATGTTCAAGCAGTTGATGTTTTGTTGGATAATATTCAAAGTATTCCACGGGCTGTTGAGTTTGCATACCGTGTTGAAGAAGATGCTGTTTGGAGCCAGGTGGCAAAAGCTCAACTCAGGGAGGGATTAGTTAGTGATGCGATTGAGTCATTCATCCGTGCTGATGACGCTACTCAGTTCTTGGATGTTATTCGCGCTTCTGAAGATACAGAATGTTACCATGATTTGGTTAAGTATCTTTTGATGGTTAGAGACAAGATCAAGGAGCCGAAGGTGGATAGTGAGCTTATTTATGCATATGCAAAGATTGACAGGTTGAGTGATATTGAGGAATTTATCCTTATGCCAAATGTTGCGAATCTCCATAATGTTGGTGATCGATTGTTTGATGAAGCGTTGTACGAAGCTGCTAAGATAATATATGCTTTTATCTCCAACTGGGCTAAGCTTGCTGTTACACTTGTGAGGCTGCAGCAGTTTCAAGGTGCTGTTGACGCTGCTCGTAAAGCAAATAGTGCAAAGACATGGAAAGAAGTTTGCTTCGCTTGTGTTGATGCCGAAGAGTTCCGCTTGGCTCAGATATGTGGGCTCAATATTATTGTGCAGGTAACCACTATTAAGCATATTACATGTTGTGGACATGTACTATCTTTTATTGTCTTTGTTCAATATATAGTTTAGATGTCTGCAAAGTAGAAGTGGCAAATTGAGCAGATTGGGTAATCGGTCAAACGGGTTATGGGATTAGTTGACTTGCAGCACCTTTTATCTACAAGTAGATGTGGCCAAGAGGGGTGGGCTTGGTAACCGTTCAAAAATGGGTTGACTTGCAACACCTTTTAGGAAAAAGTATTTAATAATTAATAAGCATGGCTAACATGATCACAAAAATAATGTCAGTAAGAATGGGCGTGTCTGGTCAGGTGTATTGACTCGAAAACTATTTGTCAATAAATATTGTTTTACAATAACTAAGTGGTGTCAAATATGATTGATGTATCATATTATTTCAATGATAATCGAGTTTTTATAATAAAATGATTTACTTTTAGGCTTATATGTTTTTCATTTACTCATTTTTATGATATCCTAGAGCTTAGTTTAAAAAGGCACGCTTGATGTGCGAGTCATGCATGGCGATCAGGAAAGCGCCCAGGGCCTTGAGGCAACACCTCATGTATTTTTGTGTCAAAATTGGTCAACGTTAGGGTAAACCATAGGAATGAAGAAGTTATGAAAGGTTTACTTGATAAAAAGGTTGATATGTAAAACAAATGAGAGAGACGCAAGTTCTGATCGTAAATAGAGGCATAGACTCATAGAGCTCATGTCGTTGTACATAGAGGCATAGCGCAATACCTGAAAAATGTGATCCGCACTTCTTGGGATTCGGATTTTGGGACCTTAACGCCTAAAAGCGTCTTGTGCTTATTTAAACCAAGCGTTACCATAGAGATAAAGTTAAAATATGATCTGAATAGGGCACATCACCCATTTATATGTAAATGGGCTGGAATTTCCACTTTGATCTGCAAGCTTTTAAGTTCAGAATGTTTGCACCTTAGATGTAGAATTGCGTCTCTGGAACTCTTTTGTAAATGCCCCCCATTATCATTATCTATTTTTCGACAAGTGTTTATAGTTTTTTTTTTTATTATTATTTTTTTTAATAAATTTGTAGGTGGATGATCTGGAAGAGGTGAGTGAATACTACCAAAGCAGAGGATGCTTTAATGAGCTTATATCTCTTATGGAGAGTGGTTTAGGGCTGGAACGGGCTCATATGGGCATCTTTACAGAGTTGGGTGTCTTATATGCCCGATACCGCCACGACAAATTAATGGAGCATATAAAACTTTTTTCAACGCGTCTCAACATTCCCAAGTTAATTCGTGCTTGTGATGAGCAACAACACTGGAAAGAACTTACTTACCTATACATTCAATATGATGAGTTTGACAACGCTGCTACAACCGTCATGAATCATTCTCCAGATGCTTGGGACCACATGCAGTTCAAGGATATTGCAGTTAAAGTCTCAAATGTTGAGCTTTACTACAAGGCAGTTCATTTCTATTTAGAAGAACATCCCGACCTTATTAATGATGTTCTTAATGTCCTCGCACTCCGTGTCGACCATACACGTGTTGTAGACATTATGCGCAAGGTCTGGTCTCCCTAGAAAATATCTGTTCTTTTTAATATTCCACTTTTTTGTTATTTTATTTTTATTTTACGAATTACAGGCTGCTCAACTTCCTTTAGTCAAACCATACATGGTTGCAGTTCAGAGCAACAATGTATCTGCTGTGAATGAGGCGTTGAATGAAATATATGTTGAAGAGGAAGATTATGATAGATTGCGTGAATCTATTGATTTGCATGATAATTTTGACCAGATTGGCCTCGCACAGAAGGTTGGGATCGGTCAATTCTTCTCTTCGTGTTGTGTTTCTTCTCATCTGCATATTTTATATCGTTTCTCTGTATGTCATAACAGATTGAGAAACACGAGCTTCTTGAAATGAGACGTGTGGCTGCATACATTTACAAAAAAGCCGGTAGATGGAAGCAGTCTATTGCACTGTCTAAAAAAGACAAGGTTTACAAAGATGCAATGGAGACCGCATCGCAATCTGGGGACCGTGAATTGGCAGAAGAGTTGCTTGTTTATTTCATTGAGCAGGTAAGAAAGCATCGAATTCTTCTCTTCTAGAACATTTACAGTTTTGAAAGTGAACCGTTGCGTGACCGGTAAAGATCTCACGATCTGCTGCCTGTGTAGGGAAAGAAGGAATGCTTTGCGTCCTGTCTATTTGTTTGTTATGACCTTATCCGTCCAGATGTTGCTCTCGAGCTAGCCTGGTTAAACAACATGATCGATTTTGCTTTCCCGTATCTACTTCAGGTGAATTGCCAACTTTTTCTTTCATTTCCGTGCCAATTAACTTACTTCAGTTACATCAAGCTAATTGTCTGAAAATCAATCACTTTGTTTTCTTGCAGTTTATTCGGGAGTATACGGGTAAGGTTGATGAACTCATCAAAGACAAGATCGAAGCAGTTAAAGAAAATAAGGCGAAGGAGAACGAGGAGCAGGATATTGTTAAACAACAGGTTTTTATTTATATACACATACATATATTTTTCTCATGTCACTCTAATCTTGTGCTTGTTCATTTATATAATAATTGAGAAATTGGTTATTTGCAGAATATGTATGCTCAACTGCTCCCTCTTGCACTACCTGCTCCACCGGGTATGGGTGGAGGATTTGCTCCACCACCACCCATGGGTGGAATGGGGATGCCGCCAATGCCTCCATTTGGGATGCCGCCAATGGGTTCTTATTGATTGATGCGTGGCTTTAGTGAATGATGGTGGTTACTTGGGTCTCGTTTGAGGAAACTAAGTGCGTAAATTTGCTTGTTTTGAAGGGAGATGAGATGGATTGAAGTTATTATAGTCGAGTCTAACAGTGTTTTTCTTCTATTGTGTGGATATGTTCTCATTGTTATATTCTTTTGGGGGTAATTTTTTGCAGCTTAGGGGCAGCAAAATGAGCATAATGTTGAATCGTGTCATGTGTATTAAAAGCAAGGGGTCGGTGGGTTGGTAGACGGATATGCTACTTTTTTTATACTTTTCTCAGCTTGTATTCCTAACAATGTTTAGTTGGCTTATCTGAATTAATCGTCTTGGTTCTTTATAGTCAAAATTTGTAGTGGAATGTGACGTTTGCTCATTTGTGGATCTAGTGGATTTCGGTCAAAACGTTTCCTACATTGCTTAGTGCAGGCTTCCTGTTGAGTTTACAGATGAGTGAACATGTTTAGATCATCCGACGATGAGTATTTAGTAAAGTAAAAAATGAGGAAAGTAATATATAAATACTAGAGTAAACTAAGCATTTCTTCTATGTGGTTCAGGCATTTTAACCCTTTCATTCTAATAATATTGTGACTTTTTAATTTCTGTAACCATTTGTATT
>JBCNJP010000007.1:31734960-31788629 GCA_039602395.1 Deinandra increscens subsp. villosa | reverse complement strand
GCTTGCATGTCTTATTGCCATAGTATTGTTGATGAAATCAGTTTAGCAGACATGTCCTGAAGGACTGCCAAACACAGAACTTAAGAACCATAGTAGTCAAAGGCTTAAGGCGCAAAGAGTGAGCCCGTTCCCTAGGCACAAGGCACTTAAAAAGTGCACGCCAAGACAAGCAAGGCGCCTACGTAGTACATGCCATTTATAGCCGTTTAGATATGTTTTAGCCTGGTTTAGTCTAGTTTAGGCTGGTTTAGGTTGTTTTAGACTGTATTTTTGGCTTGTTTAGATGGTTTTAGACTTGTTTAGTCAGACTTTTCTAGTTTCTTTTCTTTCTTTTTTGGAGATTTTGGCCAGAGTTTTTTGCATCTTGATGGATGCAAGACACTTTTTCTGTGTTGGGCTGTGCCTGGGCGCAGTGGGGAACTTTATTCAGTCATTTATTTGAAAACTTTGAAATATACCTGAAACTTTGAAATATACAGCTTAATTTACCTATCAAGATTCAACTTATAAATTAATAATAAGATCCTTAGAGAAACATTGAGGTCAGTTGTAGCTGCATAGCTAATCAATACTTTAAATATCTTGAAGCTCAACTTCCTGGGACAACTCAAGATCACCTACAGATATTCAATATTGAAATGAAAGCTAAAATGAAGTCTCATCAGATGCCCGAGCAGGTGATTAGTTTATCTATGAAATCATCCAGTGGTTTGTAACTTTTCTACCTCTGTATGTTAACATTGACATTCATTCGACTTTACTACAACTTATCTTCAGGTTGTCTTTTGGAAGTGGATTACACCTAAGATGTTGGGCATGGTAACCCAGACATCAGTATATCATTGGTCTGTTGAAGGTATGCTGCCTTTGTTTTCCCTGTAGTAGAATACTTGATCTTTTCCTTTGTTTTTTCCTATAAGTTGGGTTGTAGGTTTGTAGCTTCTAAACTTGGCCACACAATATTTTTCTATACAGGTGAGTCTGAACCTGTGAAGATGTTTGATAGGACAGCCAATCTATCAAACAATCAGATAATTAATTACAAATGTGATCCATCTGAGAAATGGTTGGTATTGATTGGAATTGCCCCTGGCTCACCTGAGGTTGGTTGTTATTCCTTAGTTATGTTGGATCATATCATTTTCTTTTTCATTTGAAGATTATGTTATAATCTGATCACTGGCCTTTTAGTGGATCTTTTCATTTTAAGAGTTTTGATCAGATGTGATGTATAAGGACCACATTCAGTGTCACTTTTATTTAACACGAGTGATTCCCTTCTTCTATTTATATTTTTATATTTTATGACGTAGATTAGACGGGCTGTTGCATGGTGTTAACTATTTGCTTTAGATTTCTAGTACCTATGTAGATATGATGATGCAGACTGGTTCACCTTTTTCTGCTTAACAAAGTATATTGTATGGGTCCTTTGTGTCATCAACTCATCATCTTGTCTTTTTCCTGCTATACGTTTGTGTAGTCTATAATCCCAGTATAGTTTTTTTTATTAATCACATAAGGACATATTCCTCTCAAGGGAGATATAAATGTCATTTCTAAGTGGACTTTTGGGTAAGTCATTAAACATGTCACCTAGTTCAGTAATTTAGGTTTTCACTTACGTATTCTCTCATCATTTTTGTTGGTAAATTTATATTCGACTTTCATTTCATGTGTTGATATATTGTAAGGCATGGTGGGCAGTAGGCTGTTTTGCCGACTCTCTAGCTGTTATAATCTCCTGACGTTCTTAATAATTACAGAGACCTCAGCTAGTCAAAGGGAATATGCAACTATTTTCTGTTGATCAGCAGCGAAGTCAAGCTCTGGAAGCACATGCGGCGTCATTTGCTAGCTTGAAAGTAAAGATGTTTTCTTTCATTATATATGCTTCGAAGTTTGAACCATATACCATATTACCAAGGGTATATATCACACATAATATGTCATGTGCAGGTTTCAGGCAATGAGAATCCTTCAATTCTTATTTCCTTTGCAACAAAAAGCCATAATGCTGGACAGGTTACTTCAAAGCTACATGTTATTGAGCTTGGTGCCCAACCAGGTTCTGTCCACTACACATGTTTTTTCATTCAGTATACTTGACTTTTTTTTGTTTGACTTCTATTCTCAGTCTTCAATGTATACGTGGTTCTCTTTTTTATCTTTTCTCAATTGCAATTGAATGTGCAGGGAAGCCCTCGTTCACTAAGAAACAAGCAGATCTTTTTTTCCCTCCTGACTTTGCAGATGATTTTCCTGTGGCCATGCAGGTAACTCCTGTCCCTGTTGTCATTGGGATAGTGAGTTGCGATACGATCTGACATATTAATTTCTGAATTTGTAGATATCCAACAAATATGGTTTAATCTATGTCATTACCAAGCTGGGTCTCTTATTCGTATATGATCTTGAAACTGCTACTGCGGTTTACAGAAACAGAATAAGCCCTGATCCTATTTTCCTAACATCTGAAGCTTCGTCAGTTGGAGGATTCTATGCGGTAAATAGACGTGGACAAGTGTTACTTGCTACTGTGAATGAAGCTACAATCGTCCCCTTTGTTAGTGGACAGGTAAGTCTCCAAGCTTTATCCATCAATGATTTATACGCTCATGTTGCTTTTGGTGTATGAGTTCTATGTGTTATTTCAGTTGAACAACCTGGAACTTGCTGTCAGTCTTGCCAAAAGAGGAAATCTACCTGGTGCAGAGAATTTGGTAAACTCGCTTATTGTTCCAGTCCTTTGACAATTTATTCTTTCTTATGTTAATGTTTGGATATTGGCATGGGTCCTTGAGTTGAGTTAAGAGAATACTTTGTAAGGGTTATATCTGTTCTAGTTATGTCTTGGGTATCCTTTGTAGCAGACTCATACCTGAGTTTTACTAATTCATGTTGAATTGTAATGTTACTGCATAGGAAGTAGAAGTTAAATATGCATTAGAAATCAACAGTCATAGTTATTGAAATAAGCTAGTGGTATCTGCAGACAGTTATTAACTAATTGATATTTTTCCATCTCAGGTTGTTCAACGTTTCCAAGAATTGTTTGCTCAAACCAAATACAAAGAAGCTGCTGAGCTGGCTGCTGAATCTCCTCAAGGCATTCTTCGTACACCAGATACAGTTGCCAAGTTTCAGGTATTTACTTTTCAAACCGTGATATAACCTACGCATGGGCTATTTTATATATTTATGAAACCATATTTTCCTCTGTTTAAAGAGTTTAATCTTTCTTTATTTCATCTCAGAGTGTACCTGTGCAAGCTGGACAGACACCACCATTACTGCAGTACTTTGGGACCCTTCTGACAAAAGGAAAACTGAATGCCTTTGAATCCTTGGAACTATCTCGCTTAGTTGTCAACCAAAACAAAAAGAATCTTCTAGAGAATTGGTTAGCTGAAGACAAGCTGGAATGTAGTGAAGAACTTGGAGACCTTGTGAAGGTATTAAGTACAAAATATTTACAAAGTTTTTGATTTACTCGCATCAGCTAAATGTTGTCTTGACTATTCATGCTATTTTTTTCCTTGAATTTTAGACGGTGGATAATGATCTTGCTTTGAAAATTTACATCAAAGCGAGAGCAACCCCGAAAGTTGTTGCAGCTTTTGCTGAGCGAAGGGAGTTCGACAAAATACTCATTTACTCCAAGCAGGTAGGTATTACCCTTGTTGCAAATAGTATTCTTTCCTTGTTAATTGTTTCATTACATTTCAAATTTACACAAACTATCCTAAAATTCGTCCTTAACTGGTGCAGGTTGGATATTCACCTGATTATCTCTTCCTTCTGCAAACAATTCTTCGTACAGACCCACAGGTATTTAGCTTTTTAGTAAATAGTAAGCTCGTGAATAAGTTAACAGTCAACAATTGTTGAATCAGGCATTAGTTTGCTTAAAAATGTGTTTTCTCAAACTTTATAAAAAATCATTTTTTTATGATACCATAGTTTACATGCATGGAAGTTAGATTTGGTAACATCATTTTTTTTGTTGTTGCAGGGAGCGGTTAATTTTGCTTTAATGATGTCCCAAATGGAAGGAGGCTGTCCTGTTGATTACAACACCATTACGGATCTTTTTCTTCAGGCATGTTTTAACATCTTTATAAACATAGTAGTCAAAGTTGCAAGGCCCACTAAGGCATCATCTGTTTCCACTCACAAAGTGCAGGCCGGAGACAAAAAAAGCTTAATAATACTAAAAGTAAAAGAATGTGAATAAAAAAGCTTAGTAAATACAAAAAAAATTGATTGTGATTTCAGTGTATTATTCATTTTGTGCAATTGAGATTTACATTAAGCTCTAATATGGGTTAGGAGGCCATGAGTGTACATTTGTATAAGCTAATCTAATCGCGGACCCAACTGAAGGTAGGGTTCAAGAGGGCTGCGCCCCTTGCATTACCTTATATGCATGACCTGATCACCTGATTAATACACACATCCAAGTTATCATTGATTGTCAACAACCCTAAAACCTTTTTTCAAACAAAAAATTAAAGTCCAATTAAACAGTTGTCGGTGTTAAAAGTTAAAACCCAAAAATAAAAAGAACGTTTGGAATTCCCAATGTGCTCACCTGAGCTGGTGCGTGAACCTCCGTCGCACCTATAAAGAACTATCCCTTGTCCGAGTCAGAGGCCACTCCACTCCTCGACTGAGCATATAGGCCCGCACCTTGTGTGCTTGCTACTATGTTTAAAACTATTGTCTCGTGAATAGTTTTTAATATCAATTTGAGGTTTTTAAATGCATTTTTTCCATCTCTTCAGAGGAACTTGATACGAGAAGCAACGGCTTTTCTTTTGGATGTTTTGAAGCCCAACTTACCAGAACATGCTCAACTTCAAACTAAGGTTACATTATTTAATGCTCACAGAATACTCTTTAGCCATCTAGGATGGTTCCCACTCACAATTTCTAAAAGAATCTACACAGGTCCTTGAAATCAACCTTGTAACATTCCCTAATGTTGCCGATGCCATATTAGCTAATGGTATGTTCAGTCACTATGATCGTCCTCGAATTGCTCAGCTTTGTGAGAAAGCGGGTCTCTATGTCCGAGCACTTCAGGTTGGCTAACATCCAGAAACTTTTATTTCTTCAAACTTGTATTGCCTGCTTGATTGAAACTGTTTTTCTTGTTCAGCATTATGGTGAGTTACCAGATATCAAACGTGTTATTGTGAATACTCATGCAATAGAGCCACAGGTATGTTTTCCTCACTTTGTGTGCATTGTAGAATTTAGAAGGAATGGTACCCAACTTGCTCCTTTTTACAGTCTCTTGTAGAATTTTTTGGAACTCTGTCAAAGGAATGGGCACTTGAGTGCATGAAGGATCTTTTACTGGTCAATTTGAGAGGAAATCTTCAGATAATTGTTCAGGTTACAGATCTTTTTCTATATGATTGGTTATTATCTGAACTTCACAGTATGACTAATATTGTTGTGAGGGTTGTAGGTTGCAAAGGAATATTGTGAGCAGCTTGGTGTTGAAGCATGTATTAAACTTTTTGAGCAGTTTAAATCATATGAAGGCCTCTACTTCTTTCTGGGGTCATATTTGAGTTCTAGGTAATCAGTATAGATATTTTAGTATATCCCAAGATGCGACTTTTATTATTAGATTTACTAACACTTGGCATCACAGTGAGGATCCAGACATACACTTCAAGTACATTGAGGCGGCTGCAAAGACTGGTCAAATTAAAGAGGTTGAACGCGTAACAAGGGAATCAAATTTCTATGATGCTGAAAAGACCAAGAACTTTTTAATGGAAGCCAAGCTTCCTGATGCAAGACCGTTGATCAATGTTTGTGACCGCTTTGGCTTTGTTCCCGATCTCACTCACTACCTGTATGCCAACAACATGCTTCGGTATATTGAAGGTTATGTTCAAAAGGTATGCTTTCATCAAAGAGTTCATTTATGATTCATCTATTTGGCCGGCATAGTAACAGGGTTCGCTAAGGGGGGTGGCGAATTCCGTACCGGGTGCGATCGAACCCTTTCCGGGTGCGAAAGCGAATCGGGGACGATCGGGTTCGCGAACCCAATTGGAAATCGACCGAATCGATTGACTGTTCCAGATCCATGGTGGTTCGCGAATTGAAGTCGCTGGGTTCACGATTTGAATATTGTCGGTTTGTTTTTTTTTAGAAATTTGGTACGCTTACGGGAATATGGAGAGTTGGTTACTTAGTTTGCTCAAATCTTTTCCTTAATTACCAAAGATCATCGATTTTTTTAATATAGTCTGCCCTTGTTCCTCATGTCGTCCCTAATACCTATCAGGATTCACGCATTCTTCGATCTTTTCTTTCTTCTCTCAATTGCGGATTGCTGCCTGATGCCATCTTTTCTTCTCTCAATTACATATCATATAGATTTTTAGATAAATAGGCAAATAGCACAACATTATATGGTACACCGTACCACATGATACGATACATCGAACCCGAAATGGTACATCGTACTAGAGCGAACCGAAATGAGCCTACCCCCTAACGAACCGAATTTTAGAACCCTATCGAATTGCGAACCCGTACCACGTTCCCGTACCGGAGCGAACCGCGAACCATGTGACTATTTGGGTTTAAAATCTTTGCGCCTATGTGGCATTTGTGTAGGTCAACCCTGGGAATGCTCCACAAGTTGTAGGACAGCTCCTAGATGACGAGTGTCCTGAAGATTTCATTAAAGGTTTAATTTTATCAGTCCGCTCTCTGCTTCCAGTTGAGCCTCTTGTGGACGAGTGTGAGAAGAGGTTGGTTCTCTGTTTGCCTAGTTAAGATTTATTTTCATTCTGTTAATTTGTGTTTTCTTTTCTTTCTATACTTACTCTTTTATAATTGTGGCTTACAGGAACCGACTTAGGTTATTAACTCAGTTTTTGGAGCACTTGGTGAGTGAAGGAAGCCAAGATGTACATGTTCATAATGCTTTGGGTAAGATTATCATTGATAGCAATAACAACCCGGAACACTTCCTTACCACAAACCCATATTATGATTCTCGTGTCGTGGGCAAATACTGTGAGAAGCGTGATCCTACACTCGCTGTCGTTGCTTATCGCAGAGGCCAATGCGATGATGAACTCATCAATGTCACAAACAAAAACTCTTTATTCAAACTTCAAGCAAGGTACTGGACCTGTTGCATTATATTATTAAGATTCTTATTATTACTCTTGCTATTATTTATTCTTGTTAATATTATTGTTTTGATATTTTCTCTTTCGGGATGTTTTTCTAATACAATCTAATCTTGTTCTGTATTAGGTATGTTGTGGAGAGGATGGATGGCGATCTTTGGGATACGGTTCTTAACCCAGAGAATGAATATAGAAGGCAATTAATTGATCAGGTTGTTTCTACTGCTTTGCCAGAGAGCAAGAGCCCCGAGCAAGTTTCTGCTGCTGTTAAAGCTTTCATGACTGCTGATCTTCCTCATGAACTAATCGAGCTCCTTGAGAAAATCGTCCTTCAAAACTCTGCTTTCAGTGGGAATTTCAATCTACAAAACCTGCTTATCTTGACAGCCATTAAAGCAGACCCGTCAAGAGTTATGGACTACATCAATAGGCTAGATAACTTTGATGGACCTGCTGTTGGTGAGGTAGCTGTAGAAGCACAGCTTTATGAAGAAGCATTTGCAATTTTCAAGAAGTTCAACTTAAATGTTCAAGCAGTTGATGTTTTGTTGGATAATATTCAAAGTATTCCACGGGCTGTTGAGTTTGCATACCGTGTTGAAGAAGATGCTGTTTGGAGCCAGGTGGCAAAAGCTCAACTCAGGGAGGGATTAGTTAGTGATGCGATTGAGTCATTCATCCGTGCTGATGACGCTACTCAGTTCTTGGATGTTATTCGCGCTTCTGAAGATACAGAATGTTACCATGATTTGGTTAAGTATCTTTTGATGGTTAGAGACAAGATCAAGGAGCCGAAGGTGGATAGTGAGCTTATTTATGCATATGCAAAGATTGACAGGTTGAGTGATATTGAGGAATTTATCCTTATGCCAAATGTTGCAAATCTCCATAATGTTGGTGATCGATTGTTTGATGAAGCGTTGTACGAAGCTGCTAAGATAATATATGCTTTTATCTCCAACTGGGCTAAGCTTGCTGTTACACTTGTGAGGCTGCAGCAGTTTCAAGGTGCTGTTGACGCTGCTCGTAAAGCAAATAGTGCAAAGACATGGAAAGAAGTTTGCTTCGCTTGTGTTGATGCCGAAGAGTTCCGCTTGGCTCAGATATGTGGGCTCAATATTATTGTGCAGGTAACTACTATTAAGCATATTACATGTTGTGGACATGTAATATCTTTTATTGTCTTTGTTCAATATATAGTTTAGATGTCTGCAAAGTAGAAGTGGCAAATTGAGCAGATTGGGTAATCGGTCAAACGGGCTATGGGATTAGTTGACTTGCAGCACCTTTTATCTACAAGTAGATGTGGCCAAGAGGGGTGGGCTTGGTAACCGTTCAAAAATGGGTTGACTTGCAACACCTTTTAGGAAAAAGTATTTAATAATTAATAAGCATGGCTAACATGATCACAAAAATAATGTCAGTATGAATGGGTGTGTCTGGTCAGGTGTATTGACTCGAAAACTATTTGTCAATAAATATTGTTTTACAATAATTCAGTGGTGTCAAATATGATTGATGTATCATATTATTTCAATGATAATCGAGTTTTTATAATAAAATGATTTACTTTTAGGCTTATATGTTTTTCATTTACTCATTTTTATGATATCCTAGAGCTTAGTTTAAAAAGGCACGCTTGATGTGCGAGTCATGCATGGCGATCAGGAAAGCGCCCAGGGCCTTGAGGCAACACCTCATGTATTTTTGTGTCAAAATTGGTCAACGTTAGGGTAAACCATAGGAATGAAGAAGTTATGAAAGGTTTACTTGATAAAAAGGTTGATATGTAAAACAAATGAGAGAGACGCAAGTTCTGATCGTAAATAGAGGCATAGACTCATAGAGCTCATGTCGTTGTACATAGAGGCATAGCGCAATACCTGAAAAATGTGATCCGCACTTCTTGGGATTCGGATTTTGGGACATTAACGCCTAAAAGCGTCTTGTGCTTATTTAAACCAAGCGTTACCATAGAGATAAAGTGAAAATATGATCTGAATAGGGCACATCACTCATTTATATGTAAATGGGCTGGAATTTCCACTTTGATCTGCAAGCTTTTAAGTTCAGAATGTTTGCACCTTAGATGTAGAATTGCGTCTCTGGAACTCTTTTGTAAATGCCCCCCATTATCATTATCTATTTTTCGACAAGTGTTTATAGTTTTTTTTTTTTTTTTATTATTATTTTTTTTAATAAATTTGTAGGTGGATGATCTGGAAGAGGTGAGTGAATACTACCAAAGCAGAGGATGCTTTAATGAGCTTATATCTCTTATGGAGAGTGGTTTAGGGCTGGAACGGGCTCATATGGGCATCTTTACAGAGTTGGGTGTCTTATATGCCCGATACCGCCACGACAAATTAATGGAGCATATAAAACTTTTTTCAACGCGTCTCAACATTCCCAAGTTAATTCGTGCTTGTGATGAGCAACAACACTGGAAAGAACTTACTTACCTATACATTCAATATGATGAGTTTGACAACGCTGCTACAACCGTCATGAATCATTCTCCAGATGCTTGGGACCACATGCAGTTCAAGGATATTGCAGTTAAAGTCTCAAATGTTGAGCTTTACTACAAGGCAGTTCATTTCTATTTAGAAGAACATCCCGACCTTATTAATGATGTTCTTAATGTCCTCGCACTCCGTGTCGACCATACACGTGTTGTAGACATTATGCGCAAGGTCTGGTCTCCCTAGAAAATATCTGTTCTTTTTAATATTCCACTTTTTTGTTATTTTATTTTTATTTTACGAATTACAGGCTGCTCAACTTCCTTTAGTCAAACCATACATGGTTGCAGTTCAGAGCAACAATGTATCTGCTGTGAATGAGGCGTTGAATGAAATATATGTTGAAGAGGAAGATTATGATAGATTGCGTGAATCTATTGATTTGCATGATAATTTTGACCAGATTGGCCTCGCACAGAAGGTTGGGATCGGTCAATTCTTCTCTTCGTGTTGTGTTTCTTCTCATCTGCATATTTTATATCGTTTCTCTGTATGTCATAACAGATTGAGAAACACGAGCTTCTTGAAATGAGACGCGTGGCTGCATACATTTACAAAAAAGCCGGTAGATGGAAGCAGTCTATTGCACTGTCTAAAAAAGACAAGGTTTACAAAGATGCAATGGAGACCGCATCGCAATCTGGGGACCGTGACTTGGCAGAAGAGTTGCTTGTTTATTTCATTGAGCAGGTAAGAAAGCATCGAATTCTTCTCTTCTAGAACATTTACAGTTTTGAAAGTGAACCGTTGCGTGACCGGTAAAGATCTCATGATCTGCTGCCTGTGTAGGGAAAGAAGGAATGCTTTGCGTCCTGTCTATTTGTTTGTTATGACCTAATCCGTCCAGATGTTGCTCTCGAGCTAGCCTGGTTAAACAACATGATCGATTTTGCTTTCCCGTATCTGCTTCAGGTGAACCGCCAAGTTTTTCTCTCATTTCGGTGCCAATTAACTAACCTCAGTTAAATCAAGCTAGTTGTCTGAAAATCAATCACTTTGTTTTCTTGCAGTTTATTCGGGAATATACTGGTAAGGTTGATGAACTCATCAAAGACAAGATCGAAGCAGTTAAAGAAAATAAGGCGAAGGAGAACGAGGAGCAGGATATTGTTAAACAACAGGTTTTTATTTATATACACACATACATATATTTTTCTCATGTCACTCTAATCTTGTGCTTGTTCATTTATATAATAATTGAGAAATTGGTTATTTGCAGAATATGTATGCTCAACTGCTCCCTCTTGCACTACCTGCTCCACCGGGTATGGGTGGAGGATTTGCTCCACCACCACCCATGGGTGGAATGGGGATGCCGCCAATGCCTCCATTTGGGATGCCGCCAATGGGTTCTTATTGATTGATGCGTGGCTTTAGTGAATGATGGTGGTTACTTGGGTCTCGTTTGAGGAAACTAAGTGCGTAAATCTGCTTGTTTTGAAGGGAGATGAGATGGATTGAAGTTATTATAGTCGAGTCTAACAGTGTTTTTCTTCTATTGTGTGGATATGTTCTCATTGTTATATTCTTTTGGGGGTAATTTTTTGCAGCTTAGGGGCAGCAAAATGAGCATAATGTTGAATCGTGTCATGTGTATTAAAAGCAAGGGGTCGGTGGGTTGGTAGACGGATATGCTACTTTTTTATACTTTTCTCAGCTTGTATTCCTAACAATGTTTAGTTGGCTTATCTGAATTAATCGTCTTGGTTCTTTATAGTCAAAATTTGTAGTGGAATGTGACGTTTGCTCATTTGTGGATCTAGTGGATTTCAGTCAAAACGTTTCCTACATTGCTTAGTGCAGGCTTCCTGTTGAGTTTACAGATGAGTGAACATGTTTAGATCATCCGACGATGAGTATTTAGTAAAGTAAAAAATGAGGAAAGTAATATATAAATACTAGAGTAAACTAAGCATTTCTTCTATGTGGTTCAGGCATTTTAACCCTTTCATTCTAATAATATTGTGACTTTTAATTTCTGTAACCATTTGTATTTAACTAGAGATCGACCACGCGTTGCTGTGGTAATCTAGAAAAATATCTGAAAAAGCGAATAAAATAGATAAAATATAGATTTATAATGGTTATATAACTTTTGTTATATTTCATATCTTTAACCTTTAATTGTTCATGTCAATGCACTTAATATCTGTATTACATCCCATGTTTAAAGTCAACGCGTCGTTTCAATTAAGCTCTCCGTATCCAAACACTTTCAGTATAAAATATTTTTTTTTTGTTAAAATAGCCTATGTATTGACCATTTATTTGGTTCGTGGAAAATACAGGAAAAGAGTGAATATAGGTTCATAAGTGTAGTAACCACTTTTTAAAATTTCATTTACCGCTTATTCCATGTTTTAAATTCTAGATGTTAAATTCTATATCTTTAACTTTCCACAGACTCTTCAGCAGCAGCTAACACCAGGCGTCGTTTGGAATAAAATTTTTGTATCCAAACACTTTAAGGATCAAATATATATATATATATAATATATATATATATATATATATATATATATATATATATATATATATATATATATATATATATTTTTGTGTGTGTGTGTAAAATAGCCTGTGTATTGACCATTTCCTTGATTCGTGTAAAATATGTGTTACCTGGTATACCTAAAAACTTATATAAAAAAATAAGGCTATGTTGTAGTGAAAACAATAAGGACCAAATTTAAAGTGGGAAAGTTCGAACCCACGCCAAACCAAAACAAAGACCCTGCAAATCAAAAAAGTAACCACTTCGACGACATCATGAAAGTTAACGTTCTAGGAGAACATATATATATATAAATATATATAAAATGAATTTACAGGTGTATGAGAGACACAAGTTGTCTATTATATGTATATAGAATAATTGTATGGCAATGCCACATATATTTAGAAAAAGATTCATATGCCAAACGTGCAACATTTTTCATAAAGTAACCACTCCGACGACTACATGAAAGTTTAAACATATATAAAATGAATCTACAGGTGTATGAGAGACACAAGTTGTCTATTATATGTATATAAAAAATTATTGTATGGCAATGCCACATATATTTAGAAAAAGATTCATATGCTAAACGTGCAACGTTTTACTTTTTATAAATATTATACACGAACATACATAAAAAATATCACGGTAACATTTTACTCGGGAAAAAAAATTAACATGTTTAAAAGCAAACAATAATATTAATAGTTGACAGTAAATAATAAAATGGAAAACAAAAACAGAGGAGTAAATATTAATACGAAATAATAAAATGAAAAAGGGAAAAAAAAAGTTAAAAAAGGTTGTTAGACTATCCACATCAGTGATCTTCACAAACTAAACTTTCATTAAAAAAATACTTTCTCTCTCCTCCACCTACACAATCCAATCTAACTCATTTTTTTACTCACATTCACAATCCAAACCAAACCAACTTTTTATTATATAAAAATGATTATAATTATTTAAATATAGTATATAATTATTTTTTCCCCAAATTAATAAATCAGTTATAAAAAATATAAAAATAATATAAAAATATAAAAACATCTTTTTTTTTCATTACATGAATACTTAACACAATAGATAAACCACGTTACAATTATAATTATTCATCAATGGAACGAGTTTGCCAGACATGCTCGATTAGATCGTTCTTTAAAGTGTTGTGGTTTAAAATTTATGTACTTCAGTTTAATATGTTATTGAGTTCTCAATTAAAACATAATTAGATTAAACAGACAACCTAAGATACTTATTAAAACTGAAAAGCAACCTAAGATACTTATTAAAACTGAAAACAACCTAAGCTACTTATTCAAACTGAAAAACAACCTAAGCTACTTATTCAAACTGAAAAACAAACATTAAACAGACAACCTAACCATTACACGCACACACGTAGATTATTAACCATGAAACGAGTTATCAGACGAGTAGCCGTTGTATCCATCTGAGACGTAGTCCTCTGGATAGTGTACTTGTCCATAGTACCAAGTCTCAAAATCATCAACGTTGTGAACATCTTCAATGTTCATCCCAACTTCTGCTTCCCGTTCCAACTCAAAGAGTGCTTCCCACGCTTCAGCATGATCATTATCAATAAATGGTGGGGATGGTGTACGACCAACACGAGGTTGTCGTACTCTTCTTGCAGCAGCATTGCTTGACTCGCCGCAGTGGAGGTTGTTCATTTGGGTGATTGGTAGAGGTGGTGGTGGTTGGTAAGGTGGAGGTGGTGGTGGTTGGTGATGATGGTGGTGGTGGTGCTGGTGCTGGTGGAGGTGATTGTGGATGTGGTTGAACTGGTTGGGTACTTGAGCTTGAGGTGGTGGTGGTGGTGGTGGAAGTTGTTGTTCATAGCGGGTTAACCACAACATCCGGTAGTGCTCTGAGACATCTTCAGGAGGTGTGCTAGACATGGTGGTGGTAGAGGTTGGTTGATGGTGGTGAAATGAGACTAGATGTGTGAATCTGAGTTCTATTTATAACCAAAACTAGCCGTTGGCTAAAATTAAAATATCTAAGTTTGAAAAACTAGCCGTTGGCTATTAAATATTATTATTTTAAATGGTTTAATATTCAAATAATAATGATTGAAAATTTAAATAAATATTTATTTATTTTATAAAAAAATATTATTTTAATTATGTCGATAAGTTTGTTTTTTAAATATTAAAATAATATACGTTTTAAATAAAAGAATTAATTTGTTAACTGTTTTGGTCAAAAATTCACTTAGGAATCCTGTATTCCAAACTTAGATTGTGAGGTAGTGTGCTTAACTATCAAGTGAGCAAATAACCCAAATTAGGATGATAACACGAGGATTTTTAGCGAGGAAAACTCCAGAATCCTTCGAGTTGCCCCTAGGAATCCTGGATAAAAACCTCGGGTGCCGGCTGAAAAACCGCCACCAAGTCAATATTATTAATGATCAAGCGAATCGTTGCAACGGGTTGGAGGTTTGATCGATCAGAGCTATGTGATACAATGACTCGTATTCGTAAGTAAGCTAGTGAAAGTGTGTTGTGTGTTCCTACTGATCGAATCCTCGATTTATAACAAATACAAAAATAACAAACTTTCCGGGATTCCCGGGATCTTATCGCCCAACTAATTCGACCGTTAAAGGCCTCTCCGTTCACTTGGTCCACGATCTTCTTCAGCTGGAGCGTAAGTTTCGGAGGTAGTTGATGACTCCGGTGATACCTGGTCAAATAAACATGTGGCAAATATGAGGGTTAGTAAAAATAATTAAGTCAGGATACCTGAGTTTACGAGATTCTCAGAGGACAATAGGATTCTTGAACTGTCTGAGCTTCCTGTGAGCATCCTGAAAATACACCCTCAACAATTGCCCCTGGAATTTCAACAGCTGTGGATAAGTTCGACAGCTGTTAAAATTCAAAAAGATGCCTTTTTAACGGCGTGTAAACGGTAAAAGCAGTTAGGAAGTGACTGGTTTCTCGGCGTCCAAGAGATGGGACGTTTTGCTTTAAATAGGAGGTAAATCCACGAGATCTTCACCGTCTTCTTCGCAAAAAACCTCTCGAGCTTCTCCGGTATTCCAGGTCAGTCTCGTTCTTTCTTTTTCGCTTTCCTTCGCGTTTTTCGGCCATGGCCAAGAAAATCACACACGCGTCTTTGTCGTTGATCTCTCCGACTGCCGAAGATTTCCATGATCAGGGGTATATCATCCCCTGTGAGGAAGAAGCTTGTTCCTTCGATGATCGCGATAACCTCGACCTCAAGAATTCCGGCCTTTTTCCGCCGGGAACTGTTTTCCGACCTTATAGTTCTCTCGTCAAGTCTGATTTCATGTCTACAACCTGGGTCTGTTTCATGTATTACCCTTTCTCGCTCGGAATGACATTCCCCTTTCCGGAGCTTATCACCCAGTTCTTCAAAACTACCCGACTTTCTTACGCCCAAACCATGCCGATGGTCTGGAGAATCTTGTATTCTCTGGACCAGTTGAACCAAACCAGAAATCTCAACATTGGGATTCCTGAGATCTGTGAAGCTTACAAGTTAAGAACCCATGGCTGTAGCCGATTTGTTCTTCAGGCTCGTACTTCTAACTCCAGTTGATTCCCCGAGCTTCCCACAATGACCATGACTGGAAGAAGCGTTTTTTCTTTGTCAAGCGAGACTCGATTCCTGGGGGGACGGAGTTGCCGTTGAAGTGGGTTGAGAAGGGTAGGATATTGATGTTTTTTGTTGTTGCTGATTTTCCGATATGTGTCTAACTTTTCTGTCATTTTTTTCTTTGCAGCACCCAAGTTTGAGAACCTCATCAAGAAGCAGCCTGATTTCAAGAAGCTCGAAGCCATTTACCAGATCCCTGCCAGCGAGAGAGCTTTGATTCTTGAAGCAACAGCCAGTGAAAACAGCTACTCGGCCGACCACACTCCCGCCATGTCTGGTAAGTCTTTGCAGGATCCTGAATTGTTTACTTATTCGAGCATCCCGGATATTAATAACCTGTTTTTGTCTGCAGCTTCCAAATCCAGCGCGTCGTTTTCCTTGAAGGATCTTGACAGCCTTCTGAAGGTTAAGAAGGAGCAACTCGAGCATCCCCCTGCCTCCAAGCCGCCTGTCAGCCGGCCAAAGGCCTCGGGTTCCAAGAAGAGGAAGGCCCCTGAAACTCCAGCAGCTCCTGTCGTGTACCTGGAATCTTTTGAAGATCTTGCCCCGTCTGAGGTCAGCAACAAGATCCTCTCTATGCAGACCATGATCAACCTGGTAAGAAGCTCAAGCAATAATCATATTAGTATCATACCTGTTACTGCCGCTGATTAGGATTCCTACTTGTGCAGGGTATCGAGAAGCTGAGCTTCCAGGCTATGGACATGGAGAAGAAGCTCGCCGAAGCCAACGAGAAGACTCAAGCCCAAGCTGAAACTGCCAAGGGTAAGACCTTTCTCTACGAGCATAAGCTGACGGAGCAGCGTCAAGCCCTGGAAGCCAAAATGGCTGCTGATGCTGAAATTGTCCAGCTCTCGGCTGCCCGGAGCGTCCTGGAATGCAAAATTCAGATGGCAGAAGAGGCTGAAGCGGCTGGCTTTCAGGTGCCAGGTTGGGATATCGCAGGCTGGAGGCTGGTCTTGGAATCGCTGGGAGGAGATGGTGATGGGGAAGGAAAGGATGGGACCGATGGCGGCTCCTCAAAGGTGATTCCGAATTCTCCAGTAGCGATGACAAGGGCTTATATGATCGAGCTAGGAGCGGGCCAGAAGTTGGAGGACGTGGTGAAGCCGGTGGAGGAGGAGAAGACAGTGGGCGATGAGGACAATGCAACGGTCTGAGCCCACTTTTTTATGTTTTTTGGTGGTTTTTTTGGTTGTCCTTGTGGTTGAAACAATTTCCTTTTTCCTGTAATGAACAAGCAACAAACAACAATGGTGGGGATCCTGGTGGAGGGATCTTGTGTTTACAAGACGAAACCAGGATTCCCAAAAACAATATTTTGACCTTCGAGCTTCTCAAGTGGAGGGATCCTGAGGTTTTCAGGACGAAGCTTGAGAAGCTCATAATCTTCCGTAGTTAATAATATCAGTATCTTTTGGCTTCTCAAATTGTCTTTTGTATTGAAATTTTTGATTAGTAGAATTAGTTTATAAAAACTTATCAAACATCTAAAAAATGACTTGTATGTTGGAAAACCATTCGAAATTTGAATAACACGTTAGGTTAGCCTAAATAGTAAAAGCTGACCTTGGAATTTTTCCTTAGTTGATTTTTTAATTCACAATAACTATATCTCCTTCTACCTGATTTGGGATTCTTACGGGAATCCTGAATGCACCTTTCTCAGCATTCGTCACAGTTTCTTCGTAAACCTGAAACAATTTTGAGAGGCTTCCTGGCCTTCGGCCGAAGCCGGTATCTCCAAGAATAAACAAGTTAAAAATAAACTGGGGTTAAACCCGGGATTCTTGGGAGTAAACCAAAACTGGGGACAAGCCCGATAAACTTGGGACTAAGCCAAAACTGGGGACAAGCCCATACGTATGTGACATGAAAATGCCAAAACCTTAGATAACACGTCAGTGTTATAAACCTTGAGAATCCGCCCAGCAGCCTCCAGTGACAAGATTGTCAGCCACCCCTGGAGTGGACTGGTCCGGCCACCTTTAACGTACCGGGGGACAACGTGCGCTACTGGCGAGGGTCGTGCGCTACTGGCGATTACCCAAACTTGGGAGAGGAGTCAGCCTCTCAAACCTTAGAAGGTATGCGGGACACCTTAAACGTAGGAGAGGTGGCCAACCTCTAACTGGGGATATACCCAAAATTCTCTAGGATTCTCAAAATCTGCAAAACACTCAACGCTTGATGAGGGGTGGGTGTTAGCCTAGCTAACACCACTCCGATGCTTAAGTCAGTATCTTATCACAAAAATAATAAGAATTAATTGAAATAGGATTAGTATACGTACCTTGAATTTATATATTGAGAATCCTTGGGATTCTGCCTCAGATTCTCAACGGGATTCTCACATAAAATAAGCTTTGAGGTGTATGGCATTCCAAGCTCTTGGCAGAGGTTCTCCTTCCATATTCACCAAACGGTATGCCCCCTTACCCTCATCAGAATCTATAAGGTAAGGGCCTTCCCATTTGGGTGCTAACTTCCCGTCAGCAGGATTGGTGGTATTCTGAAAAGCTTTCCTCAAGACCAAGTCACCTACTTGAAATCTTCTTAGCCTGGTGTTCTTGTTATATGATTTTGCTATCCGCTGTTGGCAAGAAGCCATCCGGATTTTGGCCATATCTCTGAGCTCCTCAACTGTTTCGAGATCTTGAAGGAGGTTCTGGCTATTGGTTTCAGGATCCTGGTAGTTAACTCTGGCTGTCGGGAGTACCATTTCTGTAGGGATCACAGCTTCTGCCCCAAACACTAACGAAAATGGTGTTTGGCCAGTAGCATTTTTAGGTGTAGTTCTATCTGCCCAAAGGACAAATGGCAGCTCCTCAGCCCATTTACCTTTCTTGGAGCCCAACTTCTTCTTGATATTGTTGATTATGATCTTATTACTGGATTCTGCCTGCCCATTAGCTTGAGGGTGGACAGGTGTTGAAGTGATCATCTTGATGCCCCAGCTTTCATAAAAGCTTGTTGTTCTCTTGCCTATAAACTGGGAGCCATTATCGCATATGATCTCTGCCGGAATCCCAAATCTAGTGAGGATGTTCCTTTTGATGAAGGATATCACTTCTTTCTCTCTTACTTGAACATAGGCTTCTGCTTCAATCCATTTGGAAAAGTAATCCGTCATGGCAAGCATAAACACTTTTCCTCCGGGAGCCTTTGGCAGCTTACCCACAATATCCATGCCCCATTTCATGAATGGCCATGGGGATACTATAGGATGCAGATGCTCAGCAGGTTGGTGTAGGATATTGCCATGCCTTTGACAAGCATCGCATTTTTGTGAGAAGCTCGTGGCATCCTTCTTCATGGTTGGCCAATAGTATCCGAACCTGAGAACCTTAGAGAACAGTGCCCTGCCCCTGGTATGGTTCCCGCAATCTCCACTATGGATGTCTTCAAGCACCTCTAGAGCTTTTGACTTTTCTAAGCACCTTAAGTAGACACTTGCAAGAGATCTTTTATATAGAATAGTATCAATTATAGTATAGGGTACTACCTTTGTGCGAAAAGCTCTGGGCTTTTCGCCCTTGGGAATCTCCCCATCTTTGAGATATTTCCGGATCGGGTAGGTCCAGGATTCCTGAGCATCTTCAGGATTCTCAACATCTGCACCTGTATCATTGTCAACAGCCTGAGCTTCCTGTAGAGCTATCGCTGGCGTCAAGATGTGACTTATTGGAATTTTGATATTCTCAGGGATCCTGAGTGATGAAGCCAAGTTTGCCAAGGCGTCGGCTTCTGCATTATCTTCTCTTGGTACCTGCGAAATGCTAAAATTTTCAAAAAATAGAGACAATTCTTTAACAATTTCAAGATATTTGATCAGATTCTCCCCTCTCACTGCATAAGAGCCATTAAATTGGTTAGTTAATAAGAGAGAATCAACAAACACTTGTATGGATAGGATTCCCATATCCTTAGCCAACTGCAATCCAGCAATTAAAGCCTCATATTCAGCTTCATTATTGGTAGCCTGGAATTCACAGGATATGGATAAAGGTATTATGTCCCCTTGTGGCGATTTTAGCAGGATTCCCAGCCCTGTTCCTCTGACATTCGAGGAGCCATCGGTATAGAGGATCCAGTCTTCTTTGAGCTTCTCGAGTTGCTGGACTTCCTTTTCAACTTCTGGTTCAATGTCACTGCTGAAATCCGCCACAAAGTCAGCTAATGCTTGGGATTTGATTGCTGTTCTTGGTTCATACTTGATGTCGTAGGCACTTAGTTTGACTGCCCACTTAGCCATCCTTCTTGACATTTCCGGCTTCCTGAGAACTGCCTTGATAGGATAGTTAGACATCACAATTATAGTATGGGTTTCAAAATAATGCCTAAGTTTAGTGGAAGCCATTATGAGAGATAAAATTAACTTTTCAAGGTGAGAATACCTGGATTCTGCGTCTAGCAGAGTTTTACTTACATAATATACCGGATGCTGCTGACCTTGATGATTTTTTACCAGGACTGCACTAATTGAGCTTCCGGAAACAGCGAGATATAAATATAGCGGCTCCCCATCGTCTGGTTTCATCAATAACGGGGCTGCTGACAGGTAGTCTTTTAGGCATCTCAGGGCTTCCTCATGCTTCTCAGTCCATTCGAACCTCTTGTTTTTCCTCAGGATATCATAGAAATCCTTACTTTTTTCTGAGGATCTTGAAATGAACCTGTTGAGCGCTGCGATTCTCCCTGTCAACCTTTGTACTTCTTTAACATTCGATGGGGACTTCAAATTTAGGATCGCTTTGATCTGCTCTGGACTTGCTTCTATCCCTCTTTCAGTAACCATGTAGCCTAGGAATTTCCCAGCTCGCACCCCAAAGTGGCACTTAGAGGGATTGAGCTTCATGTTATACTGATCAATGATATCGAAAGCTGTTTGGAGATCCCTGACATGATCTTCAGCCTTTTTGGATTTCACTACCATGTCATCTATGTAGACTTCCATCGTGTCCCCCAGTTGCTCTTTAAACATCATATTAACGAGCCTCTGGTAGGTGGCACCTGCATTTCTCAAACCAAAGGGCATAGCAGTATAACAATATATACCTGTTGGAGTCATAAATGTCGTATGCTCCTGATCGCATGGTTCCATTTGAATTTGTTGGAATCCTGCCGAGGCATCCATAAAAGTGAGCATCTCGTGACCAGCCGTGGCATCCACCATAGCATCAATATGAGGAAGTGGAAACGGATCCTTAGGACAGGCTTTGTTCAAGTCTGTGTAGTCGACACAAACTCTCCACTTCAGCCATCTAGGGTACTTGACTTCTCTGATCATCTTTGTCTTGAGAAGTTTGTCGACTTCCTCCTGGATGATTATATTCTTCTCTGGAGCAAACTTCCTCCTTTTTTGCTGTATAGGCCTGAAAGAAGGATCTAAACCCAGTTTATGAGTAATTATATGTTTAGGAATACCTATCATATCTTCATGTTTCCAGGCGAAAGTTGAGGTCCTGGCTTTGAGAAGGTGGAATAATTCCTGCTCAACATTTGTTGGGATGCTTGTTCCCATGAGCACCTGGATTTCGGGATTCTCAGGGTCTAGAGGCACTTCTTTGACTTCCAGCTCCCTGTCCTCCTGCAATTCAGGTGCCTTTTTCTGTAATTGCTATCCCTTCGTCACCTTAGTGGTGTTCTTCATCGAAGTTGAATAACAGTTTTTAGCTTCCTGCTGGTCGCTTTCAATTCTCACAACTCCCCAGGGTGTAGGAAGCTTGATACATTGGTGATAAGTTGAAGGGACTGCCTTCATCTCGTGAATCCATGGCCTGCCAAGAATAATATTGCAACAAGAGAGAGAATCTATAACACAGAATTTTTGCATAGAGTTTACCCCCTCTATATATACCGGCAGCCTGATATCCCCAACGGTGCTTTTAGTTTCACCGCTGAAATTAACTAAAATTGAGGATCTTGCAACTATTTCAGTTTCTGGGATCCCCATCTTTTTTAGTACATCAAGACGGATTATGTTTACTGAGCTTCCGTTATCAATCAGGATCCTGCGAACAAAATGGTTAGCAATATATAAAGTAACCACAAGACTATCATGATGAGGATCCTGGACATGAGAACGGTCACTCTCATCAAAGGATATAAGCTTGTCCTGAGTTAAGGTGGACGTCCGGACAGGCTTGTCACCCTGTTCAGATTTGGATTCCTTAGCATGTTTCTTGGCTGAGGAATATGAAGTGCCGCAGATGTCTGAGCCTCCTGAGATGAAGTTGATTATCTGGGCATCCTGGGGTGGAGAAGCTGCCCTCTGAGGCACCTTGTCGGCTTCCTGAGTCTTTATCTTCTTTCTGCCAATCAATTCTTTAAGATGCCCCTTGCTGAGTAGATAGCTGATTTCCTTTCGTAGTGCTATACATTCATCTGTTAGGTGGCCGAAATCTTCGTGGAAGGCACACCATTTGGTCTTGTCTTTCCAGGATCCTTGCTTGGTATCCTTCCTGGGCCATCTCGCTTTTTCACCTAGATCCTGCATAGCACACATCAAACCACCAATGTCAACGGAAAAACAGTATTCAGATACCTTAGGATATTCTTCCTCATCATCGTCTTGGTCGACGGCATTGACTTTGTGATTTTCCGGTTTGGAGTATGGACGAGATCTGTATGGCTTCCCGGGGGATTCAGCCTTCTTGCTGTTAGGGTCATATTTAGGAACCTCCAATCTTTGGTGGATCCTTTTGTCATCTTCCAAACGGATAAATCTCAAGGCTCTACTGCGTACTTCGTCAAGGTTCCTGCAAGGAGCCATGACAAGGTCATCATAAAAACGTGAATCTTTAGAGAGCCCTATTTTAAAGGCTTCCACGGCTGCTGCCATATCCAGATTAGGAATCTCGAGAGATTCTCGTCCAAATCTGGCAAAGTAATCCCTGAGAGGCTCATCCGGCTTCTGAATTATTCGGTATAGGTCGCCTGTGAGCTTCTCAAAGGTCCTGCTGCAAGAAAATTGATTGTTAAACAAGTTAACTAAGTGAGAAAATGATGTAATAGTGTTAGGAGGAATGCTCAGTAGCCATTTCATGGCTGGTCCTGTTAAGGTTGAACCAAAGCCTTTTTATAGACATGCTTCTTTAATTCCTGCCGGAATGGGATTGATCTCCATACGCTCCCGGTAATGTGCCACGTGTTCTTCAGGATCTGTGGTTCCATCATAAAGCTTCATGCTTGGAGTCTGGAAACGCTTCGGGATCTCCACCTGAGATATTGGCCAGGCAAATCTGGAGATCTTGTGGCTTTCCAAAGGAACTTCAGGGATAGGTTTCAGGATCCCTGGAACATTTGATATCATTTCTTTCAAGATGCCTAGGAAACAGAGGGCTTTGTTCTTCCATGGGCTTCCTAGATTTCTTTAGCTCTTCAATCTCCTTCATCACCGTTAAGTTGGTTTTTTCTTGCTGATCCATTTGATTCTTTACCTGCTTAATCAAGGAAAACAAATCACTGTTAGTAATAATAGGATCAACAGATTGGACCTGGGATCCTGTGAAGACAGGATAATCAGTTTTTCTCTGCTGCTCGTCCACTTTCTTCTGACGGTCGTTGGTCTTCTTCTGGCTTCCTGGAATGGAAGGAAGAGGAGGAATGGAAGATGATGTAGAGGCCGAGACAGTTTTTTGCGGGTTTGACATTTTTGGGATTGGATATCAAATGAAGTGAATGATATATGGTATTTTGGTAGGATTAAGCACCACTTGCCCCACGGTGGGCGCCAAACTGTTTTGGTCAAAAATTCACTTAGGAATCCTGTATTCCAAACTTAGATTGTGAGGTAGTGTGCTTAACTATCAAGTGAGCAAATAACCCAAATTAGGATGATAACACGAGGATTTTTAGCGAGGAAAACTCCAGAATCCTTCGAGTTGCCCCTAGGAATCCTGGATAAAAACCTCGGGTGCCGGCTGAAAAACCGCCACCAAGTCAATATTATTAATGATCAAGCGTATCGTTGCAACGGGTTGGAGGTTTGATCGATCAGAGCTATGTGATACAATGACTCGTATTCGTAAGTAAGCTAGTGAAAGTGTGTTGTGTGTTCCTACTGATCGAATCCTCGATTTATAACAAATACAAAAATAACAATGTCACACCCCCAATTTACCACTAACGGAGTTTATACCGTTAAGGGGCGCGACTAGACCAGGACCACAACCATTAGTTACAAATACTAAATGAATCAGAGTAAAGTCCAAGCATCAATAATAAAAACAGTTTCAAAATATACGCAGCGGAAAATTATTTGTCTTAGCACTAACCACGTGCTTTACATAAACAAGTCATTGTATTAAATCCCCAAATTTAGTTTAAAACAAACAAAGTCTTCAAGTGCCATGCCAACCTCTAGCGGATACTCCTCAACGATCTGCAAAAGCGAAAACCACACAAGTGTCAACCTAACGGTTGGTGAGTTCACGGTGGGCATGACATGCATTGGCCCAGTCTCAATAATCGTATGTATCAACATATATAAGTAGTATGGTTTTGCAAAACATTGTCAAGAGTTTGTTTACTGAATATGCACTAGTTATGTAAAAGTTAAAGCAGTCAACCGATATCGCGGGTAGCTAATCCGGTTTCCATGCACTAAGGAAGTCGTACTAGGGCTGAAAGCTGACGTAACAGAGTACGGCATTTGCCGTTGATTTGTGCCTCCAGTTGTGTCCCATTTGGGATGCCCACAACTAAGAACAGGCTGATATTGCACTCCGTTCGGCCCCCGGCCGGTTGGCTACACATTTGTGTACCGCGGAGCAGGGTTTGTCAAACCCTCAGTAGATCTACCCAACATCCCCTCGCTTTCCAGATCATCAGTACTAAGTTGAGGACTTTAAGTTTTAAAGCATCCTTAGAAATCATGTGATATCCTTTGGTTTCGACTTTAACCTACACTAGTCATATTAAAATGTTTATTCTGGATTTCATCTGAAATCCCAAAAAGAGTTTAAGTGTCGTAATAGTTGGTTCCGGATTTCATTTGAAACCCCAAAGATGGACAGTTGCAAGTGTTCCCCATAAAACACTCCAACTTCCATAACAGGTACCCCATTAGGCAATACCTCAAATTGTCAGCGTTGCTTTCCGTTTAGTATGTTCGTTGTGACCCAAACGGGCTCACAAGTAAAGGGTTTGTGAAACTCACCTTAGGTTGCTCAGCTACACTTGTTAATCCAATTTATGTTTGCTAACGAAGACCTAGTAATCACATTAAGGTCTTAGGTGTTAGGTTGTGTCTAAACTTTAACTTAACGTCACTATGGCCCATAACATAGCACGTTGCAACTAGGACTCGACATACCGACACACGATACCGATGGTTGATCATAAACAAGGGTTCACATATTACAGAAATCAAACATGTATCATCATAGCATAATCATGTAAGTCATGGCATAATATTCAAGCAAATTGCACAAGTTTGGTTTTCGGGTCAGGTCTTAGTTTCGCTAGCACAGTTTCGCTAGGCAGTTTCGCTGGGTGCACGGGCAGCACTTTCGCTAGGCAATGCCCTGTGACACAGTTTCGCTAGGCTAGTTTCGCCCGAAACTGCTGACGCAGTTTCGCTAGCCTAGTTTCGCAGGGAAACTGGTTTGAACTTTCGTTCAGGTATTTCGCTCGGTAGTTTCGTTCGAGCAGGTCTGGTCAGTTTCGCTAGCGACACTATAGTTTCGCTCGGCAGTGTCGCTGAATGAAGGCCTAATTTCGCCACATAGTTTCGCCCAGAGAACACTCAGTTTCGCTGGTCGCGAAAAACATACGGATTTGCCTAAAAATCAACCTAACGGCTTCTGATCTTACATGCAATTCATTATTTAGCATACATAGGCATTTACCAACATAAATCAGCAAGCTTTAACACCTTAAACATGCATTTTGTCATCAAATCACCCAAAATACATATAAAACCCTAAAATGGCTAAAATAGCATAAATCTCTATCATGGTTGGATTTCATACGCAAAGTTGGAGACTTTATCACAGATCTAGCATCCCTAGTCATAAATACAGAAGATCTAACAAGTTCATGAAAGATTGAGCATGCTTTATGAAGAAACATATAGAAAATGCATGTAAATGGGTTTTGGAGACTCACGGTTGATCGAGGATCGATGGATGCTCTCTACCAACAGTGATGATAGCAGCAAATAGTGATATCTCAGCTGGTCCAGAAATCTCAGAGAGTGTGTGTGTGTTTGTTGTGTGGTTTGAGCAAATGAGGCTATTAGGGTTTATTAAGATTATTTATATCAGAGGCTAGTTTCGCTGGCAGTTTCGCTGGCCAGGCGAAACTAGCTCTGGTCACGAGTTAACGGGTAGCTTAACTGGCTACCGGGCGACACTATAGTTTCGCCCGTTAGTTTCGCTGGCTACCAAAACAGGTCAATTTTCACATAATCAAGTATTTACAATTAATCGCGCTATTCACAATATTAAATCATGCATTTAAATCATATTGCACATAAGGACAATAAATAAGCACATAACACATATGGGCGGGTTCGGTGATCAACCAAAGGTCGTGGACGTATTCGGCCTAGTTATGCATTAGTTACTTAAGTTAACACTTATGACGTAACTAACGGAGATTGTCTAACGGAAGTTAACCTTGAAATTCTCGGATGTTTGAGGGTCTTCTCCTCGCGTCCCATGATTTCTACCGGTTGCTGGATGAATCTTAGATGTTCATCAATTACCAATTCCTCCAAAGGAATTGTTTCTGTCTCTTGAGCCTGACACTTTTTCAGATTTGAGACGTGAAACACGTTGTGAACTCCATCGAGTTCGGCTGGGAGTTTCAATCGGTAGGCTACCGGGCCTACTTCCCCAATAATTTCAAACGGACCGATGTAGCGAGGATTCAACTTTCCACGCTTTCCGAAGCGTATTACTCCTTTCCAAGGAGATACCTTCAATAATACTTTGTCACCTACTTCGAACTTTAGAGGTTTACGGCGCTTGTCGGCATAGCTCTTCTGTCTATCTCGTGCTGCAGCTATCCGCTTTCTGATTTGGATTATGCGTTCAGTCGTGTCGTGAATGATCTCTGGTCCAGTGAGTCCTTTCTCACCTGTTTCGGCCCAACACACGGGCGATCTGCATTTTCTGCCATATAGTGCTTCAAATGGTGCTGCACCGATACTTGAATGATAGCTGTTATTGTAGGAGAACTCCACCAACGGAAGGTGAGCTTCTCAGTCTTTTCCGAAATCGAGAACACAAGCTCGGAGCATATCTTCTAATGTTTGAATGGTTCTTTCCGTCTGACCATCGGTCTGCGGGTGATAAGCCGTGCTCATATCAAGTCTGGTCCCCAATGCTTCATGCATAGACTGCCATAATCGTGAGGTAAATCGTGGATCTCGGTCGGAGATAATAGTCTTAGGCACACCATGACGTGCCACAATTCGGTCGATGTATAGCTTCGTTAGCTTTTCCATGTTGTCATTTTCCTTCATCGGGATAAAATGTGCGGATTTGGTTAAGCGATCAATGATAACCCAAATCGCATCTGGTCGATTCGATCGATGAGGTAATCCTGTTACAAAATCCATTGAGATATCCTCCCATTTCCATTCTGGGATCTTTGGTTGCTGTAATAGCCCAGAAGGCTTTTGGTACTCAATCTTAACTCTTGAACATGTCAAACACTTAGCCACATATCGCGCGATGTCGGCTTTCATATTTGGCCACCAATACAGGTTCTTTAAGTCTTGGTACATCTTATCTGATCCTGGATGTACCGAATACCTCGACTTGTGAGCCTCGTCCATCACGAGCTCACGGAGATTTCCCAGCAGAGGAACCCAGATTCTGTCGTTATAATATCGGAGTCCATCAGACTTAATTTCAGAATTTCCATCCACCCCTCGCAGTGCTTCAGCTGCGAAGTTTTCTTCTTTCAGAGCTTCTCTTTGAGCATCGCGGATTCGATCCGGCAGTCCCGAATGAATGGTAAGTTGCAGCGCTCGTACCCTTCGAGGCTTTTCATACTCTTTTCTGCTTAAGGCGTCAGCCACAACATTGGCTTTTCCCGGGTGATACTTGATTGCCAAATCATAATCGTTCAGTAACTCGACCCACCTTCGTTGTCGCATGTTGAGATCCTTTTGATCAAAGATGTGCTGTAAGCTTTTGTGGTCAGTAAATATTGTGCACTTTGTTCCATAAAGGTAATGTCTCCAAATCTTGAGTGCATGCACAACAGCTCCCATCTCTAAATCGTGCGTTGTATAATTTTTCTCAGTATCCTTCAGTTGCCTGGACCCATAGGCAATCACTTTGTCCCGTTGCATCAACACGCAACCGAGTCCTTGGATAGATGCATCACAGTAGACCACAAAGTCGTCAATCCCATCGGGTAACGAGAGAATTGGAGCAGAACATAACATGTCTTTGAGAGTTTGAAAGGCGCGTTCCTCTTTTTCACCCCACCTATACTGCACTCCTTTGTGCGTCAAAGCCGTTAAGGGTTGAGCCAATTGAGAGAAACCCTTGATAAACCTTCGGTAATATCCGGCAAGTCCCAAAAATTGTCAGATTTCGGTCGGCGCTCTAGGTGTAGACCAATTCTTGATAGCTTCTACTTTAGACGGGTCGACATGGATTCCTTCCTCATTAACGATGTGTCCAAGAAACTGGACTTCGCGTATCCAAAAATCGCACTTCGAAAACTTGGCGTAGAGTTGTTCCTTACGAAGTAATTCCAGGATAAGGCGCAGATGATTTTCGTGTTCTTCCTTCGTTTTGGAGTAGATCAAAATATCGTCAATGAAAACTATTACAAACTTGTCGAGGTACGGTTTGCACACTCGATTCATCAAATCCATGAATACGGCAGGCGCATTGGTTAGCCCAAACGGCATAACCAGGAACTCGTAATGACCATACCGAGTTCTGAATGCGGTCTTAGAAATATCCTCGTCTCGAACACGAAGTTGATGGTATCCTGACCGTAGATCAATCTTTGAGAAGTAACTTGAACCTTGAAGCTGGTCGAAGAGATCGTCGATTCTAGGTAGTGGGTACCGATTCTTGATCGTGACTTTGTTAAGCTCTCGGTAGTCGATGCACATCCGGAACGTTCCATCTTTCTTCTTTACAAATAATACCGGAGCTCCCCACGGAGACGAACTTGGACGGATAAATCCCTTGTCGAGTAGCTCTTGAAGTTGTGCAGATAGTTCATTGAGTTCACTCACAGCCAAACGATACGGAGCGCGCGCAATCGGAGCGGCTCCAGGAGTTAGATCGATTCCAAACTCAACTTGTCGGAATGGAGGTAAACCAGGCAGATCTTCAGGGAATACATCTTGGAAGTCGCGGACTATCGGGTAGTCGTTGATTCTGCGCTCGGGAAGTGTCGAGTCAGTGACGTTTGCAAGAATCGCGAAGTGACCTTTACGAAGGCACTTTTGAGCTTTGAGATATGAGATAATTCCGGTCACTGTTCCACCCTTTTCACCTTGGACTGTTAACACCTCACCGCCTTCGAGTGGAATACGGACCACTTTTTCTTGACACAGGATTTCGGCTCGATTTTCAGATAACCAGTCCATTCCTACTATCACGTCAAAGCTACCAATCGGGAAGGGCATAAGATCGATTCCTAACGTATGGCCAGCTAGTTCTAACTTACAGTCCTTCACTATTTGAGTTGTATCATGAAGTTTACCATTCGCTAATTCTACCACATACTTAGCATCTAGGTCAATTGGTTTAGCCTTAATTAGTCTAGCAAACTTATTGGAAATAAAACTTCTTTCAGCACCAGAATCAAATAAAACAGTAGCGAAGAAACCATTCAATATAAATTTACCGTTGATCACGTTGGCATCGTTGCGAGCTTCACCTTGACCCATCACAAAAGCACGACCTCTACCATTCCCGCCATTACCGTTTCCACCATTTCCGTTCCCATCATTGTTTCCCTGATTCCCATTGTTTCCATTTCCCTGTCTGCGCAATCGCGGACAATCTTTCTTCATGTGGCCCTGCGCACCACATTCAAAGCAACCACGAGCCCCACCATTGTTGTTGTTGTTCAGATTGTTTCCTGGCCCGTTACGGTTGTTCACATTTCCCCTGTTGTTTCCCCCTTGATTCTGACCAGTGTTGTTCAGCCTCTGCAAATTGGTCCAGCAGTTGTTGGCTTCATGACCCAACTTTCCACATCTCCCACACTCTAAGCCCTTGCTACACATACCCCTGTGGTGCTTCTCACACTTGTTGCAAAACGGAGCCTTGCCTTTGTAGTTTCCATTACCGCCTTGACGGTTGTTGCTCCCACTGTTGCTGCCATAATTGAAAGTGGACCTTGTGTTGTCAGGTCGCTTGTTTTGATACTGGGAGTTTGAGGATCTCCCAGATTGATTCACAGACATAGCTGGAGCTTCTTCTTCAGCCTTTCTTTTGCCACTTAAGGCGGTCTTTTCAGAGCTTCTGGCAGGTAGTGTACCCCTTTCAACCTCTTGATCAGTTAACTTGTGAGCCAGACGGATGGCTTGTTGTACGGTTACCGGGTTGCTAGCAGTTACCAGACTCTTGATTTGGGGTACGAGACCCTCCAGATAACACTCAATGCGCTTGAATTCAGCATCAACCATAGACGGACACAGTGCTGTGTACTCATGGTATCGCGCAGTGTACGCTTCGACTTCAGACCCAATCATTTTGGAGTTCAGAAATTCTCCTTCGAGCTTCTTGACTTGATCGCGTGGACAGTATTCCTCCATAATCAGTTCTTTGAACGCTCCCCATTCCATGTTGTTAGCCGCATCATTCCCAATCATTTGAATCTCAGCGTTCCACCAAGACAGAGCTGCACCTTCGAATGTACCAGTAGCAAACTTCACTTTGTTTTCGGCCGGGCAGTTACACATGGAGAAGACTTTTTCTGACTTCTCAATCCATCTGAGGAGACCTACCGCTCCTTCTTCACCGGAGAATGTCATTGGCTTGCAGTCCATGAAAGTTTTGAAGGTACAGTGATGGACGTTTCCAGATGCAATTAATAGTTCGGGTTTCAAATTTTAAACAGGTCAAAATATATATCGCCTTGTGCCTTAACCGGCGTAATAATTACCATGGGCGGCAATTGTAGCTTGCACGGCTGCCACGGCGGCTTGCACATGCTCGTTGATCATCGCTTGCAGTTGTGCAGGCGTCAGATTGATGTTGTTCCTTCCCGCTCTTCCAGACATTTTCTGGATAGTGAAAGTAGACAGTGTTCAGTCACAGTTATATTCTATACATATCCCATAATATGTATATTAGCAATTTCCCGTTATCCTTCTATTAGTCCAGAAAAATTTTGTGCATAATCGAGGCGTCGTCGAAGAACGTCGGAATTCGTAAGTACTATCGTCGAAAGTCGGCCTTCCCTTAAAAGTCACCGTCGGCGTAGTCGTCGTAGCAGAAATCAGGACGTAGCGCGTAGCATCGTTTCGTTGTTGTTTTCCCCAGAATAGTGCGCGTATTGTCGTTCGCGTTTCGTGTTCGTGTGTGAAAATTTCCTAAGGTTTTCCGTTAGACTTCCTAGACACGGTCTATATATATATCTATACGTATATATATACATATGAAGTATTTACTTACACAGCAGAGTGAGTATCCCAGGTTGGCACGTGAAAAATTTGTTTTGGGAATTTGTTTGTTTGTAACTAGGGTTTCAAGTTGCAGTTTCGAAATCGTTTTCAAAAAATGATTCCAGTTCTCTGCAACTTATGGCTCTGATACCAATCTGTCACACCCCCAATTTACCACTAACGGAGTTTATACCGTTAAGGGGCGCGACTAGACCAGGACCACAACCATTAGTTACAAATACTAAATGAATCAGAGTAAAGTCCAAGCATCAATAATAAAAACAGTTTCAAAATATACGCAGCGGAAAATTATTTGTCTTAGCACTAACCACGTGCTTTACATAAACAAGTCATTGTATTAAATCCCCAAATTTAGTTTAAAACAAACAAAGTCTTCAAGTGCCATGCCAACCTCTAGCGGATACTCCTCAACGATCTGCAAAAGCGAAAACCACACAAGTGTCAACCTAACGGTTGGTGAGTTCACGGTGGGCATGACATGCATTGGCCCACTCTCAATAATCGTATGTATCAACATATATAAGTAGTATGGTTTTGCAAAACATTGTCAAGAGTTTGTTTACTGAATAGGCACTAGTTATGTAAAAGTTAAAGCAGTCAACCGATATCGCGGGTAGCTAATCCGGTTTCCATGCACTAAGGAAGTCGTACTAGGGCTGAAAGCTGACGTAACAGAGTACGGCATTTTCCGTTGATTTGTGCCTCCAGTTGTGTCCCATTTGGGATGCCCACAACTAAGAACAGGCTGATATTGCACTCCGTTCGGCCCCCGGCCGGTTGGCTACACATTTGTGTACCGCGGAGCAGGGTTTGTCAAACCCTCAGTAGATCTACCCAACATCCCCTCGCTTTCCAGATCATCAGTACTAAGTTGAGGACTTTAAGTTTTAAAGCATCCTTAGAAATCATGTGATATCCTTTGGTTTCGACTTTAACCTACACTAGTCATATTAAAATGTTTATTCTGGATTTCATCTGAAATCCCAAAAAGAGTTTAAGTGTCGTAATAGTTGGTTCCGGATTTCATTTGAAACCCCAAAGATGGACAGTTGCAAGTGTTCCCCATAAAACACTCCAACTCCCATAACAGGTACCCCATTAGGCAATACCTCAAATTGTCAGCGTTGCTTTCCGTTTAGTATGTTCGTTGTGACCCAAACGGGCTCACAAGTAAAGGGTTTGTGAAACTCACCTTAGGTTGCTCAGCTACACTTGTTAATCCAATTTATGTTTGCTAACGAAGACCTAGTAATCACATTAAGGTCTTAGGTGTTAGGTTGTGTCTAAACTTTAACTTAACGTCACTATGGCCCATAACATAGCACGTTGCAACTAGGACTCGACATACCGACACACGATACCGATGGTTGATCATAAACAAGGGTTCACATATTACAGAAATCAAACATGTATCATCATAGCATAATCATGTAAGTCATGGCATAATATTCAAGCAAATTGCACAAGTTTGGTTTTCGGGTCAGGTCTTAGTTTCGCTAGCACAGTTTCGCTAGGCAGTTTCGCTGGGTGCACGGGCAGCACTTTCGCTAGGCAATGCCCTGTGACACAGTTTCGCTAGGCTAGTTTCGCCCGAAACTGCTGACGCAGTTTCGCTAGCCTAGTTTCGCAGGGAAACTGGTTTGAACTTTCGTTCAGGTATTTCGCTCGGTAGTTTCGTTCGAGCAGGTCTGGTCAGTTTCGCTAGCGACACTATAGTTTCGCTCGGCAGTGTCGCTGAATGAAGGCCTAATTTCGCCACATAGTTTCGCCCAGAGAACACTCAGTTTCGCTGGTCGCGAAAAACATACGGATTTGCCTAAAAATCAACCTAACGGCTTCTGATCTTACATGCAATTCATTATTTAGCATACATAGGCATTTACCAACATAAATCAGCAAGCTTTAACACCTTAAACATGCATTTTGTCATCAAATCACCCAAAATACATATAAAACCCTAAAATGGCTAAAATAGCATAAATCTCTATCATGGTTGGATTTCATACGCAAAGTTGGAGACTTTATCACAGATCTAGCATCCCTAGTCATAAATACAGAAGATCTAACAAGTTCATGAAAGATTGAGCATGCTTTATGAAGAAACATATAGAAAATGCATGTAAATGGGTTTTGGAGACTCACGGTTGATCGAGGATCGATGGATGCTCTCTACCAACAGTGATGATAGCAGCAAATAGTGATATCTCAGCTGGTCCAGAAATCTCAGAGAGTGTGTGTGTGTTTGTTGTGTGGTTTGAGCAAATGAGGCTATTAGGGTTTATTAAGATTATTTATATCAGAGGCTAGTTTCGCTGGCAGTTTCGCTGGCCAGGCGAAACTAGCTCTGGTCACGAGTTAACGGGTAGCTTAACTGGCTACCGGGCGACACTATAGTTTCGCCCGTTAGTTTCGCTGGCTACCAAAACAGGTCAATTTTCACATAATCAAGTATTTACAATTAATCGCGCTATTCACAATATTAAATCATGCATTTAAATCATATTGCACATAAGGACAATAAATAAGCACATAACACATATGGGCGGGTTCGGTGATCAACCAAAGGTCGTGGACGTATTCGGCCTAGTTATGCATTAGTTACTTAAGTTAACACTTATGACGTAACTAACGGAGATTGTCTAACGGAAGTTAACCTTGAAATTCTCGGATGTTTGAGGGTCTTCTCCTCGCGTCCCATGATTTCTACCGGTTGCTCGATGAATCTTAGATGTTCATCAATTACCAATTCCTCCAAAGGAATTGTTTCTGTCTCTTGAGCCTGACACTTTTTCAGATTTGAGACGTGAAACACGTTGTGAACTCCATCGAGTTCGGCTGGGAGTTTCAATCGGTAGGCTACCGGGCCTACTTCCCCAATAATTTCAAATGGACCGATGTAGCGAGGATTCAACTTTCCACGCTTTCCGAAGCGTATTACTCCTTTCCAAGGAGATACCTTCAATAATACTTTGTCACCTACTTCGAACTTTAGAGGTTTACGGCGCTTGTCGGCATAGCTCTTCTGTCTATCTCGTGCTGCAGCTATCCGCTTTCTGATTTGGATTATGCGTTCAGTCGTGTCGTGAATGATCTCTGGTCCAGTGAGTCCTTTCTCACCTGTTTCGGCCCAACACACGGGCGATCTGCATTTTCTGCCATATAGTGCTTCAAATGGTGCTGCACCGATACTTGAATGATAGCTGTTATTGTAGGAGAACTCCACCAACGGAAGGTGAGCTTCTCAGTCTTTTCCGAAATCGAGAACACAAGCTCGGAGCATATCTTCTAATGTTTGAATGGTTCTTTCCGTCTGACCATCGGTCTGCGGGTGATAAGCCGTGCTCATATCAAGTCTGGTCCCCAATGCTTCATGCATAGACTGCCATAATCGTGAGGTAAATCGTGGATCTCGGTCGGAGATAATAGTCTTAGGCACACCATGACGTGCCACAATTCGGTCGATGTATAGCTTCGTTAGCTTTTCCATGTTGTCATTTTCCTTCATCGGGATAAAATGTGCGGATTTGGTTAAGCGATCAATGATAACCCAAATCGCATCTGGTCGATTCGATCGATGAGGTAATCCTGTTACAAAATCCATTGAGATATCCTCCCATTTCCATTCTGGGATCTTTGGTTGCTGTAATAGCCCAGAAGGCTTTTGGTACTCAATCTTAACTCTTGAACATGTCAAACACTTAGCCACATATCGCGCGATGTCGGCTTTCATATTTGGCCACCAATACAGGTTCTTTAAGTCTTGGTACATCTTATCTGATCCTGGATGTACCGAATACCTCGACTTGTGAGCCTCGTCCATCACGAGCTCACGGAGATTTCCCAGCAGAGGAACCCAGATTCTGTCGTTATAATATCGGAGTCCATCAGACTTAATTTCAGAATTTCCATCCACCCCTCGCAGTGCTTCAGCTGCGAAGTTTTCTTCTTTCAGAGCTTCTCTTTGAGCATCGCGGATTCGATCCGGCAGTCCCGAATGAATGGTAAGTTGCAGCGCTCGTACCCTTCGAGGCTTTTCATACTCTTTTCTGCTTAAGGCGTCAGCCACAACATTGGCTTTTCCCGGGTGATACTTGATTGCCAAATCATAATCGTTCAGTAACTCGACCCACCTTCGTTGTCGCATGTTGAGATCCTTTTGATCAAAGATGTGCTGTAAGCTTTTGTGGTCAGTAAATATTGTGCACTTTGTTCCATAAAGGTAATGTCTCCAAATCTTGAGTGCATGCACAACAGCTCCCATCTCTAAATCGTGCGTTGTATAATTTTTCTCAGTATCCTTCAGTTGCCTGGACCCATAGGCAATCACTTTGTCCCGTTGCATCAACACGCAACCGAGTCCTTGGATAGATGCATCACAGTAGACCACAAAGTCGTCAATCCCATCGGGTAACGAGAGAATTGGAGCAGAACATAACATGTCTTTGAGAGTTTGAAAGGCGCGTTCCTCTTTTTCACCCCACCTATACTGCACTCCTTTGTGCGTCAAAGCCGTTAAGGGTTGAGCCAATTGAGAGAAACCCTTGATAAACCTTCGGTAATATCCGGCAAGTCCCAAAAATTGTCAGATTTCGGTCGGCGCTCTAGGTGTAGACCAATTCTTGATAGCTTCTACTTTAGACGGGTCGACATGGATTCCTTCCTCATTAACGATGTGTCCAAGAAACTGGACTTCGCGTATCCAAAAATCGCACTTCGAAAACTTGGCGTAGAGTTGTTCCTTACGAAGTAATTCCAGGATAAGGCGCAGATGATTTTCGTGTTCTTCCTTCGTTTTGGAGTAGATCAAAATATCGTCAATGAAAACTATTACAAACTTGTCGAGGTACGGTTTGCACACTCGATTCATCAAATCCATGAATACGGCAGGCGCATTGGTTAGCCCAAACGGCATAACCAGGAACTCGTAATGACCATACCGAGTTCTGAATGCGGTCTTAGAAATATCCTCGTCTCGAACACGAAGTTGATGGTATCCTGACCGTAGATCAATCTTTGAGAAGTAACTTGAACCTTGAAGCTGGTCGAAGAGATCGTCGATTCTAGGTAGTGGGTACCGATTCTTGATCGTGACTTTGTTAAGCTCTCGGTAGTCGATGCACATCCGGAACGTTCCATCTTTCTTCTTTACAAATAATACCGGAGCTCCCCACGGAGACGAACTTGGACGGATAAATCCCTTGTCGAGTAGCTCTTGAAGTTGTGCAGATAGTTCATTGAGTTCACTCACAGCCAAACGATACGGAGCGCGCGCAATCGGAGCGGCTCCAGGAGTTAGATCGATTCCAAACTCAACTTGTCGGAATGGAGGTAAACCAGGCAGATCTTCAGGGAATACATCTTGGAAGTCGCGGACTATCGGGTAGTCGTTGATTCTGCGCTCGGGAAGTGTCGAGTCAGTGACGTTTGCAAGAATCGCGAAGTGACCTTTACGAAGGCACTTTTGAGCTTTGAGATATGAGATAATTCCGGTCACTGTTCCACCCTTTTCACCTTGGACTGTTAACACCTCACCGCCTTCGAGTGGAATACGGACCACTTTTTCTTGACACAGGATTTCGGCTCGATTTTCAGATAACCAGTCCATTCCTACTATCACGTCAAAGCTACCAATCGGGAAGGGCATAAGATCGATTCCTAACGTATGGCCAGCTAGTTCTAACTTACAGTCCTTCACTATTTGAGTTGTATCATGAAGTTTACCATTCGCTAATTCTACCACATACTTAGCATCTAGGTCAATTGGTTTAGCCTTAATTAGTCTAGCAAACTTATTGGAAATAAAACTTCTTTCAGCACCAGAATCAAATAAAACAGTAGCGAAGAAACCATTCAATATAAATTTACCGTTGATCACGTTGGCATCGTTGCGAGCTTCACCTTGACCCATCACAAAAGCACGACCTCTACCATTCCCGCCATTACCGTTTCCACCATTTCCGTTCCCATCATTGTTTCCCTGATTCCCATTGTTTCCATTTCCCTGTCTGCGCAATCGCGGACAATCTTTCTTCATGTGGCCCTGCGCACCACATTCAAAGCAACCACGAGCCCCACCATTGTTGTTGTTGTTCAGATTGTTTCCTGGCCCGTTACGGTTGTTCACATTTCCCCTGTTGTTTCCCCCTTGATTCTGACCAGTGTTGTTCAGCCTCTGCAAATTGGTCCAGCAGTTGTTGGCTTCATGACCCAACTTTCCACATCTCCCACACTCTAAGCCCTTGCTACACATACCCCTGTGGTGCTTCTCACACTTGTTGCAAAACGGAGCCTTGCCTTTGTAGTTTCCATTACCGCCTTGACGGTTGTTGCTCCCACTGTTGCTGCCATAATTGAAAGTGGACCTTGTGTTGTCAGGTCGCTTGTTTTGATACTGGGAGTTTGAGGATCTCCCAGATTGATTCACAGACATAGCTGGAGCTTCTTCTTCAGCCTTTCTTTTGCCACTTAAGGCGGTCTTTTCAGAGCTTCTGGCAGGTAGTGTACCCCTTTCAACCTCTTGATCAGTTAACTTGTGAGCCAGACGGATGGCTTGTTGTACGGTTACCGGGTTGCTAGCAGTTACCAGACTCTTGATTTGGGGTACGAGACCCTCCAGATAACACTCAATGCGCTTGAATTCAGCATCAACCATAGACGGACACAGTGCTGTGTACTCATGGTATCGCGCAGTGTACGCTTCGACTTCAGACCCAATCATTTTGGAGTTCAGAAATTCTCCTTCGAGCTTCTTGACTTGATCGCGTGGACAGTATTCCTCCATAATCAGTTCTTTGAACGCTCCCCATTCCATGTTGTTAGCCGCATCATTCCCAATCATTTGAATCTCAGCGTTCCACCAAGACAGAGCTGCACCTTCGAATGTACCAGTAGCAAACTTCACTTTGTTTTCGGCCGGGCAGTTACACATGGAGAAGACTTTTTCTGACTTCTCAATCCATCTGAGGAGACCTACCGCTCCTTCTTCACCGGAGAATGTCATTGGCTTGCAGTCCATGAAAGTTTTGAAGGTACAGTGATGGACGTTTCCAGATGCAATTAATAGTTCGGGTTTCAAATTTTAAACAGGTCAAAATATATATCGCCTTGTGCCTTAACCGGCGTAATAATTACCATGGGCGGCAATTGTAGCTTGCACGGCTGCCACGGCGGCTTGCACATGCTCGTTGATCATCGCTTGCAGTTGTGCAGGCGTCAGATTGATGTTGTTCCTTCCCGCTCTTCCAGACATTTTCTGGATAGTGAAAGTAGACAGTGTTCAGTCACAGTTATATTCTATACATATCCCATAATATGTATATTAGCAATTTCCCGTTATCCTTCTATTAGTCCAGAAAAATTTTGTGCATAATCGAGGCGTCGTCGAAGAACGTCGGAATTCGTAAGTACTATCGTCGAAAGTCGGCCTTCCCTTAAAAGTCACCGTCGGCGTAGTCGTCGTAGCAGAAATCAGGACGTAGCGCGTAGCATCGTTTCGTTGTTGTTTTCCCCAGAATAGTGCGCGTATTGTCGTTCGCGTTTCGTGTTCGTGTGTGAAAATTTCCTAAGGTTTTCCGTTAGACTTCCTAGACACGGTCTATATATATATCTATACGTATATATATACATATGAAGTATTTACTTACACAGCAGAGTGAGTATCCCAGGTTGGCACGTGAAAAATTTGTTTTGGGAATTTGTTTGTTTGTAACTAGGGTTTCAAGTTGCAGTTTCGAAATCGTTTTCAAAAAATGATTCCAGTTCTCTGCAACTTATGGCTCTGATACCAATCTGTCACACCCCCAATTTACCACTAACGGAGTTTATACCGTTAAGGGGCGCGACTAGACCAGGACCACAACCATTAGTTACAAATACTAAATGAATCAGAGTAAAGTCCAAGCATCAATAATAAAAACAGTTTCAAAATATACGCAGCGGAAAATTATTTGTCTTAGCACTAACCACGTGCTTTACATAAACAAGTCATTGTATTAAATCCCCAAATTTAGTTTAAAACAAACAAAGTCTTCAAGTGCCATGCCAACCTCTAGCGGATACTCCTCAACGATCTGCAAAAGCGAAAACCACACAAGTGTCAACCTAACGGTTGGTGAGTTCACGGTGGGCATGACATGCATTGGCCCACTCTCAATAATCGTATGTATCAACATATATAAGTAGTATGGTTTTGCAAAACATTGTCAAGAGTTTGTTTACTGAATAGGCACTAGTTATGTAAAAGTTAAAGCAGTCAACCGATATCGCGGGTAGCTAATCCGGTTTCCATGCACTAAGGAAGTCGTACTAGGGCTGAAAGCTGACGTAACAGAGTACGGCATTTTCCGTTGATTTGTGCCTCCAGTTGTGTCCCATTTGGGATGCCCACAACTAAGAACAGGCTGATATTGCACTCCGTTCGGCCCCCGGCCGGTTGGCTACACATTTGTGTACCGCGGAGCAGGGTTTGTCAAACCCTCAGTAGATCTACCCAACATCCCCTCGCTTTCCAGATCATCAGTACTAAGTTGAGGACTTTAAGTTTTAAAGCATCCTTAGAAATCATGTGATATCCTTTGGTTTCGACTTTAACCTACACTAGTCATATTAAAATGTTTATTCTGGATTTCATCTGAAATCCCAAAAAGAGTTTAAGTGTCGTAATAGTTGGTTCCGGATTTCATTTGAAACCCCAAAGATGGACAGTTGCAAGTGTTCCCCATAAAACACTCCAACTTCCATAACAGGTACCCCATTAGGCAATACCTCAAATTGTCAGCGTTGCTTTCCGTTTAGTATGTTCGTTGTGACCCAAACGGGCTCACAAGTAAAGGGTTTGTGAAACTCACCTTAGGTTGCTCAGCTACACTTGTTAATCCAATTTATGTTTGCTAACGAAGACCTAGTAATCACATTAAGGTCTTAGGTGTTAGGTTGTGTCTAAACTTTAACTTAACGTCACTATGGCCCATAACATAGCACGTTGCAACTAGGACTCGACATACCGACACACGATACCGATGGTTGATCATAAACAAGGGTTCACATATTACAGAAATCAAACATGTATCATCATAGCATAATCATGTAAGTCATGGCATAATATTCAAGCAAATTGCACAAGTTTGGTTTTCGGGTCAGGTCTTAGTTTCGCTAGCACAGTTTCGCTAGGCAGTTTCGCTGGGTGCACGGGCAGCACTTTCGCTAGGCAATGCCCTGTGACACAGTTTCGCTAGGCTAGTTTCGCCCGAAACTGCTGACGCAGTTTCGCTAGCCTAGTTTCGCAGGGAAACTGGTTTGAACTTTCGTTCAGGTATTTCGCTCGGTAGTTTCGTTCGAGCAGGTCTGGTCAGTTTCGCTAGCGACACTATAGTTTCGCTCGGCAGTGTCGCTGAATGAAGGCCTAATTTCGCCACATAGTTTCGCCCAGAGAACACTCAGTTTCGCTGGTCGCGAAAAACATACGGATTTGCCTAAAAATCAACCTAACGGCTTCTGATCTTACATGCAATTCATTATTTAGCATACATAGGCATTTACCAACATAAATCAGCAAGCTTTAACACCTTAAACATGCATTTTGTCATCAAATCACCCAAAATACATATAAAACCCTAAAATGGCTAAAATAGCATAAATCTCTATCATGGTTGGATTTCATACGCAAAGTTGGAGACTTTATCACAGATCTAGCATCCCTAGTCATAAATACAGAAGATCTAACAAGTTCATGAAAGATTGAGCATGCTTTATGAAGAAACATATAGAAAATGCATGTAAATGGGTTTTGGAGACTCACGGTTGATCGAGGATCGATGGATGCTCTCTACCAACAGTGATGATAGCAGCAAATAGTGATATCTCAGCTGGTCCAGAAATCTCAGAGAGTGTGTGTGTGTTTGTTGTGTGGTTTGAGCAAATGAGGCTATTAGGGTTTATTAAGATTATTTATATCAGAGGCTAGTTTCGCTGGCAGTTTCGCTGGCCAGGCGAAACTAGCTCTGGTCACGAGTTAACGGGTAGCTTAACTGGCTACCGGGCGACACTATAGTTTCGCCCGTTAGTTTCGCTGGCTACCAAAACAGGTCAATTTTCACATAATCAAGTATTTACAATTAATCGCGCTATTCACAATATTAAATCATGCATTTAAATCATATTGCACATAAGGACAATAAATAAGCACATAACACATATGGGCGGGTTCGGTGATCAACCAAAGGTCGTGGACGTATTCGGCCTAGTTATGCATTAGTTACTTAAGTTAACAATTATGACGTAACTAACGGAGATTGTCTAACGGAAGTTAACCTTGAAATTCTCGGATGTCACAAACAAACTTTCCGGGATTCCCGGGATCTTATCGCCCAACTAATTCGACCGTTAAAGGCCTCTCCGTTCACTTGGTCCACGACCTTCTTCAGCTGGAGCGTAAGTTTCGGAGGTAGTTGATGACTCCGGTGATACCTGGTCAAATAAACATGTGGCAAATATGAGGGTTAGTAAAAATAATTAAGCCAGGATACCTGAGTTTACGAGATTCTCAAAGGACAATAGGATTCTTGAACTGTCTGAGCTTCCTGTGAGCATCCTGAAAATACACCCTCAACATTAACTAGTTATTATTATGTATTTTTTTTAAACATCTTCGTTTTTAATAAAAGTTATACCGGGATGTTCATAAAAAAAAACTATGCAAGATAGTGTGTTTAGATTTTTAAAAAAGGTTAAATATTAAAAGTTATTTAAAAAAAATAGGTTTTTATCTAAACTAAATATTTTTGATAAAATGAATAAAAAAAGAGATATGAAGTACGATCCCAGTTTGATGCGCCGAGCAGTTCGTCGTTTTTTAATGATTTTTTTTTCCATTGGACCCACAAAAGTCACAAACTGCTCACCATAGTGGATAGTCTTATAGAGATTTGAACTTAGGTCTTGAGGTATGGGGGCAAAGACAAATCCAACTGAGCTACAATAGGTTTTGAGAAATATTGATTAGATTTTCAGAAAAAGACAAAAAGGGACACAATTCGATAGGTGAAGTTTGAGATTGTATATATATATAAAATGCTCACGCTGCCCTTTTTGTGTATGTAAAATGTAAGCATTATAGTCCTTTTATATATAAACTACTAGTTTTTTATCCCCGTGTGCTACACGGGTGACTTTTTAAAAAAACTATAAATATAATTATAATCTACGACAATTATGTATATTTATATCTTTAGTAATATTTATATCTTTATTAATTAATAATTGGTTATTAAATAATTTAGAATGCAATAAATAAAAAATTAGAAATACAAATCACTTCCATAATTAGGAGAATTGGCGGGAAAAATTATTGAGGATGAATGTGGTGGTGCCACATGGCAAATTGTGATGAGAAAAACTTTTCTTTTATTATATATATAGATATAGATATAGATTTGTATAACTTATTTACCCTTTAATACTTTTTTAAGGACTACTTTTGTTACTTGATCAAAATAATAAACAAATAATTCGGAAAACAAAACTGCCAAGGCAAGTTAAATAATCCATCACCGTCTTCTTTCTTCCTATCATGCCTGAAAAAGCATTCATTGGGTTTGTCGTGGAGAGGTCTCCCCACCAAAAACGGAGAGGAGTCTTGGTTTAGTGCCGCTTGATCATTTCAACAAAAGTTCAATCGCCAAATGGTATTGGCGATATCATTGTTAGTCGGGTCTTCTTTGGAGAGGGGTTACCGATAGATTCCATTGTGAACGGGGTGGTCTGGTGTTTGTTCCATGCTGAAAAACACTCACTGGTGTGTGGTGTAATATTGTTAGGATGGAGGAGCACTTGAAAGTTTGTAATGTTAACATGGAGAATCTCATCAAATGGGATGGTCAGAAGATGATTTGGCTTGGAGACAACTCTGGACAATTTTCTGCTTGATCTACGAGGAAGGTTATTTCTTCTTTATTGCAAAAACCCCTTGGTTTCATTATGAAATGGTGTAGGTTTGTCCCAGCTAAGATTAACATTCTTCTTTGGCGTGCTCAACGGGGAAGGATAGCTTCCAAGGATGTTTTGGCGAAATGGCATGTTCCGATCGATAACCCTTTCTTTCCGCTTTGTTGTGACTCGGAAGAACCAGCGAACCATCTTTTTACCTTTTTACCGCTTGTGTGTTTGTGGCCAACATTTGTAGCATGGTGTCAAGTTGGTGTAACAACCCTCAAGTCAATGCCTTCTCGATCGAGTACTTTCTTACTCTTACGAATTCTTTGAGGCTGGAGCAAAGGAAGAAAGATGTCGTTTATGCGATTATCTTAACGATGTGTCGGGTTATATGGAAGGAACACAACGATGTTATCTTTAACTGAAAACACCCATCTTTGGGACATATGCTTTCGGAGAGTAAATGTCTAAGTTTTCTTTGGGTGAATAATAGATGTAAAGGGTGGGCACTGTCTTGGAAGGATTTGTGTAGATTTCAAATGTAATTGTTTCGCTATTTTGTTGTTGTTCCTCCTAGTTTCTTGCTAGGGGGTCTTTTGCTCGTAACGAAATCGCCGTTAAAAAAAAAACTCTCTAGTGGATTATTAGTTTAGCTCCCTAGTTTCCAAGGCGAGCAAGAGGATGGTGAAGATATCGTTTCAGACACTGTGAATGAATTTGGGGGGGGGGGGGGCATCGGTTACGGTACCGTGAACGAAATGTTTTTAATAATTTACGTGTAAAAGGACTACAATATTGTCATCCTACCAAAAAATTAACAAAGTTAGTGACATGGACAGAAATAGTTAGAAAATGTGAAGCTTAGCTACTTAGGACATGATATATCAAAAGGCAGCCTTCTTGAATTGAAATGGTTAAACTAGTCAAACCTCATGGACCAAAAGTGTAATTTACTTTAAAAAAAAAAACTATCTATAGTTACGAGACACGGCCTCACTGTTCTGCGCTCTGATAATACATAAACCATATGTTACAAAACATGGCTTGAATCTCATTCGTGCAAAATGATAAGGCAACTTTTACCCCTCGTTCTAGGTCCTGAAAAGTGACCTTCATCATAACAATGTTGGAAAGCCAAACAATAGAGAGGGAATGATAGCTATTTTCCATTGTTTAATTAACAAGAGTAGCCACCGGTGTGTACCACGCATGATAGTTTATTAACAGAAGTAACTACCAGTCTTTTTAGTCTACAAAAATGGACCCAATGAATTATCTCTTCACAAGCAACTGATGTAGTAGGTAAGTCAACCGAAGCCTCTCCTTCTGAAGGTGAGGTTGTGGATTGTTTTAATCATGCAAGACTTTATTGCTTAAAAAATGGAACTTCTTCGTGGAGTAAACGAAAGGAAATATGAGGTTGTGCATGAATGATTCATTCTTAGATGTGCTGATGAAGGGGTGCTATATTTCAAAGACAAATGATATTGCATCTCTTCCAAGACAAGCTGTAATTAAGTGGCTTGCTCAGATGTCGTTTAACAATCGATCTAGGGAAAGTTGCTAAGACAAAATAATTAAATCCATGCCTACAGCAAGGATCAAGTTGCAAGAGACTTCATTTAGATCAAATTCCTAGGGCAAAAAGGAAAGTGGTGAAGAAGATCGAAGAAAGATCATATGTCAAAACGGTTGGATTCAAGAGTTATATATATTCAAGTCTCTGATGGATCGATCGATAAATTTCAGAGAGAAATCACAGGTTTGTTCAAACATCAAATTTTCATTAACATCACAAATGAACGATTACATCGCTATTTATAGGGGTGAAGGGGTGTGAGCGGTTATTTCACCCTTTCAATCATATTGTTCTAATCTAAAGTTTATGTTACAAATTCTAATTTAAATTTGATCTTAGTCTAAATCCGAATTGTAGATATCTATCATTCTCCCCCTCAATTTGGATTTAGCTTCACAAATTCTTTCACTCCGAGTAGGCTTCTCATTTCAACAAACTTCACTCGTGGTAGTGCTTTTGTCAAGATGTCGGCCTTCTGAAGTTCTCCACTTACATGCTCGACTTGTATTTGTTCGTTGTCTATGCATTCACGTATAAAATGATATCTTGTGTTGATATGCTTAGATCTTCCATGAAATACATGATTCTTCATAAGTAGTATTGCAGACTTGTTATCAACCTTCAGTGTTATTTTGCTTTCCTTTAATCCTGTTAAATTGCTTAATAGTCCTTGAAGCCATAGTGCTTGACATGCTGCTGATGTAGCTGCCATAAATTCTGATTTACATGATGACAATGCTACAGTAGCTTGTTTATGGCTTGCCCATGTTATTGGCCGGTTGTTGAAGTATAATACTATTCCAGTTGTTCCTTTACCATTATCTGGATCTACTCCAAAACTACTATCGCTATAGCCAATTATTTCTTTCTTTCCTCCTTGTACGTATTCAACTCCATAACTGATAGTTCCTTTGATATATCTTATCAAATGTTTAACGGCTTGCATGTGTGCTAAATTTGGGGTTTCCATGTAACGACTTACATAACCAACTTCATAGGTAATAAATGGTCTAGTATGAGTCAGATATCGCAAACTGCCGATAAGTCTTCTATACTCAGTTTCAATTAGTGCTTCGCTTTCATCATTCTTCGAAAGTCTTAACCCAACTTCCATTGGGTACTTTGTAGGATTGCATTCTTCCATATTTGCTTCCTTAAAGATCTTTTGTGCATAAGCACTTTGCTTTAAGCATATCTTCCCTTTCTGTTGATCTACCTCAATTCCAAGGTAGTAGGTTAACAAACCTAAATCACTCATCTCAAACTTTCCTTCCATTTATTTCTTAAAGGCATCAATGTGTTTGTTTGAGTTTCCAGTTACGATGATATCATCAACGTATACACCTATGATGATTGTAGAACCTGTTGTTGTCCTTTTGTATACAGCTTGTTCTTGAAATCGTATAAAGCCAATTTCCTTCAATGTGTTGTTTAAGCGTAGGTTCCATGCTCGTGGTGCTTGCTTTAAACCATATAAAGCTTTCTTCAATTTATACACATGTGTTTCTTTTCCTTTCTTTACGAAACCTTCTGGTTGAGGTACGTATACATCTTCTTCTAAGTTTCCATGTAGAAAAGTTGATTTCACATCTAGGTGATGAACTGACCATCCTTCTTGCGCTACTAAGGCAAGTAATAATCTGATGGTTTCCATTCGTTCTACGGGTGCAAATACTTCTTTGTAATCTATTCCATGCTTTTGTACATATCCTTTTGCAACTAATCTTGCTTTGTGCTTTGTTATTGAGCCATTTGCATCTCGTTTAACCTTAAAACACCCATTTCAATCCAATAGTCTTATGGTTCTTTGGAAGTTCAGTCAATATCCAAGTGTTGTTCTTCTCAATAGAGCTTATTTCATTTTTCATAGCATCTTCTTAATGACTATGACCTTTAGCTTCTTGATAACAACTAGGTTCTTCGTCAAATGCCAATAATAGATTTCCGTCTTCTATTTCTATTGGACTTGTGTTTGCATAAATATCAGATAGACTTCTAAACCTTGTATAGGCTGGTGATCAAATTCTCCTACTCGAGGATCATTTCTTCTTGATCGCCTTCGAGTGGTTGTGGTTTGAGGGTTATTAACCACTGGTGATCTATTTTCTTCTTGTGGTTCATACTCGTAGTCTTGAGTATGTTGTTCTAAGTCAAGTGGTAAGTCTTGTGTCTGTTCATGACCTATATTGACACTGTTTGTATTTTCTCCTTCTTGGACGTCAAAATCAGTCCATGTTAGTTCTTTTCCACTTAATTCACCATCATACACTTCCCAATTCCATGGTTCAGTTTCATCGAATTTCACATCTTTGCTGACGCGTATTCAGTTTTCTTGTGGATCATATAATCTATATGCCTTTGATCCAGGTTCGGTTCCTAGATGAACCATTTTCTTACTTCTATCATCTAATTTCTTTAGATGTGGTGTACGCACTTTAACATATGTCGTACTGTAGGTCCTCACTGATCTTAATCAGGTGCTAATGAAGGTGTTTTGAGAAGAAAACCAATCAAATATCAATAAAGGATGATTTCCAATAGCTAAAATGGGTTTTTAGTATTGAACAATCACAACTACAACCAAATGGATGATAAGAGATGAACAATAGCTACAAAGATTGAATAGAATGCTCCTAGCCGTCACCAAACTTACCAAATTCCAGAAATCTTGTATTAGGGTTGATAAAGTTGCAAAAGTTACAAAAGAGTGCACAAAGGCGACTATTTATACAGAACAGTAGACAGTTTCGCTGGCCAAGCGAAACTGTCACTGAGACCAGACTAAACTAGTTACCGAGCGGAACAACAGTTTCGCTCGGTAGTTTCGCTAGCTACCAAAAGGACAAAATTACAATAGAAACTAATCTAAACAAGCAAACTTAACAAAACTATGAATTCCTCCCTACATTGATCTTCAATATTCCCCCTAGGGAGGGATTCAGCCTCTGGATCTTCATTTCTCTACTTCGGCTTCATTCGGGCTCGGCTCTTTGTTAAATTCCGTTGTCTCTGATTCCCCCAAAACAATTTCTTTATCAGCAACGGGGACAATAACCTTTGATTACCCCAAAATATTAGTCTCATCAGCAGCGGGGACATTTGCCTCTGATTCCCCCAAAATATTAGTCTCATCAGCAGCGGGGACATTTGCCTCTGATTCCCCCAAGACAGTTTCTTTATCAGCAATGGGGACATTTGCCTCTGATTCCCCCAAGACAGTTTCTTTATCAGCAACGGGGACATCAGCCGGCTTCACAACCTGCTCAGATGATTCACCAATTCCGCCACAAGCAGTGTTCATCATGTTTGCCAACTCTCTGTCTTCTTCCATTCTTTCTTCACCAGCCCAATGCGACTACTCAAGCCCACAAGCATCACCGATTTTTTTTTTTAAGATTTACACTTTTATTATGTTCCATCAAGCATATAAGATTTTGAAATTCTGGAGATGCCGACTAACTCACACACATCAAGATTCAATCACGCAAGTATCATACTCTTCACAATGTATCGATCTTATAAAAAATGACGCAGAAAGAAAATCATTTCGGCTTTTCTAACTTTAAATTAAAACACACCAAAAATCCTTTTGAGTTTTCTAATAAGAAATGTAAAACGACTATACAAACAAACTCTATTTTAATTTTGAGAAAGATCCAAACGTGAGATCATATCAACCAATACGCATCATACACATTTCAATTTCAAACTTAATCAGCATGCAAGACAAGCAGATCACGAATGCATCATATTGATATTAAGCATGCACTAATAGTATTTATCATTTTTGGATATGCTTAAGGTGTATTAATCATGCACTGATCACCCAGCCTCACTCTATCAAAGAAGTTAACAAATCATCATATTTATCTTGATTTTTCTTTTATTCTTTTTCAAAATGAGATATGCGTTCATGATGTTTCATGCAAAAATAAAGCAGAACCCTAAGTGAACAACAATCAGGCCGGCCGCAAAGCACGCAGAGAGAGCCCGATGCACTTAGGAAAATAAAAAAAATAAAACAGAAGTCGTATATATCAACAACAATCAGGTCGGCCTTCTGGGCACGCAGAGAAAGTCCGATGATATATACTAAACACCAAGAAAATAAAGCAGAAACTCAATCAACAGGTGATCAGGTCGGCCTCATAAGCACGCAAAGAAGACCCACTGAGTTGAGTGTAAAAATGGCGTAAAGCCTTATTGCAAAGCATGCGTACATCAGAACATCTCTTATTCTATTTTTTATAAGATATCAGAATCATTGCAACACTTATCAAGAAATGAAAACTAGAGTACATCAGGCAAGCTTTATGTTTATATCCTACTCATAGATATCATATTAGTCATGCACACTCATAGATCATACAAGTACAGTACAACTTTTATTTTTTACTCTATCCATGGCAGATAACGCATGTTGATGTACTATCATTTCTCACTTGGTCGGATCAATTTCTCATTTTTGAAATTTTTTTAATTTTTTTTTAATTTTTTTATTTTCTGATTAATTTATTCTTCCCTCAAAATCCGCAAATACTTTATTTTTTGGATTTTCAATAAGGAAACTAAAAACAAAACAAAATTGATTCGATCGATACTTGACACAATTTTGAAAATCAACCAAAGGGGTTACCGATATGATGCATGCAATTTATCATCCATCCGATAGTATCATTAAGTCAGGCATTCCAATCATAATGTTTATATTTTGAAAAATGCTTGAATGGAGACACCTTCGAAGAAAAAGTTTTGACAAGGAACCCGCTTCGTATGAATAAGTGTGCAAAAGACCACGATTTTCATCAACGAGCCCGTTTCCATGCACATTGAGACATACGTAAAAAGCTCAACACTTTTTAAAAAACAACGGGATAAAAGGAGATTATTTGAGAAAAATTTCATGAGTTTTAAGCAGTTTTAGTGTGATTTACCCCCAATTCCCCCACAAGGTTGCATACAAAGACATCAATAAGCAGTTATGAGAGAAACGCAAGGTAAATGGAACTGAAATACTCCTCTGATCATATTCGAGTGACGATTGGCTAGAAATCATTTGAAGGTAGATGACGTGATCATTGATTTCTTGATTTAGGAGTGTAGCCAATCAACATGCTTAACTGCAACAACCACCTGATTCAAGACAAAAGGAATTTAGCATGATGATCTAAATAAAACAAACTTAAGATAAAATAAAGTTAAAGGAATATGTAATTTTTTTTTTAATTTTAAAAGGAAATCATGCCCAGCATTTTTATAAGCTCATAAAAGCGGGGTTTATCAAAGGTTTTGGTGAAAATATCAGCTTTCTGGGCCTTGGTTTCAATGGGAATAACATCAATAAACCCTTTTTCCTGAGCGTCACGGATTGCATGAACCCGGGTTTCAATGTGCTTTGTTCTCGTATGATGAATTGGGTTCTTGGAGATTCCAACAGCAGATTCGTTGTCACAGAACAGCGGTGTATGAAGGAAATTAATTCCATAATCCATCATCTGGTGTTGGATCCACAACACTTGACAACAGCAACTTGAGGCGGCAATGTATTCAGCTTCACCAGTGGATAAAGAGACAGTTGAAACAGTGAGATTTGTGACTTGTGCAGGAGGAAGTTTCTGAAAGACTTTCCTCACAATCTGATGTTTCAGAATCAGAATCACTGTTGGTTTCAAAATCCATATTTGTTTTATCATTTGAAATCTTTGGATTATTAATTTTAATAACGGTTTTGGCAGGTTTAGTTTTCAAAGATGATTCCTTCTCTTGAGAAACAAGATTTTCGGTAGGTTTTGAAATTCGTATTGGAGTGAAAGAAGGAATTGGATTAGAAATAAATTTGTTGAAGCAATTTTGAGATGTACTTGCATGAAATTGATCATTTTCATTTGAAACATAGCTTTCTTGATTAACAGACACGGACTCATCACTACAGCTATCTAATGAAGAACAACTACTAGCTATACTACTATCTGTGCTAGACTTCTTGGAATGAGAACTACTACACGTAACAGACTCATTAGATTTAAGACTATCGCATCCAAGCCCACTTGTGTTACCATATCCATAATCAAAATCCTCCCTGATCTCCTTATGGTTAACTCCTTCTAGACCTGCATGTAAACTGTTAGCATCACTAGGAATTAAATCATTTAGAGGATGAGGTTTCGGAGTAGGTGAGTAACAATGCGTGCTTGGAGGAGGGTAAACTTTAGGAAACACCTTTTCCTTTTCCTCCAAACCCACCCCGGTTCTTATTCTAGCTCCTCGTTGGTTAACGAGCATCTCATCAACTTTCATTTGAGAAACGGTCCATATATCTAACTTAGTCTGAAGTTGAGAGGCTTCGAATTGGGCTAATGTAACTCTTTCAGAAAGCATGTTTAATTCAACATTTTTAGCAAGAAGAGTTTGTTTTAAATGTTCATTTTCATGCATTGCCTCATTTAATTTCACAAAATATTTTGTTTCATTTTCTTTTAATTGGGTGTTCATAGTTTTTAATTCATCGTTGTTGTCAATCAACAATCGATTGGCCTTGTAGATGCCGAACTAACGAATTCTACAAGGATGAGAGCACATATCTTGAACAGATTCATATGAAAGACCCATTATTACCTTTTCTGCCGCAAGTGCTTTCTCACAGGTGCACGCGGGTGTGCTTGTCGTTTTCTCATTCATCTTCTTCTCAACTTCTCCCTTCTCACAGCTGTTAACTGTGGGGTCATTGCTTTGTTCATGAATTTGAGCCGCAAGCGCTTGATTTATGGCTTCCTCAGTTTCCGAGATATTCGAACTCCAGTCAAAGTTAGTCAGAAGAGCCACTTCTTTCTTTGGCTTGGCTTCAGCTTTGTCGGTGATAGGGATGACTCGAGCTGCAGGCTCAGAAGTCGGTTCAGTGACAATTGGATTCAGACATTCTCTCTTGAAATGGCCAAGTTGCTTACAGTTGTAACATCTTAGCTTAGCCTTATCGAACCCAACTTTTTCATTTTGATTCCCGAAAGTGTTTCTCCCAATACGTTCGATGAACTTTCTAGCACGAAGGGTCAACATGGCTATTTGCCATTTTAAGTCGGTTTCTTCCAAATCATCTGGGTCAACTTGGTACATATCCTCAGCGGTCAGAGTCGAACCTTGAAGTTCTCCAGCAGCGAGAGCTTGATAACTGTTGGAAAACAATGAGAACAATCCCATGAATTCGGGTGAGATCTGGGGTGTTTGCTGAGCAGAGGTTCTTTGAGCAGCGGCAGAAGCAGTTGAGGATGAACCAGACCCAAGATGAACAGATTGAGTTTGAGATGAGGCTCCTTTGTGTGTAACAGTTGAGATGAGAGCCGAATTTGGAGAATAAACTTTAGCAGGACCCATGGCTTGATTGTACTCTCTCCTTTGAACATCCAGCTCAAATGACTTAAGCTTGTTAATTACGTCCATAAGCTTGTATTCGAAGAAACCCCTCTCTTGTTTCAACATACGAACCTGGATGATCCACTCGGGTGGAAGAGCATCCAGCAGCTTCTTGATTTGTTCAGAGTTGGTGAGTCCTGAATCATACTTCTTCAGATTGCTTGACACGGTTAGAAAACGGTTAGTCAAATCAATTAACTTTTCATTCTTCATGCTGGTGAACGAATTGAATTCTTTAGTTGCTTGGGCTTCTTTGTCCTTCACAAGATCTTCATTACCATCATAAAACTCACAAAGAGCATCAAACAAACTTTTTGCATCAGAGTGTTCAGCGAAACGATTGTAGATTTCTTGCGACAAGCAGAGAGAGAGAGCACCAAGAGCCTTTTGATCTCGATCAATAAGTTTCAAATCCTTCTCAGTAAAGGTAAGACGGATTTCTGTTGATCTGGGTTACTTCACCAGTAGTGGTGGTTGGAACATGAGGTCCGTCGACGATCGACAACCATTGATTGTGATCGGTGTACAGAAAGAACGATTTCAGACATCGTTTCCAGTCTTCAAAATTGTCTCCGTTGATCAGCCTCGGTGGTCGGTTTGGAGCAATGCTTTCAGTGTCAGCAACATTGGTACCTAAAGCCATCTCAAATCAGCCTGAAATAAGAAAGACACAAACAAACAAAGAACAAGACAATTTGGTTAGTTTCGCTGGGAGAATTAGTTTCGCCAGTAATTTCGCTCGGAAATCCTGATCAGTTGAATAATTTCGCTGGAACTTATAGTTTTGCCAGCAGTTTCGCTTGGGAACACTGAACCAATTCAGCAATTTCGCCAACTAGTTTCGCTGTATGCACGGGCAGTACTTTCGCTAGGAAATACCCGATGACACACAGTTTCGCTAGCTAGATTCGCTGGAAACTGGTTTGAACTTTCGTTCAAAAAAAAATCAATGCTTGTTTCGCCAGTAGTTTCGTCCAAATCAAATATATGAAATTTCATAGCGACACTATAGTTTCGCTGTATAGTATCACTGGAAGAACATCAGTTTCGCCCAGAACAGAAAACCCTCTTTTTGAAGAAGAAATGATCAAAAACCAATCCAAATCACTGTGGAGTAATGATCGGTTGATTGCATAGGCTTCAGGACATCAAAACATACAATATTCAACCAATTTTCAATCCAAAACAATCAGATTATAGATCCAAATAGATTTTCAAAAGTTTTACCAAAAACACTCAAAAACACCAAAAATCAGGAGCATAAAGGCTCTGATACCATATC
>JBCNJP010000007.1:31691403-31734460 GCA_039602395.1 Deinandra increscens subsp. villosa | reverse complement strand
GCTGGCTTTCGATGTTCCGTTTTGACCCTTGCGCACGTCAATCACTTGCTAACATATCTCGTGATATCAGCTTTCATATTGGGCCACCAATATAGCCCTTTTAGGTCTTGATACATTTTGTCTGAACCTGGGATGTATCGAATAACAGGACTTGTGAGCCTCGTCCATCACTAGTTCTCTAAGGTTTCCATGCAAAGGTACCCATATACGATCATTATAATAGCGTAGTCCATCCGACTTAACTTTGGGGGTTCCATCGTATGTCACGTAACGATTCAGACCCGAAATTATCCTCCTTCAGGGCCTCTTCCTGAGCATCTCGGAGACTATCCGATAGCCCCGTATGGATCGTTATATAGGAGAGCTCGAACCCTTCTAGGTTTAACATGATCCTTTCTACTGAAGGCGTCAGCCATAACGTCGGCCTTGCCTGGACGATACTTTATCGCGAGGTCGTAGTCGTTTAGCAACTCGACCCACCTATGTTGTCTCATGTTGAGTTCCTTCTGTTCGAATATGCGTTGGAGACTCTTGTGATCAGTGAATATTGTGCACTTGGTATCGTATAAGTAGTGCCTCCAAAATTTCAAGGCAAAATACGACAGCGTCCAATTCTAGGTCGTGAGTTGTGTAAGTCTTCTCATGAGGCTTTAATTGCCTTGACCCGTATGCGATAACCTTACCTCTTTGCATCAAAACACATCCGAGTCCCTAGATTGACGCGTCACAATAGACCTCAAAGTCGTCAATCCCATCGGGTAGAGATAACATAGGTGCGGTACAAAGTTTCTCTTTCAAATCTTGGAAGGCTGCCTCTTCCTTATCACCCCATATGTATTGAACCCCTTTGTGCGTAAGAGCGGTCAATGGTTGATCTAACTGAGAGAATCCCTTTATAAAACGACGGTAGTAACCCGCTAAACCTAGGAATTGGCGGATTTCCGTAGGAGCTCTAGGTGTAGGCCAACTCTTAATGGCATCAATCTTGGCTGGGTCAACGTGGATACCTTGTTCGTTGACGATGTGACCCAGAAATTGAACCTCTCGGAATCCAGAAATCGCACTTAGAGAATTTTGCATAGAGTTGTTCTTTCTTTAACAATTCTAAGATTAACCGTAGATGTTCCTCGTGTTCTTCTTTTGTCTTGGAGTAGATAAGGATGTCGTCGAGGAACTCTATGACGAATTTATCCAAATAAGGCTTGCACACACGGTTCATGAGATCCATGAACACGGTTGGTGTGTTCGTCAGCCCGAAAGGCATGACTAAGAATTCATAATGGCCGTAGCGTTTTCTGATTGTTGTCCTTTCTATATTCCTCACCGCGGATTCGCAGTTGATGGTAGCCAGACCTTAAATCAATCTTGGAATAGTAACTGGACCCTTGAAGCTGGTCAAAGAGATCTTCTATTCGTGGAAGAGGGTATCGATTCTTGATAGTGACTTTGTTGAGTTCGCGGTAATCAATGCACATCCTAAATGTGCCATCCTTCTTCTTGACGAATAATACCGGTGCTCCCCATAGTGACGAGCTAGGTCTGATGAAACCCTTATCTAGCAGTTCCTGCAGTTGTGTTGATAGCTCATTCAATTCGTTCACTGCTAGATGATATGGTGCACGCGCGATCGGAGCTGCTCCCGGAGCAAGGTCAATCCCAAATTCTACTTGCCAAAACGGAGGAAGGGCAGGTAATTCCTCAGGAAATACCTCGGGGTAATCACGTACGATCGGGAAGTCTTCGATTTTTCTCTCTACCCTGGTTTGGTCCGTAACTGTGGCCAGGATTGCTACGTGTCCTTTCCGAAGACACTTCTGCGCTTTAAGGTATGATATGATTCCGGAGACAGCACCTCCCTTTTCGCCCTGAATCGTGAGTAATTCTCCTCCAGCTACAGGTATTCGTATGACCTTTTCTTGACAGACAATTTCCGCCTGATGTTTGGATAGCCAGTCCATGCCTACTATCACGTCGAAACTACCGATGGTAAAAGGCATAAGGTCTATACTTAGTTTATGACCAGATAGTTCTAATGTGCAGTTCTTCAACCAAGTGAGTGGTGTCAAGAAGCTTACCATTTGCTAATTCAACCGTGTACCTAGCTTTTAGTGGAGTTTGAGTAGCCTTAATCAACTTACAGAACTTAGTCGAGATAAAACTTTTCTCAGCACCAGTATCAAATAAGACATTTGCGAAGTAGTTGTTTAGAAGAAACTTACCGGTAATGACGTTGGTATCGTTTCTTGCTTCGCCAGAACCCATAACAAAAGCTCGCCCTTTGGCGCCATCTCCACCGTTTCTACCACCATCACCACCGTTGTTATTGTTGTTACGATGGTTGTTGTTGTGTTGCCAGCATTGTTATTATTATTCCTTCGGAGCTGCGGGCAGTCCCTCTTCAGGTGCCCTGGCTTTCCACATTCATAACACCCTCTAGGGCCTTCATTATTATGTCTCTGGTTCTGATTCTGATGCTGATTCTGATTCTGATTAGTACGGTTTTGTAGTTCACCCCAACAATTTTTAGCCTCATGGCCCCCTTTGCCACAACGCTCACAAGTGAGCTTCTTGCATGCCCCATTGTGGTGTTAGTTGCACCGATTGCAGAAAGGTGCTCATCCTTTGTACCCATTGTTATTATGATTGCTACCACCGTGGCGGTTCTGGTTACCGCCCCCATTGTTGGTGTTGCTGTTGTTATAGTCACCCCTGGAGCTGTTGTACCTCTTGTTTTGTTTGTGAGAATTGGAGGATCTCCCAGTGTTGTTCCCACTATTGTTGTTGTTGTTGTTACTAGAGCCGTCTTCTCTTTTTCTTTTCCCATCTAGGGCAGCCTGGTCAGTCAGTTTATGAGCCAACCTGATAGCATTCTGCACATTTGCAGGGTTTGTAGGCAGTGACCGTTCCCTTGATTTGTGGAGCTAACCCATCCACGTACCGTTCAATCCTTTTGAAGTCGGCATCAACCATCGTAGGACATAGCACCGCGTACTCGTGGTAGCGAGCGGTGTACTGTTCAACCTCAGAACCTATCATTTTTTTTGAATTCTGGAACTCACCTTCCAACCTTTTGACCTAGATCGCGAGGACAGTACTCCTCCATCATGGTATCCTTGAATTCCTGCCAAGTCATAGCATTCGCTGCGTCGAGCCCTAACATTTGGATTTGCGCGTTCCACCAAGTGAGGGCAGCTCCCTCGAGTGTAGCGGTTACGAAATTGACCCGATTCGCAACTGGGCAGTTGCACATTGAGAATTCACCTTTTCTGATTTCTCGAGCCATCGCAGCAGACCCACGGCTCCTTCATCACCCTTAAATGTGAGCGGCTTACAATCCATGTAAGTTTTGAAGGTGCACTGGGCTGGGCCTGGATTTGTTTCATAAAATTATTTCGGAGAATAATTTTGGAAAGTGAGAGAAGAAAAAAAAAATGTAGCCAATTTTTCGTCTGTTTTACTTATCACCGTTATTGTTTCCTTGCACTTGAGCCGCGGCGAGTGCTGCCGAAATGTTTTCATTTATCAACGCTTAGATCTGAGCTGCTGTGAGGTGTTCAACCATGATTTTGTTTTCCATGCAAATCATTCAAATGCTTAATATACCCAATATTAATTTCATTAAGCACTAAACAATTATTCATGCATCCATCCATCACACGACATAATTTTTAGAAACACATTGGTAACATAAAGATGTAATATCCATTACAAAATTTAAAAATCCATCCATAAGGTATCTCAGTATTTGGAAACATTCAAAGTAAAATGAACACCCAGTCAATTTATTCGAAGTAACAAAATAACAGAACAAGAAGACAGATTAGATCAAGGATCAATAACATCTGGTTCTTCCTCCATGTCCTCCTGAGGCTCCTCCTCAAAAGGTTCTTCTTCAAAAGTGTTCCTCCTCTTCTTCCTGAACAGGAGCACCTTGAACCTGCAGGGCTGCCATTTGCACTTGGAGGGTGGCGACCTGCGCCACAAGTGTCGCGTTGGAGTGTTGAAGCACTGCATTGGAATGTTGGAGTTCGGCAATCTGATGTTGTGCTTGATGCAGTTCATGCTCCAAATTTGCTGGATTGGGTCGCGACTCAAGCTCGGTGACCCTATTACGGATACCCATTACCCCCTGGGACAAGTTGTAGTGGTAGGTTTCCTGCTCCCTTTGATTGGCCCGCAATCGCTCAATTTCTCTATCGCGTGTGCGATTGCTGATGGAATTTTGTCTGGTTTCTCCAAGAGTGTTGTCATAGGCGGCTACCAGTCCCGCAATGACCCGCTTGCAAATCAAATGGTAGGTCAACTGTGGCCGGCACATGATACATGTCAAGCAACCGATATGTTGTCGGACTCAGCCAGCTGTAATCGTTTGGTGCGCGTCTATCAGGACGTATGTGCTGATCCCGAAGGAAATCCATTATCGTGTACTCAGGCTGCTCAGCCTCGCGGCCTTGCTGGTTGGAGGATGATGACTGTCCGTTGGCAATTTTCTTTCCCTTACCCCTCGTGTTATCGTGTGGTGCCATACTGTCAGAACCCAGACAGACACGAACAAAAGAAAAAACAAACTAATGTGAGTAATCGATTTTTGGCACGCGGAAGAAATAAAATGTTTTTGGGAATTGTTGTAACTAATGTTCAAAAACAGTTACAGTTTAGAATTTTTGAAAATTCTAGTTCTCTGCAACCAAGGGCTCTGATACCAATCTGTCACACCCCCAATTTCCACTAACGGAGTTTTACCGTGTGGGGTGTGAACCAGACCAGGACCCGAGTCATTAGTTACATCAAACATAAGTTAAAGGTTCAAATTGTAAATATATTTCCAAACGGGAAATATCAAGCCAGAGTTAAAGTTTAGCGGAAGCTCATAAAAGTCAAGTTGCGCAAGCAAACGCCCGATTAGTAAATACCAGTTCCAGTTGAAAAGATTTAAAAACGAATTCCCAAAACATAAAGGTTTTAGCCAACGTACGTGCCCAAAAATCAGATCCTCCTAGCGTCCTGCAAAGCATGCATAAGAGCAAGTGTCAACTAATGTTGGTGAGTTCACATAAGCACATAAGTATAACTAGTATAGTTATGCAGTACGAATACAACAGTTTTTATTCGTATGTAAGCATGTATATTAACAGTACAATCCATATCGTAGGTAGCGAGCCTAAGTTCATGTCACTAAAACGTTCGCAACCGAAGCTGACCAATTAGTTGTAGGAATAATTCCTTACGTGGTTTGCCTTCCCCGTGTCTACTCGATCACGGTAAGTTTAGGCTGACATTGTCCTCAGTCCGACCGCCAGTCGGGTGGTGCATCTCGTGCCCGCTGAGTGGGGTTTGTCAGACCCCAGTAGTACTACCCAATATCCCCTCGCTTTAAACTATTAACGGTTCGATAAGTAAGGACTTTCAAAGATAAGCATTTTACGTGAACATGTGATATATGTTGGATTTCTACTTTAATCATACATAAACGTTTGTCGTGTTATCACCCTAACCCGGGTGTAACGTGTTTGCGTGTGTTATCGTCCAAAACCGGACGTAACGTAAAGGTTGTGAAACTCACCTTAGGGTGCGCTGCTACAATTTAGTAAGACTCCGAGTCTTGCGTAACTACCAAGCACCTATTGAATTTACATAGGTAAGTGTGTGTCCGCACATGAGTCACATAGCCTAGACGACGATATTAAGACCAAGTAATTTCAAATATGACGTAGGTGACAATTTCACTACATGATAAAAATCGTTTGTTCGAAAGCAGTCAGAAATGACATTTAATCTAGAACACAAGAATTTACGAAAACCAATGCACGAATATTATTCCTAATAATAAAAAATGTAGAGATGATCAGGTTATATATATATATATATATATATATATATATATATATATATATATATATGTTCGTAGATATAAATATCGAGGTGTAGACAAATGTGTGAAAAATAAAATGTCAATATATATATTTATTTGTCGTGTCAAAATTTTAAAGAGTTTAAAGAAAATCTTTAAAATGTCCATATGACAATAAATCAAATATTATATATATTCTTCATATGTTTTAAAACTAATTTATATTAGTAATAACGAGGCCATTTAAATTTACCCATCCGAACATAACGTTCTTTTTTTTTATGTGGATTATAATTTTTGAGATCACCCTAATAGGGTTTACGGAAAATTTACAGATCAACGATTTAGGGGAACAAATGGTGGTTTGGTGTTATGTCAAAAGGGTCCATGAAACGAGACTTGAAGAAAGAAAAAATAATCAAGGGAACAAATTGGAGGTCCACAGGTTCGAACCTGTGACCTCTAATTCACGAATCCTTATCGCGACCACCAGGCTAGATCAAGTTTTGTAAACTGGTTCGAATGTATAAGCTTTATGCATACTGAAACGAGTTTACAGGAAATTAAAGGAAAAAAAGTTTGGTGTTTGCAGGGTTCGAACCGGAGACCTTTTAGTTAAAGATCAAAAGTCTGGCCACCCGGCCAGACCCTAAGGACGTGAATCAAATGATAACCTTAGTATTTATCCAGTCTTGTAACGGTGGCATCATCTTCATACAAACCCTAATGAACCGTCGCTGTATTATTTTCGTTTTTTTTTTTACAGCGATTCACAAGGGTGATCAGGGGGGTTACGGAGTCTTTAAATCGAATAAGAATGGTTTTAGGATTACCTCAAAGAAGGAAACGGAAGCGACGGATGTGATGAACTTTGAATCGAGACTCGAATCCGACGACTCCGACGATGCTCTGCGGTGTCCGTCGGCGACTGTGGGCGCTGAGAGATGCTTCACACGATGACTGGATGCTTTACTGGTGGCGTAATAGTGGCGGTTGGGCGATGATTGACCCAACAAAAGTGAAGATCGGTGGTGGTGTCTTCACGGTGGAATTTGCAGTGGTTCGTCGGAAGGTAATTGACGATGGCTTTGGGTGGAATTGAAGAACCAGCGACATCAAGATGACTAGGAGAAAGTGAACGAGAGATGCTAATGATCACTGCCTTGTAACCGAAGCCATAATCGGAGAATGAATGTCGAGCGGTTTCACCGAACTCAAAAGTCGCCGACGTCCGTTTGGAATTTCACATTAATACATGATCAAGTTTCCTTGAATGACAATTTCAGTCCCTCGAGTTTTATTTATTAAAAACAAGTTTCAGAAATTACAGTGTAGGTCCCTCAATGTTTTTAAAAGAATAACGAAACTAACGAACACTAACGAGGTCTAACGAAGAGTAGTTTGGCGATGATTATTCGAGTGTACGTCACAACGTATTTTACGAACAAAGTTTTATAAAAAAAAATCTATATATATAATCTATATATGCTTCGCATAAAATCATAGTTATAACTCAATAACTATACTTTTTAAATTCCTATAAAAATATAGAAACGTTTCCTACGATTACGTGACACATCGTCACATAAACCATAAAATGACAAGCGTGTATATATGCATATATACCACGTAAAATAATAAATATAATTGTCACATAAAATGACAAAACGTTTTCGTGAAATCGTAAAATATGATTTACATAAAATCATAAAATATAATTATTCCAGTAAGTTAACCGACGTCTGGACTCGTGTGCTATGTTCGTGTAACTATTCTAGTTAACGGATTTAACGGACGTTTACTAAAAGTATAACACAAGTTATTAACGGGGTTAACCTGGGAAATTGCCGGTTGTCACAAAACGCCCCTTTCATTTTGTGGGTTTTATGTTTCTATAGTTTAATCGATTTGTTTCTTTATGATTTTGCAGGGGATTCGCCATAGTGGAGACTACTCAAGAAGAAAGGACTACTGATTGCCCCCATGATTTACAAAATAAACAGATCTACTATAGGTGAAGGACTTTCTTTGTTTGTGTTATTTGAGATCGGCTCAAATGTCTCACGTTGGGTTCTATTTACAGTCCATCCGAAAACATTGTACACACAAGAGTTGACTACATTTCTAATTGCTACATTTCTAATTAGATGTTTATCATATCTTGAGTCTGCATTGACGAGCACTGTTCACCTATCTTTTTCATTATATTTTTTTAAACTGCCTTTATTACGCTCATTACCGACGTATCATTCTCCAGGTACAAGAATTCTCTTATGAATCAAGAATATCAGTTTTTCCCCAAAATTTGAAATTTAGTTTCTTTGGTGTCATATATGAGAATTGTTTTCTACAATCTGAAGGTATTTTTTCAACTGTGAGGCAAATTGGTATAGGATCTTGGGTGGGGTTATCCCCTTTCTATTTTGTTATTTAAATTACATTGTTGAAGTCGATAGAATATATGATTCACTAGAGTACATGATCCGACTTGGTTTCTTAGGTCATGGTAAATTGACAAATCAAATATCTTATAAACTGGTATTTGGATTAGACATTTTTTTTTCTTTTTTTGCAGTTGAAGAATAGATTTTTCCAAAAGGATAAGAATGATGAATTGAAGAAACATAAATAAGTTGGAGATTTAAGCAAAAAAGTAATGACAATTGTGCAGAAAAATGTTAAGGCTGAGCAACAAGTATAATGGTATGCGAACAAAAAAAAGCTGGGCATTTAGGTATTGTAATGAGTATAAGAACCAACCCTATAGTCCTTTTAGTATTTGTTAGAAAAGTACTTGAGCTCCATGATGAGTACCCGTCTTATGTAAATGACAATTGTATAACCATAACATCTTCCATAAGGCATGTATAGTACTCCTTATTCACAAACAACTGATATGAACCTCTGTCTTCTTAGTTTTTTAGTTACATTTTTTGGGGTCTAGGTACATAAAGATGCATCTAAGATATTTTGCGGTAAGATGGTCATTGAAAGTTCATGTGCAGATTTCTCACTTCCACCTTAAAATGCCATGGGCCTAAAGGGTTTTAGTTTCCATCTCTTTTTTATTCACATAAGGTATGTATATATTCATAGTTGCAGGTTGTATAATTCTATTGATTATATTTGTGGTGCATTTTATGCCATCAGGTTTACAAAAAGGTGTATACTAATATTAATCCTGAAGTTTGTATAATATTTGTTGTCAGTTCCCACATATTTGTATTCTCAAATGGCCATTTCAACTTTCTAAAGACTAATCTTTTATCTTTTGCAGGCTTTCTCAGGTGGATTATGTAGGTTTGTATGTATTTACCTTGGTAAGTGATACATTCCGTTAGGATTGATTTCTAGCATGAACTCTTTTTCTAACACAAACCAAATCTTATAAGTGTTGTTGCTATAGTTTTTAAAATCATTTGGTTATGGTCAGATCACTTTTTGGTTATTTACTATTAATATAATTATGATAACAGTTGCAAGAAAAAAATGTTAATGTGTTTAGGGACGGGTCAGACGGGTCGTCTACATGTTGATCTTTTAATGCTCGCAAATTTTATGTGTCCTTATTTGTAGAATGATGTACATGTAAGTATCATTCAACTTTAATATGTTTCACTCTCATCCATGTTCTATGTTTTCTTTTATGATAGGGAGATGCTATCGAGGTTGTCTCTCATTTGAAGAGTAGTAGTATGATGAAGATTATGACAGTATGTATAGTAAAAATGAAGTGGATCTTTCACACCGCCACCCCTACCATTCTCTTCTTCAGAAAATCATTGTCATGTGTCACTCTGACTCCCCTCTCTAGAATAATGATCCGAGATGGAAAGCCATTTGCTATTTATTCTCATCAACTGTTGAAAATACCCCTAATTACTGCTTCAATTTTACAGGTTACTATCAAATTTGCCAACAACAATACGCCAACTGCATACGACAAGGAATATGTAATCTTGGATCTTCACTTCTAATGGTTTAGTTTTGATCTGGATGATAATAATTTTGAACTTTCAGTAAAATCGGTGTACATTTAATTTTTACAACATGGTTGACATAAAATAAGTGAATCTTGATTTGGATTTCATTATCTGCGATAATGAAGGAGTAATTAATCGCTTGATCATGCTAATTGTTTTGATGTTTTTCATGGTTTATAGATTTAACGGTAGAGAAGGAGATGTAGTACATGGTTGATTTTTTGGTTAGTTTGTGACCTGTTTAAAATCGCTTGATCATGCTAATTGTTTTGATGTTTTTCATGGTTTATAGATTTTTGGAATGGTAGAGAAGGAGATGTAGTACATGGTTGATTTTTTGGTTAGTTTGTGACTTGTTTAAAATCAATATACCTACAAACTGTTGGAGGGTTTGATTGGAATGGAAATAAATTTATTTGGAGCACTATGCCCTTTTCAATTTAAGTTTTTATTTTTATTTTGAAAGGCCAGGTTTTTGTGTTTGGAGAGTGCATTGATACATGAGAGGCGTTTTGGAACTATATCTATGTGGTACAACTAATCTAGATAGTTTCAGATGGCTACTATCATTTTGTTGTATTAATGTTAGCTCCTCAATAAATCTCGAGACGACTTAGGGTGTCTTATGACAACTCTTTTGTAATAGTAAGCTTCATTTCTCTAACCAAAGGCATAACCCAATATGTAGATGAGTATCTTTTGTAATAGCCATCTAGGTGAAGAAACGTGATGGCATCTAGGCATAACCCTATATGTAGATGGGTACATTCTCTTTTGTGATTGAAGAAATGTAATGGCATCTACTTACACGTCTGTGTACAATACGTATCGGTTTACGGTGACACGACCGTGGCTCGCCTCAACGCGCGGGCGGATCACCAACTCGTATATTACATACGAACAAGTAACAACTCACACATAGCACAACATATTATGATAATACTGCGTAATTGTAAGCCGATAACGGAACAAAAATACAAGTAAACAAAAAAGGTGTTAACATAAAATCCTCTACCACATAACCTAGAGACACATCGAAGATTAAAGGCTCTACCCCCTCAGGGGTTGTTTGATATACATATGTATCACTTACTACTTACTTGGTTAGAACTTTTACCCGATTAGGCATTTGATTTGCCACTTAATCACCCTCTTACTCGGTCAGAGCCACTTATCCAAGTTTTTTTTTGGTCTTACTCAGTCAACGATTTTGCAACCTCTTACTCGGTCAATGATGGATTCGGTCATAGATGCATATCAAACGGGGCCTAAGAAATCAAACTTTGAAAAAAGCTATCATCTATATGTATGACTAACATAAACTATGAGAAGAATACAAACAATTAGTTAATGTGGGATAGCCCATTTGGTAGAGGTTTTGTCCTCTTAGTTGGAGGTTCCGGGTTAAACTCAGACAATGGTGTAATTAATTTAGTTTGTGAAGTAGGAGTATTTAAGGGTGTTCACAATGGTCATCTCACACTCCCCACACTTTATTTTTGCCAATTCAGCGTCACATCATCTTTCCACTCTCCGCACACCTTTTCACTGTAATACATTCCCCACACTTTGTTAACCCCACACTCTCATTTTTAATATTTTTTATTCAAAACAAATAAAATTTAAAACATAATTTCATTAATTAAAATAAAACATAATATAAAATTAAAAGTCTTGCTCCTAATTTTTATTATATGTTGCTAAAAGTTTTGCTTTTATTTTTTTAGCAATCGTTTTTTCTTCTTCGTCCAAATTGTCGATCGGTTTAGTCACCGCTTCAAGATCACGACACATTTGTTGTCGCTCTTTTCGGTCCTCTTCTCTTTTCCTCCGCTCTTCGTCTTTCACATTGCGTTCCTGAAAACATTTTTGTAATTCAAGACTTTTCATTTGGATATCGTTGAACCTATCGAACCTCTCCGCCAACACCGAACCGCTTGAAGAAGATTGACCTTGTCGGGCTAATCTTTTCGCCTTTTATTTTCCAATGGGCCATTGCAAGTCGGGCGGGCATTCAGGAAAGTCCTCCTCCGAGTCATCCAAATTGAGTTTAAGATTAAATTGGGCTCGTGCGTCCGAAGCCCCGGTGCTATAATCGTTGGAATCAAACGTTTTTGTTCTTTTGGAGGCTTGGACTTCGGGTGCGCTCCCCGCCCGCCATTTAGGACTCAATTTGGCCAAATCCCAACAATCAAGTTTATCGAAACTTTTGTTGTTGTGTTCCAACCTATAACGTTCTTGCGTCATCTTCAATATGTCGGGTATCGTTTTGGCCGCTTTTACGTTGTTTCACCAAATTGTTGTACAAGTTGTTGAACCTTGTGATCTGCGGGTTCAAATCTTTTGTCCATTTTGAGTGAAGTTGGTGCTTCGTTCGGTAATCGGGTGGGGCTTTCAACTCGGCGTGCCACTTGTCCGTAACGTTTGACCAAAATCGATGATGGCTTTGTGCGTTTCCTAAAAATTATACCGTTAGAGACTAAAAATAAATACACGAAATCTAAAAAAATTTATTTAATACCTTTGTCGGGGTCCTCGGAAGTGTCGATCCAACATCTAGTCAACATAAACTCCTCCGCACTCGTCCACTTTATCGCTTGACGTGGACCTTCCGGGATCGAAGATTGCTCTTTTTCTTTATTTTTCTTCGATTTTTTACCCCCGTTTTTGTTGCGGATCGGGTTGTGTCTCCATCACAACCTCAGGTTCGGGTTGGGAATCGTTGCGGAGATAACTTGGGTACGGAGTTTCATGGCTCCAACTGGCTAATTGGCTAGGCGCAAACAATGGAGAAGTCACGTACGGTACGTACCCGCTCGATTGAAAAATGTTTAAAGAGGTGGTGGGGATTCAATATTAAAAGAAAATGGTAGAAGATTGGAGAGGGATTTGTAAGTTGGTATAAAAAATGGGTGAATTGGGGGTTTAAATAGGTAAAAAAGAAATAGAAACGAAGCTTTAAAAAAACGTTAAAATAGCCGTTGGAGAGGGGGGGGGGGACTCCAACGGTTCGATTCATAAATGGAGAGACGGAGAAATTTGACAGGGTAGGGGCGCCGCTCGCACCCCACGTTGGGTGCAGCAGTGTTTGCTGCCCGCCGTAGCACCCCGCCCCCGTTTGTCGTGGTCTTGCAATCACCCTAATCATTCTCATATTAGGGTAGGAGGTATGGTTATATTTGAAGCCTTAGTCTTCAAATCTTTACTCAATAAAATGAAAACACATGAGAGAGAAGAATGACAAATCTGTATCCAATGAAATAGAACCACATGATCAGAGAGAAGAATGACACATAATTTAGGTATGGTTCCAATTTGAAACCTTGAAACTTCATATTTTTTAACATTAAAAAACACATAATATTCCCATCAATTAATAATAGTCAAATTTTTTTAAGCACACGATACTAAATTAAAAAAACATCAAAGAAATACTACACGTTTAACTCTGCCTTCGTTAAATGCACATTCATGTTTGTGGCTATGTGCTCCGTAATATCAAATCTAAATTTAAATTGTGTCTCTTGATCTCACAATTCCAACATGACATTAACTAGATTGGCTAGACGATCGCGAATGTGTACTAGTGATATCGCTCTACCCTCGTCTTTGATGACCATATTGTGCAGTATCATACAAGTATCAATATGTCCTCTATTCGCTTTTTTTTTCATTGCACGTGCCTTTCGGGTAGTTATCACTCACTATTATTTTAAAGCAGCAAATGCTCTTTCGACGTCCTTTCTTACCGATTCTTATACCTTTTTTCATTTTCTTTTCTTTAATATCAGTCGGAAAACGAACTGCCTTGACAAAAGTAGATCAAGTGGAGTATATGCCATCAACAAGGTAATAGTCACACTTGTATTGTCGATCGTTAACGACAAAAGGACAACTTGGATTGGTTCTTTGCAACTCGTTCGTAAACAAAGATGATTGGTTAAGAACGTTGATGTCGTTGTTAGAACTGGCAACACCAAAGTACCCATGCCAAAACCACATATCTTGTGATGACACTGACTCGAGTATGATCGTTGGGTATTGGTGAGAACCTTGGTGATACTGTCCTCTATAATCAGTTGAACAATTTCTCCAAACACAACGAGTACAACCGATGCAACCAATCATCACTGGAATGCCATACATTTCTAAATGTGCATCATATAAAAGTGTCATGTCGTGGTAGTAGGTGCACGCAGAAATTCATTCATATAATTTAAGTATAGCATCACAAAAATTAAACTAGACATTCACGTGACGTTCTTTCAGACATGCATAAAAATTCTTCATACTCGTCAGGACCATTACCATATGCGAGTTGACAAATAGCCGACGTGCATTTTTGTAAAGGTGTGAAACTTTACCTCTTCCTCGCATCATACCGTGCTGTAAACCAAGAGAATCTTCTAAGAATATTGTAAATAATTTTAATAAAAAAATAATTTCGACATCCGAAATCTGTCTTTGAAGATACCTCGTGGTATCGACGATTATCGGAAAAATATAAATCCACCAATCATGTATGGGTCTCAACATGGTTATGATAAATATTAGTCCTTCTTGAATAAGCTGTATCTTAAGTTATCTAGCAATAAACTCGAACTCCTCGTCAACGGAACTATCCGAATTACTTGATGAAGTCGGAATCTTCGGTGGAAAAATAATGTTGGGCATCAATTTTATGAGTTGTATAGAAGACATATAGAGAAGAAGAGAGGTCAAAGTTGTAATTGATTGTGTAGAATATGGACTATTTATATAGGAAGAATAGGATATGTATAATGTTAGTTTGAAAGAAAATTACATATAAATAAATATAAATGCCATACGACCGTTCAACGATCACATGACCCCCCCCCCTCCATCGCAGTTTGGAGCTGCTTGGAATAGCTGCAAGGCTTCGAAAATGAAGCCACAAATTTGAAGCTTCACAAGGCGCCGGTGGTATACTAGCCATTGTGAAGTTCAACGATCACATGACCCCCCCCCCTCCATCGCAGTTTGGAGCTGCTTGGAATAGCTGCAAGGCTTCGAAAACGAAGCCACAAATTTGAAGCTTCACAAGGCGCCGATGGTATACTAGCCATTGTGAAGCCCTCCAAGCCTTCTTACCCAAGCCATGGGTATGCCCCTGGTGTGCGGGTGGTGTATATAAAAATTTGATTCAAAGCCTAATTGTCAAGGGTTCGATCACGCTCATTTTTACATTTCTTTGTACAACTTATTTATTTCACTACTGGATATTTTTATCACTCATGAACGCATTTTTGGAACTATATTATTTTACAAAAACCTATGATTACTCAGCAAATATTTTTAGTTGACTCTTTTGTATACATTTTGTAGGTAATGCCGCTTGATATCAGATATCGTCACCGTAGGTAACTTACAGTCACACGAGTAACTATTTTGTTTTGACCAAAATATGTTCAACTTACTGTCACACTCAAAATTAACGTGTCAATATATGTTACATTTAGCCACACTTAATTGCATAAACGATTGCTTCATGTGACCATATACGTATCTATAGTCACTCCTACATATTATCAGGAAAAAAGTCGCTAATGGTGACATTTGGTCATATTATTCGAAATGTGACTTGTATTGTCACACATATAATGTAAAAGTTTGACCATATTAACCGATGGGGCTTGCAATGGTCACAAAACACGATCTAAAATGTCACCGAAACATGTCTGGAAAATAAAAAATGACCTACGGTCACAATTTTAATCGATAGTGTCACGGGGCTGAAACGTGAAAAGTGTGCTCGTATGTCATATTTGTACTAGTGGTAGTAACCTTTTCATCTTGGCCCATGAATCAACTTTATGTTTACCTTCCTGTTGGCGCTTCTTTTTCAGGTGCTCCCACCATAGAGAAGTATGTTTTCGCAACTTTAGTGCCACCAGGTTAACTTTTAACGAATCTGGAATGTCTTTGATGTTGAATAGAAGCTCAACGGTGTGTAGCCAATCAATAAAATCATCCAGATGGACACCAACTTCGAACTCTAGTATCTCCATGCAAAACCCTAGGTTTCGCAGTGGGTTTTCCACCAGCGGGGTTGATCTCGGTATTGTCGGCGGTTGGTCGAACAGGTTGTAGTAGCCCCCGACCATCGCCATCCTGGCATACAACTGATTTGGACCGCGATTCATCCCAGTACTCCCATCGATCTTCATTCTGTATCTCCACTTCCCGAAGTCTCTAGCGCAAATGTTCAGTCTCTTCCACGTATCTCGGATCTCGTTGGCAATCATCGTTGCCTCCGATTGCGAATCTAAGGTGATTCCTACACGGATCTGCCATTGCTCTGTTACCATTTGATGGCGTAGAGGATAAACAACTTTTATCTATGTCAAGAAGAAACCCTAAAAGCCAAAACCAGCTCTAGAAAACCCTTTGGATAAAACCCTCCAAAGAAAATACTTTAGTATCAAAATCTTAACCAAGTTCAAAACCCAACCAAAAAGAGTTTAAATAGGAACATGAAATAAAACAACTAAAAGAAATAAACCCCAAAGGGGCTGGCGACCTTAGGAGGTATTGGGCCCGGTCCCGAGCTTGGCCCACCAAGGAATCTTCTAGCAACTTTTGTCTTGAATCGAGCCCAACATCCTGAAACTTGAATTCCCCGTCTCACCATCAATATCATTTTATAAAAACCTATGATTACTCACCAACAATTTTTTAGTTGACTCTTTTGTATACATGTTGCAGGTAATGCCGATTGATATCAGATATCATCACGTAGGTTGCATGTGCCTAGAGAGACCTTTTTAATAAAATTAAACTTTTATTATTGTTATGGTTGTCTGTTTGAATTGTAATCTCTGAATCTTGTTTGATCGAAGTTTAACTATATGCTATGAAATGGATATTAATTAAGAATATCACAAAATAATTTAGTGTTGTGTGCATCTGGACAATCATCGCACCCCGACATATTCCGCCGTCTGTTGGGGTGTGGCAAATAAGGTACTAGTTGAAGCTATTTGTTTCATGACTTGGTGGATTATATGGACCTTCCATAATAAGTCCATTTTTAATCTATCTCATATTAGGAACGGAGAGATTTTTGAGTCTATTGTCCAATATTCATATATTTGATTTGCTAATAGGAATCGTAAGTGTAATAGTAAGTGTTACATGTTTTTTATTGATTGGCCATCTTAGCCAATTTTTAATTATATCTCTCTTGTTTCGGAAAAAATATTATAATACATATGATGAGGACAAACTTGTTATTTACCTAACAAAACTAAGGGTTTAAGGAGGGATATTATAGTCTTTTAACAAGAAATTAAAATTGCCTTTTAATCGAAAATGGAAATTTAAACAATTTATTTAGCGACAATTGAATTTTGATGATTTATATATGTAAAGGACAATATAAGTCAAATGCAAAAAAAGTTCTCTTTCAAATACAAAAAAAAAAAAAAAATGAAGTGTTGTAAATTGTCGTTGTCACAATATCGTATGGGTTTCCTACTAGTATATATATGTAAACTTAAATGGTAAAAGTTACAAAAAGATACTTCCAAACATGAAGCTAACATTTATACTCAAGCACCCTATGAGGTGATCTTACTAATTGTAGAATCGGGCTACCAAGGATGACTAGATAGGTCAGAACCTAGGACGAGTCAACTTAGCAGTCGGACTACAAAAAGAATGGGAGTGAGTCTTCTGGAAGGCAGTCGACTCGGATGCTGGATACTTGAATGATAACCTGCAAAACAGAAGCGTCGTTCTTCTTGGAGGGCAGGACAGGGTATCCTGTGACCAAGCTTGGGCGTGAGAATAAGAATACGTTTCAAAAGATTAAGTGTAATCAGATGAGAGAGAACACATTGAATGAGAATTTACCTGGTGGTTGAGGGGTATTTATAACCCTCAAACCTTTGTCTTGAATTGTAATTAATGCGGTGAGCCCCAAGAAGAGTGCTACAGGTCTGGCATCCGGACTATGCCCAACCATCGCAGTGGCCATTTTGGGAAACTGCCTTGGTAGGTGTTTTGGGCCTTCCGGATGTCGACTTGGATGTATGAGCATTGGTCTATACCTACCCGTTTTGGCCTGTCTTGGCCTAAGGTTTGTCTTACCAAGTGTGGCCAGCCGATCGGTTTAGGTTCGACCAGGGTAGGTTGGTGGTTAGTTGACTTGGTGCTGGTGACTGTCAGTCGACCTTGGTTTGGTCGACTGGTCACTTGACTTGTCTATAGTCGACTAGGTCCTGATGACTGTCAATCGACTGGTCACTCGACTTGTCTACAGTCGACTAGGTCCTGATGACTGTCATTCGACCTTGGCTTGGTCGACTGGTCACTCGAATTGTCTACAGTCGACCTTGGCTTGGTCGACTGGTCAGTCGACCTGTCTGCAGTTGACTAGGTCTTGGTGACTGTCATTCGACCTTTGGCTTGGTCGAATGGCCACTCGATCTGTCTCAACTAGGTTCTGATGACCGTCAGTTGACCTTAGCTTGGTCGACTGGTCATTCGACCTGTCTATATTCGACTTGTCTGTCTGAGGTGGAGTGTTTAGGGAGTGTGTTACGTATGATGTCACTCTGACTCGGACATAGGTCATCAGCCCCCCAGTCCGATGTATAGTGGTCTGGTCACTGTTATCGGACTTAAAAGAGTTAGTCATTCTTGCATTTTTTCCTTGCCATTCGGCTTACTTGTAAGGGAATAATTTGTGGCTTGTGTATTAAATCACCTATTGGCGGATTATTTGAAGGCCTATGTGATAGAATAGGTGAAAATTAGTTGAGTTATGGGTATATTGGGTCATTGGGCCAATTTAGACATGTTTGGGCTCATTTAGAATGAGTTTAGGTGGAGTTTTATGGGCTTATGTGGTCCAATACGGGAATTTTATGTTAATTAGGGTTACCAAAGATAGATTAGCTTGTTTTTCAAGCTAATCTCCCCCTATATAAGGAAGATGTAACAACTAGTTTAGGGTTGTTGATTCTCTAGGGTTTTGTGGGTGTGTTTTGCGGATTCAAGTGTGTACCGAATTCACTTTGTGAATTCGTAGTTCTCAAGTGTGGTAATCGGATCTTCTTCAAGCTTCGCAAATCAGTTTGTGTTTCTTTAAAATGTTTCCTTGTATTTGCTATATTTTTCCGATTTCTACTTGAATCACTTGTTAATCTCGGATTCCGCATGGGGTTAATAAGCATTGATATCGCGTGAGGGTTAAATAGATCCTTACAATTGGTATCAGAGCCAAGAAACGCAAGTTTCGAGGCTCTCGCGATATCGGATTCAGGTTTTTGGTAACTAACAGTTTAAGTGTTTTTGTGGTTTTCAGCATTTAGCACGAGTCAGACGTCTTTTTGCAGGTTTAAAATCAAAACAGAAGCTTTCGAGATCCTGTATTCGTGATTTGAAGACTTTTCGATCCGTGTGAAGACTTTTCGATCAGACATTCTGATCGAAAACCCTCCTCTGTCGCTCACCTGTGATCGAGAAAGACCCTTAGTGCCTTTTCGATCAGTCGTCCCTCAGTCGAAAAGTCCCATATAGAGACTTTTCGATCAGCAGCTCATAATCGAGAAGTCCCTCCTTGCGACTTCTCGATCAGAAGTTTCAATCGAAAAGTTCCCATTGACTTTTCGATCGTAGGCACATCTCAATCGGAAAGTCCCATCCGAGACTTTTCGATCAAAACCCCTTTTCGATCCAACCCTGTGCGATCGAAAACCCTTTTTAATCCAACCTTGTGTGATCGGAAACCCCTTTTCGATCCAACCTTGTGCGACTGGAAACTACTTTTCGACCCATCCTCTCTTTGATCGAAAACCCACTTTCCGATCGCAAACCCACTTTTCGGTCCAAATCAGTTTTTAAGTTTTTTGACACTATTCTTTGAATAGTGATTTTGCCGTTTTTACAAGGTTTGCACTTGAAGAGGATTCAAAGTCGATGGCAAGTACTCAAGTTGTTTCTCCTGCTGTTGATGATCAAACTCAGATATGTTCGAACTCAGCATGCTCAGAATCGATCGAACAATATAAGCAATTGTTTCGAATTGAACAAAGAGACCGTATCAATGCAGAGTACAAACTAGAGAATCATCTAAAACAAGTTGAACCCAACAAAAAGAAGTTAGAGGCTGTAGATGAAGAACGCAGTCGGCAGAAGTATCTTTTCCGAACATTCCGCGAAAAAATTGCTAAAGAAGAGGAGGAAAAGCGGAAGATCAATCATGCTGATGGATCATGGGTTTGTAATGGCGAAGAATGCTCAAATCCCACATGCTGTGCTTTGATTAAAGAATGGGAGAGCAAGTTTACAAACGAATGTAAGAATCATTCAAAAGCCACTTGGGAAATCAACAACTATAAAGATTTTGCAAGGGTTTATAGAGAAAAGTTTGAAGCGGTTAAACAGGACCTAGTTAAGTGTCAACAAGATAAGAGTGATAAAAGCACCCTTTTAAGAGTGGCTGAAAGCAAGGTGGAAGAATTGACACGAGAACTCACTGAACTGAAGGCAAAGTTTAATTCCACTGAGATTGCATTGGTGAAGCATCAAGTTATACAAAAGAAAATGATGGACTCTCACCATGCTTTATTTAAATCAGAAGATCGACTCAAGCATGTGCAAGAAACATCTGGTCTCGGGGATGCAAACTTTCCTCCCCCACTACAACATGAGTACGTCAAACTGCCCCAAACTGAAGAGGAAGTGTTGAAAGAGTCCCTTAATGAGGCAAATATGGTTTATGGGCCTCAACCTGTGCGTGAAGATAAAAAGACAGCCACAGAAGCTTCTGAGAGTGCAGGTTCCAAGTCTAATGAAGTGAAGAAGGCTACTGAGGTGAAAACTCCGGTTGCAGATGAAAAATTGAAACAGTATCCAAAAATTGATACTGTTTATTTCAAGGTTGTAGATGAGGTGCAGCGGGAAAATGTGATCATGACAACAAGACCCGAGGGGAAGATACTTATGACATCTGGGTCTATGTTTGACCAAGAACCAAATGCTGGTTATGAACTACCATCCTTCTCCTCCAAGTTCAAAGGCTTGGGATGCGTCAACAGTTTTTCATGTGACATTAAGAGTGTAAGACCCAAGATCACCATCAAGCCTCCAATCTCCATCCCGATAAAGATTTTACGACCCAAAACCACCATCACGTCTTCAACTGGGCCATCTACAGCTTTGAACAGTACAGGTGAGCAGAAGGGGGTTCCAAAGTCTCCTATTTCATCAGTTGGGTCATGCAGTGGCAATCCAGCTATAACATCAAGCTGTCAAGTGGGTCGAAAAGCTGAAATGTCTTGTTCAGCTCAATTTTCTACCAACTGGAGATCTGGATTCTGCCCAAAGATGCAACCAAGTGTTCATGCCTCTTCATCAAAGTCATACAAATCAAATGGTCACACATCTGACTTCTACTTGAAAAAGCAGACCAGCTTTAACTGTGGCACCCCTGGTCACATTGCTCGTAACTGTTTACATCGACCCTACGAGCCATATTATCCGAAAAATCAAAGTGTTTCATCTCAGGAATCAGTTAAGTCTAAGACAATGAAGGTGCAACCACCTAAGGCAATGAAGACTGTTTCTCCTAAGATAAAACCCTCTGATCAACATTGGAGCACTGCCAAAGAGCAGAGAAAATTTTCTAATAAAAAATATGTTTTTCCAAATTATGAAAATTTTCATAAGAAGGTGAAGAAACAGATTTCAAAGCAACACAATCTTGAAAAACCTAAAGTTACCCCTCCAAAGGTAACTAAAACTGTTTTGAAAAGGAAACCTGAACTGAAGAAGGTTGAAAAACCTAAAGTCACTCCTCCAAAAGTGACTAAAACAACTCTTAAATCACCTCAAACTTGGAAACCTAAATCAAAGGTAGCTGCAACTCCAATTCCTGATGTCACAAAGGGGATGTGCTTAAAAGAAATATCTTTCAATGATTCTGCAGGTATACCCAGAACAACAATGGCCTGGGTACTTATGGCTAACTAATCTCTCAATGTGTGCAGGAACAGTCAAGGAGGACTTTCATTAACATTTCTTTGTTTCTGATAGTGATTGTTCCAGGCACAGGATAGAAGGCATCTCACAACTACATGACATGCAGATTTTTAATGGTAGGGATGTTCTTCTGGTGAGAGGTAAATCTGAAACGATCAACAGAAAAGGTGACACTGCCTGAATTGTTTGTTTCTTGGCAAATCTGATGTGAAGTATGGTTGTGCATGAAACAAAACCCAGTTCTGGAAAATTTTCAAAAGACAAACTTTGAAGGTTAGCTTGGTCAGTTTTAGTAGTTATTTAGTGTCAGTGTGTTAAAAAAAATAAAAAAAAATACGAAATAAAAATGTGTGGTTAGTTAAAAATCAAAAAGCAAGGGGAAGAATAGAAATGTAAAAAATTGACCCCTCATTTGCAAATTATTGTGCTTTTTAATTTTTAATCGTTTGTTTATGTGTTTGAGAAGGTGGAAAGTGAAATAAACTTCCGTTTTGGAGATAGCTGACACGCGTAAGGCAGATGTGAAAGACATGATCCATTGTGATATGTTGGTAGGCTCAGCTCTTAAATCTGAAAAGGTATGCGTTACACACATAAATATAACGTATGGCAGTTTGTTGGGTAACAACACTTAGGTTAATTGCATTTTTATTTTACTGCATGTTCAAGTTCCCGATACACACGCTTGTCTCCAAGAGTGTGAAATTAAGCTCAAAAAGTCGGTGTCCCCTCTGCTTTGCGTGAGCAATGACCTGGGGATGCTTCGCGATGTATGTAAGAGACCCTCAAGTGTCCAAATCCCTTAGCATTTGTCACTGATGAGAGCATTACTAAAAATGATTCAAAAATTCAGTTGACTTTGTATATTATACCCAAAAATCTATCTAATCTATTCTTTCTTTTCTCAACCAAGTCTCGAGCTCAGTTTCAAACTTCTGGTTCAGGTTGTGAAAATATGTGGTAGGGAATTTATATGCTTGATAGTGTGCAATAACATGTACCTAGGATTTGTTGAAACCCTCTTGTTGTTCATAATTAATGCACCTTAAAAGATAATAAAGTGACAAACAGCCTGATAAAGAAAAGGGTTAGAGTTTAAAGTGGATCAATATATTGGTAATCACCTGGACGTGTTCGAGTAACAGAAGCTGAAAAGGGTTCCTTGGTCAGATTCATACGGTTTGATCCCAGAGAAACCTTCTCGTTTAGTAATTTGGTTTGTTTGTTTTTATTATTATTTTTCCTTTTGTGTTATCTAAAGTTTTTATTGTTTATTTTTCAACCATGGCCATGTTAATTTAAAGGGTTTATTAAGTTTTTATGGGTTTTATGTAAGAAGGTATCACCCCTCCAGAATCTCAGGGGGAGATAATGTGAAGAGTCCTCGGGTTCAGGGGAAGTAGTTAAAGGAAACCCGTAACCTATGTTAGGGTTTTTGGTTAAATAAGGCTAACCCGATAACCAGTCATCAATGTCTGGTTAGTGTTTGTTCCATGTTGTGCATGATAGGTTAAATGAGATGTCATGGAGAAGAAAGTCAAGGAATCAGTTGGCAAAAGCACTGATGCTGCTTCTGATGATGTTGAAGAACCAGCCGGAAAAAAAGGACTTACCCTATGTTCAGGGGAAGTTTCTTGGTTCAAGAAAAGCTTCCAAAGATTTGAGAAGATACCATTCATGAGTTGAGGGGAAGCTAAATGCAGATAGTTCAAGAGTTACAATTAAGTGTGATAAGATAGAGGTTTTCAAAATTTATCATCTGAAGTTCAAAGTCAAGTCAAGACAGTTACCATTCATTCAGCAAGGATTCAATAGTTTTCAAGTAGGTGCAAGTATTTGAGAATCCTCATCTCATTACTTGTTCATCCTTAGAAGTTCGAGCTGATGCTGTTTGAGAAATCACTCCCCAAAGTCATTTGCTGTTGCCCAATGAAGATTGCTATAGAAAAGAATCTTCACAAACCCATGCTCAAGCCAAGGAGAAGACTGCAAGTCTGAAGATTGAAAGTAGAAGACATTTAATAGCACAAGCCAAGGGGAAGATTGTAAGGGAATAATTTGTGGTTTGTGTATTAAATCACCTATTGGCGGATTATTTTGAAGGCCTATGTGATAGAATAGGTGAAAATTAGTTGGGTTATGGGTATATTGGGTCATTGGGCCAATTTAGACATGTTTGGGCTCATTTAGTTAGAGTTTAGGTGGAGTTTTATGAGCTTATGTGGTCCAATACGGGAATTTTATGTTAATTAGGGTTACCAAAGATAGATTAGCTTGTTTTTCAAGCTAATCTCCCCCTATATAAGGAAGATGTAACAACTAGTTTAGGGTTGTTGATTCTCTAGGGTTTTGTGGGTGTGTTTTGCGGATTCAAGTGTGTACCGAATTCACTTTGTGATTTCGTAGTTCTCAAGTGTGGTAATCGGATCTTCTTCAAGCTTCGCAAATCGGTTTGTGTTTCTTTAAAGTGTTTCCTTGTATTTGCTATATTTTTCCGATTTCTACTTGAATCACTTGTTAATCTTGGATTCCGCACGGGGTTAATAAGCATTGATATCGCGTGAGGGTTAAATCGATCCTTACATTACTTCATTGGTCGAGTGTTACGTCTCTGAGAGCATCTCCTTACCTGTCGGTTATTTAAGGGTGTTTGTTGATGGGCTTTAACACGTGTTGGGCTTTGCTGGGCTGAAGTGACAATTTTCTCTGAGTAACCGAAACGTTGCCCCTGATTGCCTATAAATAGCCCATTTCGCCTCATTTGTTTCTTACTCTGTTAAATGTTCTCTGAATCCTTTCGACCCTTCTGCTAACTCGGTCTTCTTTCTTCGTCTCTTGGTACGTAGTTTTCTTTCGACTTTCCTTGTACGTATTTTTTACTTGGTTCTTGTCTATTTTTATGGCGAAGGGGATGGATGAGTTTCATTCGACTATGACTACGGCCGAATTAAAGACATTTCGTAAGAGGTATGGTCTTTCAAAACGGCTAGGGTTAGCAAAACCTGGGCTGACAGAGTCCATTCGGCATCCACCGGAGGGGAAGGTCGGTCTATATACCAAATCCTTTGTTACCGGCCAGCTTAGGGTTCCTTTTACAAAAAAATTTCTAAGTGTCTTGGACAGTCATCGAGTCCATATCTCCCAGCTCCACCCTTTGGCTATTTTAAGGATAACGCATATTGAGGTTGCCTGTAGGGCGGTAGGTAAGGAGCCAACTTTAGGGCTCTTCTATCAGTTTTTTTAATTAGGTCGACAGGGTGACTGGTTCTCTATGGAGCAGCGCCGAGTCGAGTATGTTGATGGCTCTGTTAGCCCCTGTTATTTGTCTCGAGTGCCGACTAACTTAAAAGATTTCAAGGAAAAATTTTTTTTGGATTTCCGATAGAATACTGGATAAAGCTATTCCTTGGAAACATACCAAGGCTAAGTCGACCAAGGGTGAAGACCGTGAATTTGAAGCCGACACAGTTAAAGCCCTGGTTTCTCTTCAGATTCCCTTGAAGCCTTTTTGTCAAAGAGTGCTAATATTAGCTGGCTTGAGTCAGAATTGGCTGTATTTTAATTGAAATCCCGCTTTTGAATTTAACGACCAGGGTAATTCCCTGTCAGTCATTTTGCTTATCGTAATGTCATCTTGCTTGTTGTCTTATGTTGTTTCTCTTGTTTTTCCTTTTGTAGAAATGAGTTTTGTTGTCCTTTATTAGCTTGGATGATGCTGATGACGTTGTTCAGACTAGTAAGGCTCTCGAGCAAGGTGAGATGGGTCCTGTTGATCAAACCGCCCCTCGTTGGTTTGAATACTTTACTCTGCAGCAAGGTGAGCGAACTATTGCTGGTTTTGCCCTGGGTGGGGCTTCGAATATTCTGGTTGATGAGGAGGATGATGCCTCTCAGAGGCCGAAGAAAGACAGGAAGAGCAAAGCTACTAAGAAGGCTCCTTAAGAGAAGAAGACTGCTCATGTTAAGCATGCGGCGAAAAGGTCAAAGGGGAATTCCTAGTCCTCTACTGTCGAGTCGAAAGGTGGTGGTAAATCGACTCATGATGATGGTGTTGACTCGTCTGAGATTGAGACTTGGTCGGTAGGTAGCGGTGGTGAGGAAGGTGATGAGGTTGATAAGTCTAAGAGGCGGAAGAAAGTTATCATTGTTTCCCCTACTATAAGTGTCCAACCTCTTCTTTTGGAGTATCAACCCTCATCGCCTGGTATTGATGACTTTCTTCGTGACTTGCAGGAGCAACCCGCGATAGGAGGTTCTATGCTGAGTCCTGAGTTCCAAGAGGATGTCGGTCTCCTTGCTCGAGAGGCGAAAGCTGCCGGGGGGGGGGGGGTAAATCTGAGTGACGTTGTTGTCGGGGAGGAGTCGGATGAGGCTCCTTACCCGAAGCCGATGTCGGAGTCGGCAAGTCAGCCTTTTACTCCTGCCTGGAACCTGAAAAATGGGTCTCATCTTGACACACTCGTCTTGTGTCGTGACTTTGCTCGATTGTCTATTCCTCCTGGTGAGGTGCTGGATCTGGAAAAGGAGAATCCTAAACAAGCCAGGCAGAAAGGCTATTTTAAGCTCACCTAGGCCTACTCGGTCGGTGTTAATATGATCAGTCGGAATGCTCGTCTTGAGAAGCAACTGGGTCAGTTGAAGCTGCGGTGTGGTAGTCTAAAGGCTGACAAAGCTTCTCAAGAGAAGGAAGTGGCCAGACTTGAGGCTAAGTGTGCTGAGTCAGACCCTGAGAAGGTGACTCAACTGTTGGGGGATGTCGAGAGGTTGGGAGCCGAGAAGGAGCAGTTGGAGAAAGTCAATGCTAGGTTGAGGCAGTCGGTTACTGATGCCGAATCGTCGCTGTCCACTTTGCGCGAGGCTCAAGAGGAGGCTGTTCGGCGTCATGAAGCCGAAGTGGCCAAGTTAAAGCTTGACAAGAATCGGCTGGAAGCCTTGTATAAGGGTGCCACTAACCAAGCTTAAATTTTCGGTGATGAGCGAAAGTGGCTCATTGAGGAAGGTTTTCATCATGCCTTTGATCGATTGTTCAAAAGTGTCGAGTTCAAAGAACCACTCGGTGCCTTACAGAGTGCTGTGATGGCTCGAGGTGCTCATCTGGGTTATGTTTCTGGTTATGATCAGGCTGTTTCTGGAAAAGACAAGGAGACACATCCTTACTATAAGCCTAATTCTGAAGAGAAGCTGAAGGCATCCCTTTTGAAGTTCTCGGAAGAGAAGTTTCCTTATCTTGATGCATTGGCAGGCTGTCTTAACACATCTATGAAGGAATTTCGGGCTATTCAACCTAGGGCCGAGCGTATATGGGTTCGGGGAAGTAAACCCAGTGCCGGGAAGTTTGTTGCAACCGGTGGTGGGTCGGTCTCTACTCAGTCGACAGCCGACTCACCTCCCCCAAAGACTTAGGCAGTTTGTCATTTTGTATTTATGTCGTATTTTGCTTTTGAACATTGTAATTGACTCGTTATGAAATGAAAATGAATGTTTTGGATCGTCACTTATGTTCTGCCGAATGATGTATGTGTTTTTTCCATTGGGTAATCTTGGATTCTTTTCTGAGTTGACTTTGCCATTTGGTCGATTGTCTTAGTGTGCAGTCGACTGTCAACATATGTTAGTATATAAGGAAAATTTAAATAAACTCAAGTATTGCGGGTTGGCCCGAAGGTTATTCGGCATTTGTCCACGTCACCTGATAGTTTATTGTGGGGTCGAATGGTGTTACTACGTCAACCTGAAGACCCTCGTGTTCTCTTTGTAGACTGGTATTATGCCAGTCGGTTGGCTGGATGTATCACTGTGTGCTAATTTTATTGAACTACATGTTTGAGTCGTCTTATTATTTGTACCATTATGAAATGACTTTGTTAATAGATCCGAGTATTGTGGTCGGTCATTAGACTTTGGTGATTTCAAAATGACTCGAGTGTCATAGTCGACCTCTTTGTTATGTTGTCATGTAATACCTTTTTGAGATCAACGAAATGCTGTTAGTCGACCCTGAGGCTCATTGTTGTTCGTCAACACCGTTTATTAAGTCCTTGCAGGGTTGACTGGCGTTATCCAAGTCGACTGGTTTGTCGTTTCAGTCGACTGTTGTGGATTTTTAGTCAACTGGTGCGTTTTCCTAGTCGACTGGTACCATACCAGTCGAGTGGTTTGCTATGTATTGGTCTCGGATGTACGGTCCGAAATATTTGTCCGTTAACAAATAGGTGTATGCATTTATTATTGCGTATTTATACCTAGGTTTGACCGAAGTCTTTCGGTCTATGTGGTCCAGACTTGTGCCGAGTGCCTCCTAGGTTGAGTGTTAATTGTTCGATCGAGGCGACTTGGCTTTCTACTGGTCACCCACTAATATAGAGCTGTGAGGAATGAACGATTATGTGTTTTCCTGTATAGCCCGGTACGGATAACCATCTTACGAATATTGCTTTCTAGTTTTTATGGGGAGTCGGTTTGTTCGTGCTGAAATTAGTTGAGCCTTTATTGTCTCCCTTTTAACTAGTAGTAAGGAGGTATGCCCTTAGGCTTACCTAAGATAATAGTTCGGTTGGTTTGTCAACTGCCAATTGAGAATCATGTTACTTTGTTAATTTGACGTTTATAGTTAGGTCGGGTGGTAATCAATCGACCTGCTAGATTGTAATGGTTGTAGTTGCCGGTTAATACATGTTATGCAATAAATCATGGGAAAATTTGTTGCTGCATTCTATTATAACGGGGCTTTAGTAAATTCTCGGATAATCAACAACGTTACAAAAGTGGGGTGTATGCACTCCTAGCTTACAGATAAACATTTCTTAAGTTGCATGCCGTTCCAGTGTCTGGGAACAGGTTTTCCATCCATTGTGGCTAGCTTGTAGGACCCTTTAGCGTGTGCTTCCAAGATTTGGTAAGGGCCTTCCCAGGTTGGTCCCAGTTTTCCTTGGTCTTCCTGCCGGCTCGCTTCATTGTTTTAGAATACGTAATCTCCGAGTCAAAAGTTGACAGTTTGAACCCTTTAATTGTAGTACCCTTCCAACTGTTTCTTGTACCTAGCTTCATTTATGGCTGCCATGTCTTGGCGTTCCTGTGTGAGTGATAGGTTGACTAATAATTCAGAGTCGTTTGCTGGTTCCGAGACATTGTCGATTCGGAAAGTGGGAATGCCAATCTCAGCCGGGATAACTGCTTCTGAGCTGAAAGTGAGACTGTATGGTGTGTATCCATGACTAGTCCTCTTAGTTGTCCTTATAGCCTAAATAACACTTGGAAGTTCGTTCAGCCAGCCTTTTCCTTGTTTGCCAAGTCTTGCTTTGATGCCAGATACGATTGAACCGATTGGTTCATTCAACCCGCCCGTTTGCCTGTGGGTGAGCTGCTGAAGTGAAGACTTGTGTGATTTGCAGCTCTCGGCACCATGTTTTAAATGGGTTGTCTGTGAACTGCTTTCCATTATCTGATACAATCTTTCTAGGGAGACCGTACCTGCAAACAATTTGTTCCCATACAAAGTTTACAATCTGTTTTCCAATGATGGTTGCCACTGCTTTTACCTCAGGCCATTTTGTGAAGTAGTCTACTGCCACAATGAGGAATTTGATTCGACCTGGAGCTTCAGGGAAGGGTCCAACAATATCTATCCCCCATTTGTAGAAAGGCCAGGGGGATGTTACTGGGATCATGTTGTGTTTTAGCACCCTTTGGACACTTGCATGCATTTGGCAAACTTTACATTTACGTATTTCTTTTTCTGTGTATGTGTACATGGTCAGCCAATAGTATCCCATTGTCATCATTCAGGTTACTATGGAACGAGGGCCAGAGTGTGTGCCACATATGCCTTCGTGCATTTCTCGCATAATGTAATTCCCTTCTTCCTCTGTTATGCATGTTAGCAATGGTTGGGGGTAAGATTTCTTATACAGTTTGTCATTATGTATGGTGTATTGTCCAGCTCGAGCTTTCATCTTCTCCGCCTCTACTGCTGAAGCTGGTGGAGTGCCTTGTTGCATATAGTTTTTTATAGGTGCCATCTAACTGTCAGAAGTTTCGGACTCTGTACTGAGGATCTCTTGTATTTCATTTGTTCGACTGTGGATTATTTCTAATGGCACCTGTTTTGTTAATTGAGCGAATGCAAGTGAAGCGAGTTTGCTCAATGCATCAACCTTCTTGTTTTGGCTTCTTGGTATCTGAATGATTTGAAACTTTTCAAATTGAGAGGCTATCTCCTTAAATTTACTGGCATACTTCTGCATAGCTTCACCACGTATTTCGAATTCTCCGTTTACTTGGTTACTAACCAAGAGTGAGTCGATCTTTACTGATAGTCGTTTGACATTCATTTTTCTGGCCAGCCTCAGTCCAACCAGTAAGGCCTCGTACTCTGCTTCATTGTTGTACTTGGGAAGTCAAGTCGAATGGCATAGGTCACTTCTACCCCGTTTAGGTCAGTTAGCACTAACCCAACACCCGACCCTTCACTATTTTTTGCTCCATCAGTGTATATGGTCCATGCATCATTTCCAGTGATTGGTGGGGGTAGACTATATTCTGTTGGGGATGACTCGGTAGCATTGGAGTCGGCTTTTAGCTCTGTCAGGATGTCTGCCAGCACTTGCCCTTTGATTGCTATTCTTGGTTTGAAGTGGAGTTCATGTTCTCTAAGTTTGATTGCCCATTTAGCAAATCTTTTTGAAGTTTCTGGCCTTTTGACAATTTCCCTTAGTGGGTAGTTGGTAAGCACTGTTATCTTGTAAGCTTGAAAATGTCGTCGTAATCGCCGAGCCGTGTGAATCAAAGCCAATAACAGCTTTTCAAGTTTTGAGTATTGGGTTTCTGGGTCCTTCATGGCCCTACTCACGAAGTAGACTGGTACTTGTGTGTCTCCTCGTTCGGTGCAAAGGACTGAGCTGAATGCCTCCTCACCGACTGAGAGATATAGGATGATTCCACTCCTACTTCTGGTGTTGTGACTGTTGCTAGGCCTTTTAGCTGCTCTTTTAACTCTGTGAACACTAGATCAGCTTCTTCCGTCTATAGAAACTGTTTAGTTCAGTGTACTGCTTTAACGTTCGGGAGAAAGGCATTGACTTTTCAGTTGACTTGGAAATGAATCTGTGAAGTGCTGCTAGTCGGCCATTGAGGCATTGGAGTTCTTTCAAGCTTTGTGGTGGTTTCATCTGGGTAATAGCCTGACTTTCTCAGGGTTAGCCATTATATTTTTGTCAGTGCTTATGTGGCCTAGGAACTTTCCTTGTTTCATTCCAAATGAGCATTTGGCCGGGTTGAGCTTCACGTTGACAACTCTTAGTTGGCCGAAAGTTTCTTCAATGTCGGCCACCATTCCTTCTTCAGTCTCGCTTTTTATAACCAAATCATCAACATAGGCTTCCATGTTTCTTCCAATCTGACTGTCAAACACCTGGTCAATCAGAGGCTGGTAGGTCGACCCAACGTTTTTTAGGCCGAAAGGCATCTTTCTGTAGCAGAAAATACCTTTATCAGTGTGGAATGTTGTCTTCTCTTCGTCGATCTTAGCCATTTTGATTTGGTGATAGCCCTTGTATGCATCTAGGAAACCTTGTATGTGTATCCTGATAGGACATCCACCTTGGCTTCTATAGCTGGTAAAGGATAACAATCCTTTGGGCATGCCTTATTTAGACTTCTAAAATCAACACACATTCTCCAAGAGCCATCAGACTTTTGGACCATCACTGGGTTGGCTACGCAAGTGTGCCACTTCTGCTCTCTAAGTATGCCAGCTTTGACTAGCTTTGTCACTTCTTCACAGACAGCTTTGCTCTTGTCTCGTCCCATGCCTCGTTTACCTTAGACGACTGGTGGATAGTTGGGGTCTACCTTGAGATGGTATTCAGCAATCTCCCGAGGTACCCCTGTCATATCAGCTGGTGTCCACGCAAAGACATCTGGACTGTTTCGGATTAGATTGTATAGTTTCTCCCTGACTTGGTTAGTCAAGTCGGAGCGGGTTGTGATTAGCTGATCTGGGTATTCGTCATTCATCTTCCACTGAGTGTGAGTTGCCTCTTGTGTGACATCTGTTGTTAGTTGGCAGTTGGCATGTGTGGATTGAATTGTGGCTATTCCTGACTTTGTGGGAAACTTCATCATGCTGTGTGCTGTAGACACTACGCATCCGAATTGGTATATTGCTGGTCGGCCAAAAATGATATTGTACCTAGAAGGCCTGTCGACCACGAGGAATGTCATTCACTCAGTTCTTTAGTGCAATCCGTCAGTTAATATTATTGAGAGTGTGATTTCCCCTTTAGGGAGGACCATGTCTCCGTTGAAGCCGAGTAGAGTAGTCTTTGAAGGTCGAATTCTCTACTTGACATCACTTGGCAATTGAGAGAAGCAGGATTCGTACATTATGTCTGAGGCACTTCTGCCGACAATGTACGTTCTGTGGATCTGAATGCCGGCTACCTCAGCTATGATGATCATTGCGCTGAGTGTGGGAATAACTGTATTTAGTGAAGGGAAAGAGATGTTGGATAATGGATGTCCAGACCCGATAACACCAAGAACCCGACCCGGTTAGACCCGTAAAGAGTTACACTGGGGGCAACGAGATAAAAATCTGCTTACTCGGCTAACCGGTAATTTACATAAATATATAATTAACTAAATGTTTATTCATGATTAATAAACATTTATTAATTATGAATAATTATCCATGCGATAATAAAACGGAGAAAAACATGTCGATTTATCGATTAGTGTTTTACGGTGAAACAAATAAATAGTTATTTGTGTTTCTCGTAGTTTACGACATGTGTGTTTATTAATATAAGATGTTTTATTAATAACTCGTAAACTTTGGTGGTTGCTTGCAATTAAAGAAAAACAAGGAGGGGGCTAGATGCTACTATGTTGTCTATATAAGGAGGGCTAGGGATTAGGGTTTTGGTTGCTCATTCACACCCTCTCCCTCTCTGCGCCACTTCCTAGTGCCACCACACACACACTCTCTCTCTATCCCGTCCCCCTCCTCCACGCAACCAACCTCTTCATCTTTTGCCGTCACGCTTCCTTGGTGGAACTCTAGAAGACGGTGTTAGTCGAGAAGCGACCGGACGATCCCTTTCGCGTGATTGATCAAGGTAAGATAATCACCATCGTCCCATGATTCACCGTAGGCGACGCCAACCCCTTTCATAGGGCCGTCGCCTCCGTCAAACCCTAGGTCGCCGTCGCGACCTAGCGTAGCTCCGTTTCACCACGACGTGTTTTAATCAGCACTCACCGGTAAATCGTCGTCGTCACGATTTTATGAGTGCGAGCCCTCGTCATAATAATCGTGGTAATCACCCGACTAAACCCTAGCCGCCATCACCGTCTCGATTTGATTGGTGCTCGCTTGTCGCCACCATAAACCGTATCGTTGCTATTCTCAACGAATCCGTTTGAGACGGCATTCGCGATTTCCAAACGATTTAATCCGCCGGTTCGGATTGTTTTTCCATGAAACCCTAGCGTCATCTTGTTGACCCTCGGTGTCTCTAACGTTTGTTAGAACACCGCGAAGGTATATCTAAACTCCGGTTTTAGTTTAGATGTTTAATCTCGATTAATGTAATCGTTATTGTTTTCGCGTTAACCGGTTTAACGCGAAATGGTGTTAGCGTGATCATTTTGGTGATCGTGATCCTATTGACACGATTTCGACACCAACGGTTTACGCGTCTAAAATTAGTAAATGTATTTTATTCCGCTGCGTAAACGGATTACCGGTTTAATCCGTTTTAACTCTTAATTTACTAAACCCGGTCGGTAATGTTTTAATTAACCTAAAAGTTTTTATTAAACGTCACCGGGCACCCGTATACCACTGTCCGAAACCCAACAGTGGTATCAGAGCCTAGATCACCACACGCAAACCCTAACCGATCGGTTTTAAACCGGTGGCTTTCGCGAACCGGGGTTAAAACCCGAAAGTCACGACAGTTAAACGAATTGCTTTTTCCACATGTTTGGTCGATTTAATTCCACCAAACATTTTCAATTCGTTAATTGATTGTTTAACGTGCATATTCGGCTAGACCCTTATTTTGGTTATGATTGCTTGTCGTGTCTTGGTTTGGCCCATTTTTGGCCCACTATTATTTTGGTTTTGGATTGGCCCACTTGTTTATGGGTTCAAAAGTTGTATCTAAAATAGATTAGGTTTTATATCTATTTTTCTCGTAAATGCTCACCTTCGCCCTAGATGAACGTGACGAGCATTGATGCGACTACCCCATCCTGGCAAGTGTTCTTATCTAACGACACTTCCTAGTATGGTTAGTATCCACAACCGAAAGACCGACGAATTCCAATCTATCAAGAAGAGCTTATGAAGCCAGTGGGAGCGTTAGAGTCAACCGGATGACCTTTTCCACACTCATCCTTATGGTTGATTTTACCTTTTAGTCCCAGACCTTCTTCGACATTGTCATTAGGCTCTGACAATGTCGAAACCTCTTAAGCCGAATATGTGTTTGTTTGCATGTGCGTTTTGGTTGCTTGTCTTAAATCATTTAACACGCCAACTAAAACTCCAAACTAAGTTTTAAACGGTTAAAACTGTTTTACAATCAATTGGTTAGAGTCCTAATATTTACTAAGACTCGATATTTCATAACCAATTATATTCGACTATGAACTCGAATTTTTCGATCTTTAAATATCGAACTTTTGGTAATTGGTTATTGTCTCGCGACGCGTAGTCTTTAATAAGGAGGTTATTGAATTGACTGTCCCGAGTGAGATAGGGTTCTAGTATAAGCTTAGTCAAACTTTTAATTTAATTAAAAACTGACTAAATAATCCTATCTGGTAAGCAGCAAAATGGATAGATTATGCCATCCAAGTCAAGTCTAACTTGGAACATATTTACCGATGCATCAGTGTTGGAGTATTTCAACAACGCACTTGGTGTTCAGGGTATCTTCCAAGGTGTGTGCATTGGAGTATTTCAACACCGTGCATGCACACTGACCACTGAGGACATCTATCATTTTGTTTACGAGTACCTTGTGTATTGGAGTATTTCAACACCGTACTTCTGGTCATTCGTAGACAAAATTAGCATGGATGACGCTAAATGTATTTCGCGAATTAGTTCGCTAAAGCCTCATAAACGGGAGTTGTGACTGGCTTTCACAAGAGACAATCGTTGTCCATCCGATTACTTAGTGACCGGTGATTGCACTTAACGCTGCCTTTGTGGGTCGACTACTAATTGGGTTCCCATATTCCTATTCAAAATTTGCTTGCCGTTTTTTAATACGAATATTACATCGAAACACTAAACAAATTGCCTGTTGTTTCAGATGGCTAATCCTCCTGCAAACAACGAGGTTTTGCAGCTCAAGTCTATCCTTGAGAAGGAGAAACTTGATGACACCAACTTCCTCGACTGGCATCGAAATCAGAAATTTGTCCTGCAAATGGCCAACAAACAACATGTGTTAGAGGCCGAGGTGCCCGAAGCACCCGCAAATAATACTGCGGTTGTTCGCACTGCACATGAGGCACTAAGAAAGGATGCTAACTCAGTTGTGTGCCTCATACTGGCGACCATGTCTACTGATATTCAGAAGAGCATGGTTGACAGGACGACGTTTCAGATGATCGGGGAACTTAAGGGCATGTTTGAAACCCAGGCCCGACATGAATGCTATGAAACCGTTGTCAGGCTCATCACCTATCGAATGGCTGAAAGTAGTCCTGTCAGCGCCCATGTCCTTAAGATGAAGGGTTACATCGACCGACTTGTAAAGCTCAATTACGTCATTCCACAGGAAATGGCGACGGATTTGATCCTCCACTCTCTTTCCAGCGCGTTCACTCCTTTCCGGATCAATTTCAATATGAACAGCCTAGTTAAGACAGTGACCGAGCTTCATGGTATGTTGAAGACCGCTGAGATTAATTGTCTCAATGGTAACAACAGCAAAGTCAAGTCAAATGATGTGCTCGCCATCCGATCCGGAGGTGTCAAGAAACCTGAGGTTAAGAGGAAGCCTAGGCAAAGGAAGAAGGGCAAGGGCGCTGCTGCTTGAGGATCTAGTAGCACCGCAAAGGGCAAGTTAAAGGCTTCGAAGGCACCACCGCAAGCTGAGCGCCAGTGCTTCGAATGCAACAAGATGGGGTACTGGAAGAGAAACTGCCCTGAATATCTTGCCAAGGTGAAGAAGGCCGATGCAGGCGCTTCGGGAGGTATATATCAGTTACCTCATGTTATAAACCACTTCATTTGATCCTTCAAAATATATGTTTGACATACTTTACATTTTGTAGGAACGTGAAGTCGTAGAAAGCAAGAAAAACAAGAAGACATGACATCTTTGCATGATTGCAAACTTTGAATAAAGATCATGTCCTTTTTAATTCTTGGTAGTATCTTTAAACAACTTGTTTGTTTTCCCTGGCGGGGTCCAGGATGATACAATTTTTCTTTTTGTTTGAATCTCGAACATACATTAAAGTTTTTGGTTCAAACTTTATTGATATGCATGTTTTTCTACACTTGAAAATGTTTCACTTGGTTTGTAGATTAGATTCAAACATATATAACATGATGCTAAGCCTGGTGCTATTGATTTAATGATCATGAGACTAGCCTAAATGCAAAAGAAGAACAATTATTCTGTCTTAATCCATTAAGGCTATGACATCTCTTATTCTCATTGTACTTGTTACAACATGAATAATCAACCTACCTTAATTCATAGAACCTTATGGTTTTTTGAAATTGTGTAGCTTGAGAAATCATTATATCAAGTTGAACTTTTCTGAAATCACTTGTTTGATTTCGTCAATTCAAACAATAGGTCCTTTGCTGAGTTCAAACACTTATTTGAAAAAGTTCAAGTCACCAACGCTGCTTATGTAACACAATCACCTGATTGATTATGTTATATAAATGCACTAAGTTCTGTGCATATGACCATGATGGTCATAAATAGATATATACGTACAACACCTTGAAAGTCGAAGACTACAACTAGCTTGTACTCATATGTGTTAAAATCCTGCTAAGCACATGTCGCTTACATTCTGAGGATTTTAGTTTCAAGTTTGAAAGCCAATAAACACATGACTAATGACATGCCAATGGCCGCCATTCACACCTTATACTCACGAAATCACCTCCTCACCAATCACTTGCGACTCAAATTGGTTCAAGAAGAGTCTTGCGGGAGACCAAGTCTGAGTTGTGCACGTCCATTTTTCCTGATGCATGGGCATCTGAATTCCTTATTAAAGAAACCTGGTTTCTATAGGAATTACAAGACTGTGCACTGTAACTCTTGTAAATTATTCAAGACTCATTAGACAAACATCTTTTCACAACAAGTAGTTGTTGCTACAATGAAAACATGTTAGCATTCTAAATGACTAATAATTCCAAATGGAACTAGATGTCGATTTTACTTGTCTAAAATCTTCCATTATTGGTTGGTCATTGGATGGAAGTCACAATCCTAAATCAGACTCGATACTCTGATAGAATAATCATCAGGGCGTCTTGCACGCAACACCTTTCAAATGCAAAGATGATTGTATCTAACATACCATCAAACTCTGGTAGTTTGATTTAATCTTGCCATCTCATGTATGTGACATGGCAACTGGATATTAATCAATTTAGATTCATACGGTGTTTATAAAACTAAATGACTTCGTTCTAGAGAACGAAGAATGCTTGCTAAGAGTTCTTTTGCAAGACAATATCCTAACGGTTTGAAAGATAGATGACTATAAGAATGCATCGTCTACATAAAGCAAGTGGGAGCATCAGCACTAATCCTTATCGAGATAACGATTAAGTGTTGATCTCAAGTTCATTGAAGTTTCCGGATTAAACTTGTAATGAAGCCTCAACTTATTTCCATGTTTCAAGAACATCCCACAATTGAAAAACATCTTAGGAATGGCATCCTCAGATATATATTCAATTTCTTGAAACAAGTCATGTCATACTAGTTATAAAACGAGAACTACCTAACATAGGGATGTTGCATAAGTGTCATTGTAAAGAGTTACACAAATGACACAAGCTAGAAAAACCGAATCATGTCAACTTGTATTGATGATGACAAATGTTCATGATGAGTACTCCAGCGTACTCACTGAACAAGTAGCCACCTTAAGTGAAGTTTTGAACCATGAATGTAAGGGTACATTCAAAGAAGGTTAATTTGATTATGCAAATAGGCAATTAACATGCCATTGTGATAACACAATAGTCCATGTGCATACCAAGAGCACAAGTTTTATCACGCATTCAAATTCACTTAAGTACTTTTTGCTGTTCATGAGAAACACCAAAACTAATGAAACAACTAAACAGGCAAAACCAAAACACAGACTAAGAACTTAGCATGAGAATTCACCGTTCCATTGATCAAGTTTGATCAAAAAGCTAATACTGTTACGTATTACCTGAATTCTACGCTACATTGATGTTCTTCTTTAGTGTTGGGATGTCGAACTATAACGTTTGCACCAAATCATTCAATCTGATCTAAAGGGTTAGATGCAGATTTCGAATTCAGCAAAACGTGTTCAAAATTTATACGTTTGTAACATCCATGAATATTTAATAAAATATTCTAAAACCGTCCGTAGTCGATCTAATTTGTGGGAACAAAACTGATCTATGTCTATTCTGACTCTGGACTCAAAGGGTTGACTCTCCAGACTCACAGACCTCATTAGAGAATGATGTTGTGACGTAACTCGTATCAAATTGTCTTCATGGATTTAATCATAAGACGAATTTGATTAACTGGTATACTCATTAGTGTCCTTTGACCCGAGACACACATGCTACCTCCCGTTTGCCAAAGACTGTTCTTTGATTGTAGTATACGCTGTTGCGTAACTGCCAGAAAAGACTACTTTTGGGAATGGATCTGAAGCTTAGTGGGAGCTGTATGTAGTCAAGATGGGATTCTGTACTCTTGCACTAATAATGCAACAACTAGACATCGTGGGCCCTCTCGTGAGTTCCAAGTGTTAAGTGTAAGGCCTTACCCAAACTTACTATGTGTTTGCTTGGATCACTTCGAACTAATGACACGAGAAATAGATTGATTGACACATTAAAGAGAATGAATTAAATCCATGTCTCTTGTTCAATTTTTGTCTTATACGGAAAGGAACTAACGACTTTGAATTACCATAAGTCTAAACTACAACGCGAGTTTGTAGATATACCTTGGTTACTGACTTGAAGTGTCATAACTGGTTGGGACAACCATGTGTAGCTAGAGCACCTCTGACTGTTTCTTCAATTGTTGTCGGACTCTGTCCAAGTGGGAGATTGTTGGATAATGGATGTCCAGACCTGACAACACCAAGAACCCGACCCGGTTAGACCCGTAAAGAGTTACACTGGGGGTAACGAGATAAAAATCCGCTTACTCGGCTAACCGTTAATTTATGGAAATATATAATTAACTAAATGTTTATTCATGATTAATAAACATTTATTAATTACGAATAATTATCCTTGCGATAAGAAAACGGAGAAAAACATTTCGATTTATCTATTAGTGTTTTACGGTGAAACAAATAAATAGTTATTTGTGTTTCTCGTAGTTTACGACATGCGTGTTTATTAATAAAAGATGACTTATTAATAAATCGTAAACTTTGGTGGTTGCTTGCAATTAAAGAAAAACGAGGAGGGGGCTAGATGCAACTATGTTGCCTATATGAGGAGGGCTAGGGATTAGGGTTTTGGTTGCTCATTCACACCCTCTCCCTCTCTGCGCCACTTCCTAGTGCCGCCACTCTCTCTCTCTCTCTCTCTCTCTCTCTCTCTCTCTCTCTCTCTGTCTCTCGCCCCCTCCTCCATGCAACCAACCTCTTCATCTTTTGCCGTCACGCTCCCTTGGTGGAACCCTAGAAGACGGTGTTAGACGAGAAGTGACCGGACGATCCCTTTCGCGTGATTGATCAAGGTAAGATAATCACCATCGTCCCATGATTCACCATAGGCGACGCCAACCCTTTTCATAGGGCCGTCGCCTCCGTCAAACCCTAGGTTGCCGTCGTGACCTAGCGTAGCTTCGTTTCACCACGACGCGTTTTAATCACCACTCACCGGTAACTCGTCGTCTTCACGATTTTATGAGTACGAGCCATGGTCGTAATAATTGTGGTAATCTCCCGGCTAAACCCTAGCCGCCATCACCGTCTCGATTTCATTGGTGGTCGCTTGTCGCCACCATAAACCGTGTCGTTGCTATTCTCAACGAATCCGTTTGAGATGGTATTCACGATTTGCTAACAATTTAATCCGCCGGTTCGGATTGTTTTTCCATGAAACCCTAGAGTCATCTTGTTGACCCTCGATGTCTCTAACGTTTGTTAGAACACCGCGAAGGTATATCTAAACTCCGATTTTAGTTTAGATGTTTAATCTTGATTAATGTAATCGTTATTGTTTTCACGTTAACCAGTTTAACACGAAATGGTGTTTGCGTGATCATTTTGGTGATCGTGATCCGGTTGACACGATTTCGACACCAACGGTTTACGCGTCTTAATTAGTAGAAGTATTTTATTCCATGCAAACGGATTACCGGTTTAATCCATTTTAACTCTTTTTTTACTAAACCCGATCGGTAATGTTTAGTTAACCTAAAAGTTTTTTTTAAACATCACCGGGCACCCATATACCACTGTCCGAAACCCAACAAGAGATAGGTCAATTTGCCCATTCCTCCTTTCTCAACCTTGGTCTCTTCCTCTAAGACCTGTGTGTCATAAGGATGACTGCCTGTGTGACAATTGTAACTTCCCAAGTTAGCTCCGTTAAGTTTTTCCGTTAATTCCATCAGTTCCGTTAGACAATCTCCGTTAGCCATGTTATAAGCCGTAACTAATGCGTGTCTAGACCGAATACGTCCATGACCTTTGGTTGATCACTGAACCCGTCCATATGTACTATGTGTTTATTTACTTACTACCATTACGTGAAGTTACATGCAACGTGTTTATTTGATTAAGGGTGTAATTGTGTGATTATCGAGAAATTGTGCTTGTCTTACTTAGAATGTAAATTGACCTTTTGGGTAGCCAGCGAAACTACCAGGCGAAACTACAGTTTCGCCCGGTAGCTAAGACATTTGGGCTATGGGACCAGTTTCGCGTGGCTAGCGAAACTGCCAGCGAAACAACCAGCGACACTGCCAGCGAAACTAGCACCTGATATATAGGAAACCCAAGCCAACCTTTTCATTTTTGCTCATTCCTCACAAACACACACACTTCTGCACTCTCCCTCTCTCGAGATCTCCGGCCAGCAAGGAAACAGCTCGAACCACAGTGATTCCAGCCCCGAATTTCCATCCATTCGAGCATTGGAGATCAACCGTGAGTCACATAAACCTCCTTTATGCATTTCTTGTATGCTTAACTAAAATGTATGCTTAAAATCCACATGAAATGACTTCTGCTACTGCTATGATGCTTAGGGATGCTAGACATAACATAAATTATGTATCTTGACATGCCAATATGAAGATCTATGCTAGATTAGGCTATTTATGTGAAAATGTGTTCTTGGTAAATTGGTGACTAGAAACCATGTTTCAGGTGTTGAAATTGCTTATATGATGTTCGTAAACGTTTAGGTATGCTAGATATTGAATTGCATGTTATACAGAAGCTGTTAGAAAGGTTTTTAGTCAAATTTACGGGTTTTTTTAGCGACTAGCGAAACTATGCCTTCATCAGGCGAAATTAGGTAGCGAAACTATGTATATCTTCATCCAGCGAAACTAAGTAGCGAAACTATAGTGTCGCCGGGTAAACCAACCGGACCTGCTCGAACGAAACTATCGAGCGAAATTCCCTGAATGAAAGTTCAAACCAGTTTCGGGCGAAACTAGGCTAGCGAAACTGTGCCAACAGTTTCGAGCGAAACTAGCCTAGCGAAACTGTGTCATCGGGCATTGCCTAGCGAAAGTGCTGCCCGTGCACACAGCGAAACTGCCTAGCGAAACTGCTAGCGAAATTGTGACCAGAATCCAAACTTGTACAATTTACTTGAAATGATATGCCATGACTTGCATGCTTTATACTATGATAATACTTGCTTGGACTTCTGATGTATATGAACCCTTGTGTATGATCAACCATCGGTATCGTGTGTCGTTATGTCGTGTCGTGTTTTTCCATCATGCTAGTAGTTTTAAACACAACCTTACGCCTAAGACCTTAATGTGATCATTAAGTCCTCATTAGCAATCACAATTGGATTTATTGAAGCTTAAGCCGAGCAACCTAAGGTGAGTTTCACTTACTGTTATAGTTGCCTCCGGTAAGGGATGGCAACACACGGTAAAGGTATTTCTTTACTTGAGTATTTATCCCATTATATCACATGTTCACTGAATTGCTTTATAAACAAAAGTCCTTACTTATCGGGCCATTAGTATAGAATAGCGAGGTAATGTTGAGTAGATCTACTGGGGATTGACACCCCCGCTCAGCGGTGCACAGGATGCACCCTCCCGACTGGCGGTCGGACTGAGACCAATATTAGCCTAAGAATACCGTGATCGGGAAAGACACGGGGAAGGCAAATTACATAGGTGAATACCTATCAAATACAATGTGAGCTTTGGTTGCGAACGTTCAGAGGAGCATAAGCATAGGCTAGCTACCTAACGATACAGATAATACTTACATTTCTAGATTACGAACTTAATTCTTTATGTTTCATATGCATTTTTGGTCTACATGGTGTTGTGTAGACTGACTTAGTGAACTCACCAGCCCTTTTAGCTGACACTTGATCGTTGTTTTACTTTTCAGGTCGTTAGGTGGATTCATGGATGGCACGGATGGCGGCAGTACTCTCTTTGGCAAACTTTTGGGAAATTCATATTTCCAAACTTTATGAACATGTCTTTTGTATATCAAACTTGTAATCACTAATTTGCTTCCGCTGATCCGTTTAAACTAACTTATGTATTCGTGAAACAAACTTTCCTCTACTTTATTTTGAAGCCCCCTTATCTTTTATTTATTTACTGTTATGGCTTGGTTGTAACTAAAATCTTGGATCCTGGTCTGGTTCACACCCCACACGGTTATACTCCGTTAGTGGAATTTGGGGGTGTGACAGATTGGTATCAGAGCTATTGGTTACAGCGAACCAGAACATTTTTTAAAGGTAAAGATTTCTGAACTG
>JBCNJP010000007.1:31664536-31690903 GCA_039602395.1 Deinandra increscens subsp. villosa | reverse complement strand
TGGCAACGTTGTGGTTGTGTTGTTTGATGAAGCGGGTGAGCAGCTGGTTAAGAAGACATCAAAGTCCCTGTTGGATGAGCAGGAGTTGGTACGTCTCTCTTTTTTACTTTCACAACAAGAATATGGCTTACGTTGTTTTTTCTACTGAATTATGATGATGGAATTGCAGTTTACAAACAGTGATGACATGGTGCTCCCTGAGTCACTCCGTTGTTTGATTGGAGGTACCTACATGTTTGAGCTTAGGTCCCATACATACTACCAGTATGGTGAGTATGAGGGCTTCAATTGCGCCCAAGTTTTCTTACTGGGCACAACCAAGTATGTACATTCTTCGCCGGTGGATGATATATTGGAACCTGCACCCGTACCTACTCCATCTTCATCGGTTAAAAAAGCTCAGCAGTTTGGTGTTGCGACCCCAGACAAGCGTGCTAAAAAGCGCTCATCCAATCTGTAAGTGTTAGAACCATACTTTCAGTTCATGTAAAGTGGCTACCCCTGTTGATGTACCTTACGATGTGTTGTACTGCAAGGGTCGTAACGGTACCGATATTGAAGGTCTCCTTGCTAAAGAAGGGCATGCATTGTCAATGGTTGTCGAATCTGCTTCGGAGGGGGGGGGGGTGGGAGTTAATTCTGCGCTGGGAAATAGGTTGAGAAAGTTATCTGGTGGTGAAACACAGGATCCAGTGAATGGCACATGTCAGCTGATAATGTGAGGAGCAAATTTACTGTTCCACCACAACCGCGTGTCACTCATTTTCACATGTGCTCACTTTTCCAATGTACTGTAGGGACCCCCTTTCTAAGGAGTAGGACGATGTTGATGATGAACTATGTGAAGAGGATTCGGGTACTGTTACTATGGGGAAAAAAGGGTATGTGGCATGCAATGCTCTTTAATAATAGCCGTATTTTGTAGCGTGTCTCCTAACATAGTCACTTTTAAAACCGTGTAGACGTTCGTACATTGTTGATTTGGAGGATGAAGAGTGATTTGTTGGCTATCCATCAGAGAATGCCTCGATCATGGAAACCACACCTTATAAGACATGTCTCTGGAATTATCGTATCGATGTAATATGAGTATTTAATTAGAAACTATGACATTTTTAGCATATGTTTCCTTTCAGCCACTTTCATAATATTTTTAATTGGTTTTTAGACTGTGTCCTTTGGTGACGCGAGGATGAAAACACATATTTTAGAATTTTTTTTTTATATTTCAGTAAACCATATCATACGCCTCTATAACACTGATAGTCGTTGAAGCATTATACGAGATATATTTTAGTAAAGCATATAAAACGCCTCTATGACACTCATAGTCGTTGAGACATTGTACGAGAAAGTAACATACTAAAGAACATACATGTAAAACTATTACATACCAAGACATATAGTCTGACATATTTGAGAACATCATATCAGATTATCACCAAATGTCGTGTAAACAATAACTAAATTATAACATAAACGGTTGAGGCCTGGATATGATATTATATTGAATTTCTACCAGAAACCAAGTGTTAGTATACGCTAATGTAGTTTCTTATTTTTTTGTATGTTATGATGCATGCTTAGACATCAGATATCTACGTAGTCTTCATGTGTTTATTACGGTTGACTATATGATACATCTATTTATTTTCACGGTGGTGGTCACGTGCGGATTATTTCACGTTTCCTATTTGTTAAGCTAGATAGGATGTGTGTTTCTTATCCTTGTCTGCGTTTGAGTCCAACTATTGTCTTTATCTCTATTGTTATATATATAACACACTATTGCCGAGTTGTTGAACAGTTCAATCACATCAGTCTCATATACATTCTCAGCTCGGGCCGAAGCTTGGCCTAAAATGGGGATAGGGCCAGACTAGAGGTGAATAGGGTCGGGCTAAGTAGATAAATTTTTTTTGGCCCGAATGAGATTAAATTTACACCACTGAACAAAAGAACGGACCGGACCGGGGCCCAGCCTAGCCCCTTAGAAGCTTCCTCCTTGCTAGGCTGGTGTCTGGACATTATTGTTATTCGATCATCGTAGGTTTATATGATTGTACATGGTTGAGGTGGTGCTTCTGCATATACGAACACATTCTTACAGGGCTTCTTTATGCGCCCCGACTTCAGCCTCTCTTGAATGTGTCATTATATAATCTGACGAGGGTAAAAATTGTATCGTTATTAGTTTATTATTCCTTATTAGTTTACTTAAGTGTCTATTGCTTGAACTTCCATATTACGCCTTTCTATATGCCATCAGCACCATTAACATTAGTGGTACATTGTATGTGTCTTATTACATTCAGTATCATTGAAAACTTTTCACTTTATTGTGGAAGGGAGATATATACAGAATAAGTTTAAACCCATACTTTTTCCTTGATCCAGTATATAGAAATTGCAGTAAAATTGTGCCTTTGTAAAGTTGCAAGGAAGACGGCCACCTCCCAGGTAACATCTGCCTGGCACTACTTTTCATGATAGTGTGACATGATTAGTTAACCATAACCTTTATGTAATTCTATGTAACCCTATGCTGTCATGTCATCGTAGTAGAGTACTTAGTTGTGACGTTCGTTGAACTGCTATGAGGTTTGGTAAGGCGCCCGCCCTTCAGAGGACCTCGAATGTCACATCTGATGGGAAAGTCCAACAATTTTGCGGCCTTCAAATAACACCCACTGATGCGCGGCCCTCGAATTTAGAAGCTTCGCCTATAGTTCCAGGTAGGTGGTTCTATACGAACGCTAATAACGAATGGTGAACGTCATGTGAAAATTACTGATCTCCTTTGTGTGTTGCTTACCCTTATATCTTTACTATGTATTTTGACAGGTGTACAATTACAGGAAAGTGTTGGTCATGATACTGTGTATGATTTTTTCACGACACAGACACAACAGAGTTTAACAAATAAGGGGATGGTACAGACATATCGTGGTCTTAAAATTAAAAACTCACCCATTGTGAACAACTCGGCTCCTCAGGGTAAGTTGGTCGGGATTGAGGAATAGTTATGTGAAAGAGGGAGCGTATTGTGGTCTTAAAATCACACAAAGTGGTGTCGTTTAAAGTGTGCACTTTTTACAGCTCATATAGACCCATCATCAAGCACGACACGCATGCCCAAAAGAAAAGTAGGTTTCCTTTCCACTAATAACCACATACACCATTATACCATTGTGTTCTAAGCCATTACTATTTATGTTACTGTCCTTAATTTCCTCCTCAAATGCGTTGCTGAAGTTGTGCTTATCCATGCAGGGAATATGTCAACATCGGCAACCTGGAAGCGTAGGAGACGCACCCGAAACGCTTATGTTGCAGCGCCACAACCAAGCAAAAGGGCAGCCCTTACTTCCCCAGGTAATCTATATTGAACATGGCTCCAAGTAAGTGGGCTAGGGTTGTTACGGTGCAATACTGGGATAGGTTATATACAGGTCCTTTCAATACTATGTCGTGTATATATAATAATGAACCACACTACACTGGACAACATACGATCTCAATTACGCTTGGGTATTTTGTACATTAAATAGTTAGTTTTGTATTATGTACGTGTGTCGGTCGTTTATGACAGCCTTGGAAGCCCCATATATAAATGCACTAATTGTAAAGCGTTGATGTGGGGTGCGGAAAGGAATAAAACAACCGACTTGGATGGTGAAGCTACATTTTCGTTTTGCTGCCAGGATAGGAAGGTGCTGTTGCCATCCCCATTACAGGCTCAAGAGCCACTTAGAAGCCTCCTAGACTATGATAATCGGCCAGCAGCTGTATTCAGGGACAAAATTAGGCGCTGCAACAACATGTTTACCTACACTTCTTTTGGGGCTAAAATTGATCACTCAGTTAACGAGGGTAGGGGCGTATATACATTCCGTGTGAGTGGAAAAAATTACCATCGTATTGGTTCTTTGCTTCCTGCTCAAGGGAAACAACCTACATATGCACAGTTATATTTTCATGACACACAAAATGAGGTAGCAAATCGTATAAATGCTTTGTCGCGGGATGATAGGGATCATGGCAGTATAGATGAGGGCATTGTTTCTGACCTGGTTGAGATGTTCAACACTTACAGTGCTGTTGCTAAAGCATTTCGAATGGCCCGGGATTGGTGTGCTGCAGATGGAAACTGTGACTGCCGTATTTGATTATTAGGCCACGGCCCAGAGGACCGCCAATATAATGCACCAACTACATTAGAGATCGCAGTGTTAGTAACAGGTGATTTTGGTGAAAGCAATGGGCTGAGAGACATAGTAATCAGTCCAAACGACGATAAACTAAAGAGGATTTCAGAGTTGAACCAGCTTTATATGGCATTACAGTATCCTATATTATTCCCTTATGGTGATACAAGTTTCCATGGGCGCATACCGTATGCTTTTAACTTTGGGAAGAGAAAGACGAAAAGGGGAGTATTTGGTTGATGCTTACACAGCTATTGAAGAGTAAAGACTGAAGTGGGTACGTTGTAATAAAAAAGACTTGCGTGTCAAACTCTACAACAACCTATGTGACGTTGTTACACAGGGGGACACAAGAGTGGAGGCAGTCGGTCAGCAGATTGTACTACCTTCAACTTTACAGGGAGCCCATGATATATGGTGCAGAACTATCAGGATGCTATGGCTCTATGCCGGACATACGGGAATCCTGACCTGTTTATAACCTTCATGGCAAATCCGAACTGGCCAGAGATAGATGCAATGCTCTCTTTGACCAGCGGACAACAGTCCTATGAGCGACCAGAAACCGTGTCACGTGTTTTCAAAATGAAACTAAAGTCTCTGATTCATGACATCATGAAAAAATACATATTTGGCAAAACATTGGCAGATAATGTTGGACATGACATCTCGCTGTAAAATAGGCTCTCTACCTTTTTTTAGTCCTCCCATGTTGAACCATGGTTCTCTTCAAGATGTTGAGGCAGCATTTTGTACCGACATTGATGTGTTTGTTGGCTACTTTGGCAGGTGTTTATACGATTGAGTTCCAGAAACGTGGCCTCCCCCATGCACACATACTTATCTGGCTTGACAACCAGTCAAAATGTAAGACTCCCACCTCATTAGATGATATTATATCCGCAGAGCTACCATCGGAAACTGATGACCCAGAAGCATTCAGAGTTGTCACGAAACATATGTTGCAGGGGCCCTGTGGGCCAGACGGAAGGAATGCCCCCTGCATGGTCGATGGGAACTGCTCAAAACATTATCCCAGACCATATTATGACGAAACAACTATTTATGGTGATGGCTATCCTGTTTACCAAAGGAGAAGAAACAATAGGTCTACGGTAAAAGGGAAAAATCGTTTTGACAATAGACATGTAGTGCCATATAATCGTTATCTGCTACTATGATACGAATCACACATCAATGTAGAATGGTGTAACAGATCACGAGCAATCAAGTACTTATTTAAGTACCTGAACAAGGGCCCAGATAGAACTACAATGATCATCCATGACAACATCACTATTGATGGAGAGACACAAAGTGAAAAGATTATTAACGTTGATGAGATAAAGAATTATCTGGACTGCCGTTATTTATCTGTGTGTGAAGCCGTGTGGCGTATGCTTTCTTTTGACATACACTATTCTTATCCATCTATAATGAAGTTAACTTTTCACCTCCCGGACCAAAGTGTTGTTATGCTTCGAGACTCGGACAAGATAGCAGCCGCGGTGCACCACCCAGGGATTAAAGAAACCATGTTCAGGGAATGGTTTGAGCTGAATAAGGTTGACGCAAGGGCCAGGGAACTTACCTATGCAGAAGTTCCAGCAAAGTATGTATGGCATGCCAGGGATAAGAGGTGGGAAGATCATGTAGGACATGCATTAGGCGAATTATATACTGTAACCCTGCTGTTGGATCCTGTTACTACCTAAGGATGCTTTTGGGTATTGTAAAAGGGGCAAGGTCTTTTGATGATATTAAGACTTTTGATGGAAACTTATACCCTACTTTTAAAGAAGCGTGCTATGTTCGCGGGCTCCTTAGTGATGACAATGAATGGACAGAGGCAATAACATAAGCACAGATGTGGGCGTTGGGCAACCATCTTCGTACTCTTTTCGTAACAATATTATTGTTTTGTGAGGTGAGCAATCCATTGCAGTCGTGTGAGCAGAATTGGCAAGTCCTTTGTGAAGATGTAGAATACAAGAAACGGAAAGAACTGCGGTTTCCGAAGTGGGAACTCAAAGAGCACCAGAAGAAGAATTATTGTCTGCTAGAAATAGAAGAACTGCTTCAACGAAATGGAAGGTCATTAGATGACTTTGAGGACTTCCCGAAACCTGATCCGACACAACTTGGTAACCTAGAGAATTGCCTTATACGGGAAGAGCTATCATACAGTGTATCACATGAAAAGGAGATGCATGAAAGGCTTTACAGTGACCTCAATGCTATTCAGAGTTTCATCTATAAACGTGTAATAGAATCTGTAGAGCAAGAAAAAGGAGAATTCTTCTTTGTTTATGGACCGGCCGGAACTGGCAAAACATTTTTATATAGAGCAATTCTGGCCCGCCTTAGATCAGAAGAAATGATAGCTCTTGCTTTGGCATCTTCAGGTAAACTAATATATGTCACACCCCAACCGATGGCGGAATATGTCGGGGCGCAATGATTGTCCAGATGCAAATGACAACTAGAATAAGTTGTAATACTTACACATGTCCTTTTTTTATTAATCAACTAAAGATATTGTACAATAATATTAAACATGTGGAAATACATATCAAACTGATTTAAAGTCTTTAATCTAGGTCTAGCAATCCTATCATGATCACATCAAAGCTCAAGTATAAATTCCTGCAACATGTATAAAATCAAGTGTCAACTACAAAAGTAGTTGGTGAGTAAATACAAGTTTATAAAACATATTTTTAACACATGCAATATACGTGACAAGAGATACATTCATATATATACGGTCAATCAATAATGAAACAAATAAATATATCAAACCTTCAATTACTTAGACTTCCCATCATGATTTCCTCATATAGAGGGAGACTGGCAGACTAGCATATAGAGATTCCCATAACAATTCCATATAGAATTCATTCAATTCACATATAATTGCTTAACGTTTAAAGGAAATGATTTTCTCACAATTCGGATTATCATTCGAATGAATCACCAATAGTAATGATAATACGAATTGAATATTGAGTCATATCCCATTTTAGAAGAAAAGAGGGATTTAGTGGATACTCACCTGATAAGTAGATCGAAAATGAGAGATAGAACCAATTGTGAGAGATAACAATCTGGAGATTATGCTAATGAAACGAACATGCTAAATGAATATAGGAACGCATGATGACTATAGTTATGAGGAATTTAAGGGGTTTGGGTTATGTTTGATCAAGAGACCATTTTACCCTTTATTGGTTAATTAGGGTTTTAGTATTTGTTTAGTATTTTCATTTATTTAACACTTTTTGACTTATATATACTTATTATATATATAAATATGTTCTAACATAAATAATCAAGTTTCAATACCTTCTGGTTTGTTTGATATTTAATAATCATATTCAAAACCCTAATTTTGAAATTAATATCAATTAAATAGCAAAATATTTTATAAAATTAAATAAAATTAGGCTTTTACTTAAAATAACCCTAGATTTAACCCGTTTGTTCAATTTTGGCAAAGCAACATCGTAAAAACCCTAATTTCAACGTATTTATTAAAAAAATATCAAAACAATTTATAAAATTGTAAAAACTTAGGGTTTTATTCATTATGATATATTATAATATTCCTCAAAATAGTAAACCTTAATTCAATACCTTTTACTTAATTTGGGCAGAATAATGACCCGAAAACCCTAATTCTAACCGCTTTTTAGATAAATTACCAAACCTTCTCAAAGCTTGAAATTAACTTAGGGCTTTCTTAAAACACATTATTTTAGGATTTCCTACAAAAATTCAGATCCTAATTCCAACCCGATCACCCGATTTTGACAAAATAAGCTCAAGAACCCTAATTTTTACATAATTTTAAAAAACATACTTAGAGATCGAATTAGAAAAAACTGAGATAGGTTATTTTAGATCATACCAAAAGAAGCTTGACTGCAGAAATTCAGATCCAAAGCCTTCACTGTTAGAGAGAATTGAGCCAAAGATGAAGTTGGTTCGAACTAGGGTTTTTAGAGAGGAATTTTGAGAAATGGTGAGTTTGATGGACGAATTGATCATGTATCTATACTGTAGGAGGTCGTCCCAAGGTCCAGACACGTAGGGGGGTGACTAACCGAGCTAATTTGACGCGTAGGAGGTCCAAACTTGCGGATCAAGTTGGAAACATGGCAAAAAACGCGACCAGATAAGATTCCGCGACCTGACCTGGGTCGTGTATCGCGCCAGACTTAGCATATCCCCTCGCGATATGCGAGAGGGGGGGGGGGGTCCAGGATTTTTGTTTTTTTTTCTTTTTACCCGTTCTCCCTCGTTTTAACTCAATAGCCTCTAAAATTTTACGAGTATACTATTTTAACCTTATAAAACACTAAGGAACATCAAAATTTGATTTTAGAAATTTACGTGTTTCCCGGTTATTAACGGATTTGCATGAAAAACGGTAAATTCAATTATTTGCGTTTTAATTAACAAAATCGATCTAAAATTCAACCAATTGGTTTTTAATGTTATAAAAATGATTGTAGGATATTTCAAAGTATATATTTTGAGATAAAAATCCCAAGATTCCCGGTAAACGATAAATCGAATACCGAAATCGCGTAAAAACCAAAAATCGTTTTATTTTTTTTGTTTTAAGCAAATCGCTTAACCTAAAACTTTCCAAATTTATTATTTTGTTTTCAAAAATGATTATGGAATATCCCAAACATAATTTAATTGTATACTTTAGAAAATTTCTTCCGATAATTCTTAAATCAAATCTCGATTTGTGTGACAAGTTCGGATTCGGGTCGGTTTTTGTAATTGGGTCGGACACAGGTGTTACAGTCTCCCCTACTTCTACGAAATTCCGTCCCGAAATTAGAAGAGAGATTCGAGATAAGAGAAAAGATTATATCACTGGTGATAGGGAACTTGATACAAACAACCAATGGTCAGTTCTAAGTTCGATTCCTAATTCATTTTTAAAGTACCCTCGATGCTTATATATAGGGTGTACCACAGCTAACCCACCACATCGGTAATACTTTAAAAAATGCGCTAGTAACCTATGGAGAATTATCATTTTCCATATAATAACGAATGAACTTAAGATCGCAATGATATGACAGAGACTGAATGTTGGATCGTGATTACATGATTATCCGTAACAACCAGTTTTATAGATTTGATTTATCACCGTCTCCCCTACTTTAGGGAAAAGACCGGTGGAATATGAGGAGGGTGGTGGGGGTAACATGATTTATTTTTAAATTGTTGAAACTGATATCTTGACATTAAGTTAAGAATATTATTCCACACAATAAAAATGGGATCACAGATTTCTTAATGAGAGAACGTGTCGAGTACTGGTGAGCTAAATGGGTAGCGAGCCACACTCAATTAACCTACGGGATGCGAGGTCTTGTTAATAATCTGGATTTGATTTTGGCTAAAACCCAAAATTAACGTCTATGACCAAAACCAAATGTATGCTAAGATAGCATCACACACAATTGTTTAGGTGTAGTACATACAAGTCTTGGACAGGCCAGAGAAATCAGATATACTTTATGATCTTAAGCAAATTCAATCATTGCCATTTAAGGCGGTGATAATGTGAGAGAAGCACTTTTAACAGAGATACTTGATTAATCCATTTTAGGAAAAGATAGTGATATAACACGAAATTACTATTTAAATGAATCACCATTCAAATGATATCACGAATTGACCACTTGATATTGAATTGTAAATCATTATTTGAATGAATCACCATTCAAATGATAATACACTTTGGATATCATAATCTTTCCTTTATTAAGATCAATAGGGGAATCAAGACCAGATTGAATCATGATTTTGAGAAAGTACAGGAATTACTAACGGATAATTATTCCGTATAGGGATAACATCAACAACGAGAATTTATATTGAGGAGATAGGTGATTCTGTGAATTATCTTGAAGATGTCGCTAATATAAGAGTTTCGATATTTGATAATGAGTCCATCGGACTGGTGATGTACATTCGAGATGTATCATCTTTCATGAATGGTCATTTCTCAAATTGAGGAACTAGATCGAAAGAATTTTGATGAAGTGGTATTGTAACATGAATGCCACATAATCCTTGCATAAGTAGTTATGGGTTTTGATGAAGGACGCGTGTCTCTAATTTACTGGATAATGGATAGTCAAGTCTGGATTATCTGAACGAGGAACAATTTTCCACGTGATGTTTGAGACATTCAATTCAATGATGACATTTGATCTTCCCGAGAGGCACACCTATGTTTGTCAGGGATTGAGTTGCAATTAAGGATAACGGAAATTGAGGGTAATAGGTTCCTTGTCCGCTGATTAATCATAATGAGAGGTTTAACGGTAATATGAATATAAGAAATGATTGAGTAAGAAGGAGGACAAGAAGTAAGGAGTAAAACTCATATTCTGATATATATACAAGATGAACATCGATTGGAAGTATTATAAACTTTTATTACAAGGAAACCGATTTATTCAAGTATTAACAAAGTCCAAACGATCTTCAAGTATCATCATTACTTCCTTTAGACATCATCCACGTTGAAAGTTCCAGCAGTTGCTTGGAGGTTGACAATTGTTGTGAAGAGGAGTTGGAGGAGGACACATTCCATAATGATAACAACAATGCATCAGGATGGTAGAAGGAATATGAGTAGGAGCAGGTGTTACAGGCTGGACACCATCTGAGGCTAAGCGGATATAGGTTGAGCTCGAATAGGTTGCCGACATACTTTCATGAGATGAACAAATTTGCCGCAATTGATACAACGCCAACAAGGACATTGAGTTGAGTGATGATAATTACAAGTTTTGCAAAGAGGGTGTGTTCCAGTATAAGGTTTCTTAGTTGCGAGAGTACTAGGGGTTGATTGGGCAGTAGGTCTAGTCGCTATAGCATAATTATTTGTCTTCCTCTTCTTGTTGTTGGTAGGAGTGGGTGAAGACTTAGCATGAATCTCTTTCTTAGCTTCAGTCATTTTGGTTTTAACTTCCTTCTTGCATCCTTCCCGGGTCAAAGAACCTTTTCTAACATGATTATCAGTTAACCTTTTTCCAAGACGCATAGCATCGTCGAGTGTTGCAGAATTGCTTCCCCATACAGCGTCTTGGATGAGCATAGGCAGACCACCGATGTACTTTCAATGCACCGTTGTGTAGAGAGGACCGGATCAGGAAACAGAAGCTTCAATTCTTGGAAACGATCGATATAGGCTTGGCTTTCTCCATTTTCTTGTTCATGATCGTGAAATTCATCTTCTAAATTTTTCATCTCGCTACGTGGGCAGTATTCTTCCTTCATTATATCCTTGAGTTGATTCCAAGGCAAAGCTAGAGCGTTTTCAGAACCACGAAGTCGTTTCTCGCCATTCCACCAGGTAAGTGCTTTCTTGGTTAGAGAACTAGTAGCATGACGGACTTTTAAATTCTCGGGACAATCGCTATTAGTGAAGGTACTCTCCATACCCTCGAACCACTAGAGTAGACGGGTAGGCCCTTCAGATCTAGTAAATTTGGGAGGGTTACAGGAGTTGAAGTGTTTAAGGGAGCAAGTGGTGGCAACACTATGGTGGGTAGGATTAGTGGTTAGGTTTTGTTGAAGTTGCAGCACCATGTTTGGGATGACCTTTTCCATTTGTTTGGCAATCAGCGAGGCCATCATGCGGTTTGAGTTGTTTTTGCGTTGTTCGTTGAAGTGAATCAACATTCTAAAGAGAAGGAATGTTCGTGAGATAATAGATAAGGCATGGTTGATAATTGATTTTGGATCATAAAGGGGAACATTTCACAAAACATATGAATTTCAGAAATCATGAGATATTTAAATAAGGGACAAAGAAGAAATCATGTTGTTTAAGTAAAACATAATGGACTGGTCTTCGTTTCTCGATTGAGAAACTACAACCGTGACTAATCAGAGTTAATTGGAATCCATAGTAGTAATTGACATGCTTTGGCCTAATAGGTTCCAACACTCTCACCAAAGACTTCTAGGTAGGCATCCTCGTCCACACGACTGATTAGGTTTTATATGCAATGCCTGCCTAGATAGATCTCCGGCTACCGGTGCCTTCCCCCTCTCTAGTTACTACATGTCTACTGCTAGGAACCTAACTCAAACGGAATTTTCAAAATCAGAATTTTCAAAATTCTAAAATAACACGTAAGGCACCATTACTAAGGATTAGAGGCTAGGAAGCCAGAAGGGATTAGTGTACACGTGTGTGTCAAGTGTTAAGGCAACGATAAGATCTAAGAGAGGCAAGTTTAAGCAGCATCTAAAGACATAATATAATAATAGGCATGTAGACATGAGTTAATCATGTAGGACACCTAAGGCACTGTTATGTTACTACATGATGTCCACATGTTTATGTTTTTACATAAAAGAAGCACTCTACTATTTTAGTTACTTCCCTTTCATAATTCACCCTATTATGGGTTATTTTAACACAATTTACTAACATTCTACATAAACAAAAAAAGGTGGCACCAATTCAATTCCCATACTGGTGTTCCAACAGGAAACGCAAACAAAGTTAAGATCTTTGCTGGGCGGCAAGATCGTGTTGTGGATATTCTATATACCTTCAACCACGAAACACACCAAAGCGTCCCTATAGGGTTGAGGGGAGTAACATGGCCATTGTTCTATAGTGAGAATAGAATTGATTCTGACGACTGGCTGGTTTTCATTGACCTGCGGAGTACGAAACAGTATGGCTTCAACTTTAGTGTCGATGTGTTTAGCGAGTTAGGAGTAGCGCTGTACCCAGACCCTGGTCCTTATTGTACCATTTCCCTCCTTACCCACCATCACAATGATCTCAATGTACACTATTTCAAGAGGCTTACCTCTCAGAACCTAGAGAACCATCTGCTGGTATTATTTCATTCTGTGTTGTACTTAACTATGTTATAATACCTAATAGTAAATAACTCATCACTTATGTAGTTATAGTTAATTATACTTTCCTGCTTTGTGTTGCAGTTAATACCTAAAGTTCTGCACCACAAGTTCAGAAGTCATTACTACAAGGAGGCGGTTTTACATTATGGTTTGGTTCAGTTCTTAGTCAAGATTGTTTGTAGCGATGAAGATGACGCTCACCCTCGGGTGATGATGAAAGCGGACTGGAAAGCATTGCTACAGCAACCAGATGTCCCTCGACACAAGCTCTTGCGCTTTGAGCTAGATGAGGAAGTACCTGAATCGAAGGAGATTGTGCAGTTCAAAGTTTGCTAGCATGTGTATCATGTTGTTCTCACCACTGTTTTTGTATGACATCATCTTGTGGGTTCTTTTGCCCATCATCTTTGTATGCCCACCAAATATTACGGTTTCTTAACTTTGCTACATCATGTTTGGTTTGTTTTAACACTGATGACAAGTTAATACACAGTTAAGGTTAAGCACGGATCTTTTATATAGAACCACATGACACTTGCATGCCTATTTAAATTGGTAGTGAAGCTTAGAAAGTGTTAGTCTATAAACATCTGACATGTTGATAGACTATTAAGGTTAAACATGAGTTTTTTCAATAGAACCACACGATGCTTTCGTGCCTATTTATGTTCGTTCACATAACCGCTTATTTTCTTCTTCATAACAGGGAGCATCATTTTTACTATCGTTATGACTCCCTGGCACATGTACTGGATGCTTATTGTTATACATAGCAAGTTGTACACAAACTTATGGTATTGTCTATAACTATCACCGACAATCCATGTTTAAAATATATAGTCAGTAAAGTAAAACTAAACTGTGCTTCGTAAAGCAAGACATATATGTTGTGGTTTAGTTCAACATGACTTCCTACTATAGAAACATAATTTTAATTCATATGGGATTTGTTTTCCGTCTTCAAATAATACACTATCCATTATAAAGCAAGACACACATATTGTCGATTAGTCAAACATGAGTTACTACTATATAAACATAAACACACAATAATCCTTTCATTAGACTATGCACATTCGTAACTAATAAAATCAAATCTTATATTAAAAATCTAATTTCCCTTTCTTAAATCTATTCAATCCAATCTAACTTATTTTTGCATTCATATTCACAACGCAGTCTAGCAATTGGGTGGATGAATATATTTTAAACGGTTGTAAGGGTTCGGAGCAACTAACCAATGTTTTCCTTCTATCCAGGCGTCGTATAAAAAACTAATTAATGTTAACGGAGATAATAAAGAGGACCCGAGATACGTAAGTTTTGATTTTAAGAATTAATTGGTCAACAAACATTTTATCACCTTCTTGCTAATATGTTTTCCTTCTAGGCTTATCAAGACATACACTGTTTGATGTGAAAGAGGAAAACATATTAAGGTTTGACAGGCTAAATTACAATGAATTGGATGAATAGGCCTTACACATTAACTAACAATTTTAAAAGAAATGAAATCGGATGTACAATACGCTGCATACAGAGACTGTGTCCCTTCCTTTATGCTCATTATATGCGTGTAATATCAATGTAATATTTCAAAGAACTTACATGCAAATTAGATCCAAAGAGAACTCATACATGGCTATTATAAAAATGATATATGTTGATTTCAAAAACCTAAACAATTAATTTGAACCGCGGAGACAAAAACAGTGACATTTTATTTCTAAGTATAACAAACTAATATCAGTTCCTTGCACGGCCCAAGACACTTCTCAGCCCATTTGCTACTCGGGCCCAGGTGGATAGCCAGCTTTACACCAGGCCCGGGAAAAAGGGGTGGGAAATTTTTGACGGTTAAATAAACGCTGAAAAAGACAGCGACTTTAACACACCATCATTTCAAGCAGTCGGTACAGAGTCGCCTGTTCATCTTCAGGTTGCGCATCCACCGGAAAACCTAGGTCACCGTCCATCTCATCGCACACAGGTCAGTGCTACACCCTTTGTACTCCATTTTTGGGTCTCATTGTGTATGTACATCACATTGCTGCTTATATGGCTCCTTTTTTGAATTATCTGCTTGAACGCCGCTGTTTTACATGTGGCTCTAACCCTATTTTCATAGGTTGGACTCTAAAAGGTGGAAATTCTCATGCTTTACACTATACCCTGTCTTCAATACATGAAATTTCATAGTTACCTACCGTACATGTTAAGAAAAGGGTCTGAATTAGATTTTCTTTGGTTCCATCATGAAAACCGAGAATTTAAGTGTTTAGGCTGCACCCTGTGTTTAACACATGGAATTTCATTGATACATAGCTTGCATGTTAGGAAAGGATTTTGAATTAGATGGTTTAATTTCTCTCCTTTTCTAAACTTCCAGATAATAATATTAAAATAATATCAATACAAGTTTTTAGGTTCTTAGGAACAGCCACTGATTTAATGTCCTTTCCATTTTACTCTAGAATATGTGTTACAGATATTATTCCTTCTTTGTTACCTTCACTTCTACTGCATTGCAATTAGGTAGGAATCCAAAACTGTATATCACACTTTAAATTTAGAAGTTTTATAAGCATATGCATGCTATTTACCTCTGAATAGGAATTTGTGATAAGTTTCTACCATTATTACTGTCATATTTTCCTTACAAAATGCATCTACTGTTCAATTTGTATTTGTAGTGTCTAAATGGTTTCAATCCATTGGAGCTTACTTCACCTAACTTGGTTTATTTGTGCTTGGTCTACTTAAGCTTATTTCATTTAAATACGTTTTGCTATTTTGTATTAGTCATTTAATAATGGTATACCTAATATGAGTGCTTTGGAACACCCAGTCAATGGAAAACAGGGTCAGAGACTTCTTTGCTGCTTCATAAGCCAAGTTCATCTCGGAGATCGAGGCGTTGATGCAGGTGTTGCAGAGGAACCTGGAGGAGAATGAGAGAATCCTGACGACTCTACTTGCCCAGCCGTCGTCACCGTTCCGGTACGCTGCTGGTTTCCTCCTCTGTGAGGAAATCCGCATTGCTGAGACAAGGCTGGCCAGGTTGCAGTTCCTGCTAACTGAGACGCAGGCAAGGAGGCGTGAGGTGGCAAGGCGTGGAGCGTGGATGTTCCAGGCAAACAGGTAGATGTTTGTTTGCCTGTTTTTTGTAGATATGGTTGTTGGGGAAACATTGCTGATCATGTCAGCTTTTTTGGTTATGTAAACAAATTGTTTTGTCTGATGCTACTTTAACCTGGTCTTCACCGTGCCGGTGCTACTAACTATATGAATGAAATGTCCCCACGTTAATATCTTTCTGTTTATTGTTGCCGGTTTTGCCTAATCTCATATTTCTATGTTTTTTACTTACATTACTAGGAATAGTTTGACTACAACTTATAAACTCAAGAAATTGCCTTCAGGTTTGGATTCATTTGCTGAGAATGTGGTTGGGTTTTAGATTTAGATGAGGATTTATGGGATTTGAATTCAATCCTTTAGGTATTATTCCGTTTTCTTGCTTGTTACCCAGAATAAAGATATATCCATTAAAGATCCAACAAGTTAGATCTGTCCCATTTTTATTCCTTTAGGGTTACTTCACATGTTATTATTTTATACTCTACATAACACATTTTCTTGGTCTTTTAATCATAAATTCTTTTTTCTCATCCTTAATTGTTGTTTAACAAACATGTTATGTCATTTTTCGTTATATGGTTTTCACAAAATGAATATTGTACGGTTATCTTTTTAACATAAGGAACTGCAAGTGTTAAAAACGATTCAAAAATCATTAGGAACTATGCAGTTCTCAATGTATTAGCATGTATATTTTGATGAACTAAGATGTGTTAATAAGCATGACACTTATTTGGACAATATGTATATATTTCAAAAGATGGTCAACATGACACTTTAAAATGTGTGTCGTACAAACAGGTTTGCAAACCTTCATATAAATTTTTTTAATAGTCAAACTTTTAGCATATTTAATACAACAATTACTTTCCAAATCTAAGGTAGGAAATATAACTGAATAAAATCCGTTCATTACAGTTTTCACAAAAAAAGGAAAAAATTATAATAGTGACTTTCAGCCTATAACATGCTATTTGTTAACATAGACACTAAACATAAAAAGAATATACAATAATGAATTTTTATGCTACAAACCATATATTATGTATTTTTTAGTAAAAATACGTGTGACTAACTTTATGATATGTTTGACATCTAAGAAATGTGTCTTACTAAATTAACAAATCAGTTTTCAAACTTTATGCCTACATGCTCATAAAACACTAATTATATGGTATAGGCCAGCCCATCTAGGCTTCTATTTTCTGAAACCTCAACCCGCCATACGAAATGGGCTTCAATCCAGTTGCTTACACAAAATAAGGACATCAAAAGACGGTTTGAAGGATACTGAACACAACTCATTTAACACACCATTATTTAAATATATACCCATTATTTAAAATCCTAACTCACTTAGACGCAGATAATTAATAAGTATTCCAACATAAAATTGTAACACAAATTATATAATATACCAATTTTTTTTAGGAATTATCTATCGGTAGTCAATGATACCCACAAATTGTATGCGACAGTCCAGCCCACTTACCTTTTTACTCTTCCACACAGCCAACCCATCTACACATTGGGCTTTGGGCCGCTTGCTTAACAAATAACGAAGACAGCCAACAGTTAGAAGGCAACTGAATCGACAAGCGGTGAGACAGGCGCCCATTTATATCCATTTTCCTGTCTCCTCTCTACAAAACCGTCAGAAATCCATTCGTCCCCTCCATCTCGCTGGTGAAAGATAAACCGTCCGTTCTTAATTCTTCCATGCTCTGAAATCAGCATTTACCCGATAACTAACAGTGTTCGTCTTCTTCATGCAGACAACCCTTGCAGTCGTGCGGAGACCAACGAAGACCGTTCATCTCCCTGGTAAAAGGTACCGAACCAAGATTCTATATTTTGTTTCGTCGAAGTTATTTTGGCATACACAGAAGTTTACATGTTAGAGTCCCAATCTTACAAAACAGATACATGAAATTATCGGTTTTTGAAACATATGCCTTCATGTTTTCTGTAATAAAACACGTACATTGAAACATCAAGGCCGCCAGATACTGATTATCCCTTACATTGCATTGTTGATCTGCTGCATGTGTAAATTCTACTGATATACCAATTTTAGATAAAAAGTGTTGTATACATTTGAAACATTGATTGTGTACTATCTATAAAATTAGTGCTTCCAGATAACATCGTCTTAATTGGTAAAACATGATATGTATCCGATCACTTCCTTGATAAATAAAACTGCCCAAATAACCCTCAATTCTAAAGCCACCAGAAAATTCTAAAACTTAAATGAACACAACCCCAATTAATCTACGTAGGCAAGTGTAATCATGGACACTACATATGTTTTTGGGTTTCCTATTCATTCTGCTATATATAAAGTTCTAATTTGCATACAATGGGATCTTATTTGTTTTTTAAATTAGTGTCTGTTAACGAATATTTGTGTCTTGCTGCATCTGCTTTCAATCCACAGTGTTGTTTCTCTACAACAATGTTAAATGGGATTATATTATTACGGGGGAAAACAATTGGGTGTTGGTTGGTCCAAAATAATTTTAAAACCTACTTCATGAGTCACTTTTATGTTAACAATTGCAAGAGCATGAGCATGATAACAATAATAATAGGGTATGGCTGAAAAAGGATTAGTGAATGTATGCATCAGGTGGTACTCAAAATTGATCTTAGAAAAAAACGCAATTACAGTTTATAACAATTATCTACATTCACTTTAAGGAATCCTAATAGAAATAAACACACATTGATTACTCATGAATCACAGATTCTACCTACACGGCTACACATGTATCTATGCTTTCTAATGTTGTTTTATTATTTTATGCATGTTGTTTGTACTTAGGAAATGGAAGACTATGTGCGTAACTTCTTCATCGCCAGCCACAATGAGACAAACGCTGAACTGTCTGCCGTGATAATGGTGGTGGAAAGGTTGATGGCAGAAAACAGGCAAGCACTGGACGTTGTTCTTAGCCTTGATCCCTCTCCCTTCCGGTATGCTGCTGCCTCCATGCTAAATGATGCGATTGATACCAAACAGGCACTGCTACGGAGGCTACGGTCCGTGCGCAGGGATGCCGAGTCAGCAGCACGTGATATCGACAACCGGATGGAGTCCAGTTTCACATCAAACATGTAACCGTTATTTGTGGTGTTATTTTGTTTATATGATGTTTGGAGAATGCCGGTTCGGCACCCCATCAAACTTTAAGACTACTAATATCTAATGAATCTTTCTTACTTTATTATTGTTTGTTGTCTCCAATTATGGTTCATTACACCTAACTTGGTGACTATTTTATACACTAACGCATACGTATGATAATTGGTACATGCTTGCATGCACTAACACTTATTCGCTGCTGCTTTAGTCCCACCAGAAACTGTTACCTGCCTAATGACTTAGAGATTGTCACTATTCCACATATACAAACATACTGAGCATGTTAGGGTCGGCCAAAGTTCCCCCAGCCATGCATCACACGGGCATGCACACTAGTTTAAATGAATAATAGAGAAAAATGAAGATAGAAGTTTTAATTAACTTTTAGTGATGGTGAGAGAAAGAGAAATGAGAGAGAAGGGTAGACGATCTCCAGTAGGGGATGGACGACAGTAACGCGGAAAGAAGAACGGATAAAAAGATTCCATCCTTTTTTGTGGCTGGTTTTCCGGATAAGACTACGGCGAAAGACTTATGGATGGCATATTGTACTCTAGGGACTATCTCTGACATTTTCATCCCTAAAAGGAAGCGCTTCAACAACGAAAATTTTGCCATCGTAAGATTTTCAAACGCCCATGATCTAGGGGCTATTGAAATGACGATTAACGAGATGAAGATAGGGGCCAACGGGTCAGCGCCAATCTATCAGGGGTCCCACAGAGATGGGGAGTGCAAAACCCTATTTCTGGGACCCCTAGTTTTGACGACTTGGGGACTAAGAATAAGCAGCAAGGTTCCATGGATATCCATCAAGAGACTGGTGCAGCCTCTGGCAAGGTGCCGTGTTTGCCAATCGGACACGAGGATCATGGATCTTTCAAGGATGTTATAACTGGTTTTAGGGGCAAGGAGACAAAACATGTGATAATAATGTAAGAACTGGTTGCTGTATGAAACAGGTTGTCATCCCCTTGGAGGCTGCCGATTACCTAGCATCTTTCAAAGATCGGTCTCTTCTGGGAGAAGCTATGGACTGGACGTCACTTTGCAACATCAAAGCACTTCGTGACGAGGGGGACGTGAAGATTTTGATGTATCATACGTGGGAGGCATCCATGTACTACTCGTTTAAAATCATAACAAGGAGGCTCGAGATTTTCTGGAATTAAAAAAAAAGAGTTACGGGGTAAGTTCTTTCATTCCTTAGACATCTGGAATGTGTTAGGACCGATTTTCACTACGAGAATCTCGATCTTGAGCAAGAACATGGTTCGGATGAGAAAAACTCAAAACAAATGAAGAAGATGATGATGATGAATCATGAATAATCATAAACATAGAAAGATGATGAACATAGTCGAATGATTTCATTAATCGAATGATTACAATCAAGAAATCATGAAGAACACACAATCTCTCTCTAGAATCCATGACTCACTCTCTCTCTAGAATGGAAATCTCACACTCTACAAGAAATTCATCATCTCCCCATTCGGAGACTCCTTTACTTGTAATGGGCACCCTCACTATATATAGTGAGGGTGACTAACAACAGAAAAACATAACTGAATGAACGAAATTACAAGTAAAGTAAATAAACATAAATTGATAATTAAATCAAAGCTGATTAAATTAATCCGAAGCTTGACTCGCTCGAACCGATCTTCCGTTGACTTTTACGTTGACCGTTGACCCGAACGGTTGACTTTTCCGGAAAACGGTCTTCGGTCCAATCTCGCAAGCCTCGAGCATCACAACCCGCGTCTCTGAATCAATTCACATGGATTCTTCAGTCAAATGCTTCGGTAAACAGATTTGATGGCGTCAGTCACATAGATTTTTAGTTCCAACAATTTCCCCCTTGACTGATGCTTTCAAATCTGTTCAACTGCTGAAGAATCGCTCTGCCGTACATCTTCAATGAGAAACTGATAAACCGGAGACAATCTGATGTAGAGATTCCCCCTCTGAATAAGCTTCTTCTGTTCTCGTTGCTCCAGTTCGAGATCCAAGTGTTCTGACTCACTCGGTTCACACGGTCGGGTACAATACTGAGAAAATGCTACATCTCGGAGTCAAAACCGCAACAAATCGAATCAGATAAACCAGTCAAACACTGAACATGCTCTAACTTCTGATAATCGACCCGATATCCAGTTCCATAATAATTCCTCCTATTTCTCTAAATCTCTCCAAAAACATCAAGTCGGAAGCGTAAAAATCAGATGCGGAGAGTCGAACCGTCGCGATCGGTTGCCTAGAGAAACCGGATAAACAATCTTGAAATCGGACAATCTCGCGAAAAACCGGAAGCCGGATGCTGACAGTTGTGAATAATCCGCGTGACTGAGGTTGGATGCGAAAATTAAAGTAAACTGTCAAATTTCTTCAATAAACGGTCATCCGAGAGATTTAATCGGATAAATTCCAATATTTAACTGAGATTCCAGTTAATCCGGTTAGTTGACGACAGCGCTGCATCCACTAAAAATAAACCGTGAGATATAACGAGAAAGCCGAGTAATTAACCGGATAATAAAGCTAACCCGTCAGTGATCGATAGCAAACGTTACGCGCGACGTCAATAAACGAGAACCCCAATAAAATGAAATAAATCCGTGACCAATAAAATTTTCTGAAATTCCGTCGCGGCATTATCTCGTTCGTCTCGTTAAAAACCGATAAGAAAAATACCCGCATTTAACTAAAATGCTGAAATATTTAATTAGTGGTGAAAATCTCTTAAAGAAACACAATCCACATGAATAGCCATGAGCCAATCAGAATTCAGCTTGAAATATGATCCAACGGTGCAGAAAAATCTAATCTGATGGTTAAGATTAGCGATCTGTGTGATGAGTAGGTTGACCATTCAGAGGCAGACAACACATAGGCCTTTAACAGATCTCTTTGAGCCTGTGGTCCCACTTCCAATTTTTGTAGCCAATAAACAATCGTGTTGAAACATGTAGACCGAAGAAAAAGAGAAACTAACGGCTCCATTGGTGATGTGGGACCACGCAGCATTCTTTAGCCAATAAGAAATTAAAAAAAATTCTCACCTGGCGACAAAGAGGAGAAAGAGAATGTAACAGTTCTCTTTTAATCAGGCGGGGCCCACGAGCATTTCTCCACCAATCTAGAAAAGCGCTTCAACGGATACCTTGTAATGGCGGGGTCCACGCCATTTTCTCATCCAATCACCATTCGACAACCATAAAGGATGTCTAGGTAATGTCGGCCAGGAGAGAGAGAGACATTCTCTATGCAGCCAATCAACATCTCGCCACGTCATCGTCTTCATCATCTATCCCATAAAGAAATGCTAAGCACACCCCGATAACCTAGTTTCACCGGAGAAACTGAAACCCTTTGCCGGAAAACCGCGATATCACCCATAACTTAGTGAATACTCAACCAATTTTCGATGATTTTTATACCCACTGAACTCGTAGCGACATCCTCTACGACCTTTAACGATCAGAAACTTCTGAAACGAACTTCGATACGAAAACCCAGTAAACAAGTTCGCTAAGAAAACAAGTACGCTAAGCTTTCCAGAAGTCCGCTAAGGCACCTCTGAAGTCCGCTAAGGACTCAAGTTCGCTAAGCACAGAACAAGTACGCTAAGACAAGCTTCAAGTCCGCTAAAAACTGATGAAGTTCGCTAAGAGGAGAACAAGTCCGCTAAGACTTGAACAAGTCCGCTAAGGCAATCTTCATAACTTCAAAACTGATGAACAAATCTGGAAAACACGATGAACATGAAGAACACAGCCACTTGAACATCTTCCTGATGCGATTTCGATGTTCCAGAATGAGTGAAGATAACAGATTCATGACGGATTCGAGAAGAAAAACCATTCACGTGATTGTTCTGGCCACAAACAAACCATAAACAGCAGCAACTTCGATCAAATCAGCCTCCTAAATCTGCAAATCTTCAAGAACACGAAGAACACACACTTACACCGTCAGTGTGTGTTTTTCCAGATCCGCTCAAACCGTTGAGATTCAGACGAAATGGATGCTTCCAATGGATCCGGAATGCGTTTTCCACTGAGATTCATACCTCACTTCATCCAAAAACATGAAGAATCGCCCAGAAAATGAAGAATCAAGCTCCAAAATCTTCAAAAACTCCAAATACGGGAAAAACCCCAAAGTTACGAAAAAATGAGCTCGGATCTTCAATTTTCTCACAGATTTGAACAAGTAAAAGATGAAATAACATCTAAATGAACTCCCAAACATGAATCCATCATCCATATCATCAGAATCCATCCAGAAATGAAGAAAAAATAGAAAAAAGTCTCTAAAAAATAAGTTTTCTCATCTTCACCATTCAAGCTCAAAATCTCAGATTCGAGTGACCAGATTCACGGTGAGATGAATCTGATCGGTACCCGCTCTGATACCATTTGTTAGGACCGATTTTCACTACGAGAATCTCGATCTTGAGCAAGAACATGGTTCGGATGAGAAAACTCAAAAAACAAATGAAGAAGATGATGATGATGAATCATGAATAATCATAAACATAGAAAGATGATGAACATAGTCGAATGATTTCATTAATCGAATGATTACAATCAAGAAATCATGAAGAACACACAATCTCTCTCTAGAATCCATGACTCACTCTCTCTCTAGAATGGAAATCTCACACTCTACAAGAAATTCATCATCTCCCCATTCGGAGACTCCTTTACTTGTAATGGGCACCCTCACTATATATAGTGAGGGTGACTGACAACAGAAAAACACGACAAATGAACGAAATTACAAGTAAAGCAAATAAACATAAATTGATAATTAAATCAAAGCTGATTAAATTAATCCGAAGCTTGACTCGCTCGAACCGATCTTCCGTTGACTTTTACGTTGACCGTTGACCCGAACGGTTGACTTTTCCGGAAAACGGTCTTCGGTCCAATCTCGCAAGCCTCGAGCATCACAACCCGCGTCTCTGAATCAATTCACATGGATTCTTCAGTCAAATGCTTCGGTAAACAGATTTGATGGCGTCAGTCACATAGATTTTTGTTCCAACAGAATGGACGGTCGTTTGTAGGAGTCGGATTGTGGGTTTGAAAATTATTGGTGTTCCTATTCATCTCCGTGATGATATGACGTACAACGCTATCAGTTATGCTTTCGGAGAAATCATTTGGCCTTCTTACACATCTTGGTTGACGGAAGATTGTAGCAGGGGAGAAGTACAAGTCCTTACGAAAGTTTGGAAATCTATTGATGGAATGGCAATTATTAAATAGGTAGGGTCGAGGTTCACAGTTATGATTAGAGAAAACCAGGTTCCATGGGTGCCACATTATCTTGAAGAGGAGTTTGTTCCATTGTCGACGGCGGAGGAGGAGTACATCTCGCCGGAGGTATCAATGGTTGGGGAAGACATGGGTTACTGTTCTTGGGTGGATGAAGGGACAACAAATCTTACGAGGAATAGGGAGGCGCCATTTTTGGACGGTCTAGGGGGAGGTGCTATGATGGAAAAGAACTCTTCTGATGTAGGGGGCAGCACAAGGCATCTGGGACGGTTATGTCCAATCAAGTGGTAGAACGTCAAGACGAGTGTACACATTTTTTTAACGGTTAACACACACACCCTCTAATCTACTTCTAAATTACACCTGAAACATCATTACCATTGTCAGGGTTTGAACCCATAACCTCCATGTAAGACAAAGTCTTACCACCTCCCCCTTGACCACTAGGACAATGGATTATTGGCGAGACGAGTGTACACATTGACGTGCCGTTGGAGGATGGGGCGGGTATGGATCCGCCAAGAGTCTGTAGTGGGCTTGGAGTGTTTCAATGGGTTGGAATCAGAGGGCCCATATGTGGACAAGTAGGTTTCGTCGGCACCTGAGCTTGCATTACCTGACCTAAATGAAAATTTAGGGACTAGCGACACATGTGAGAAAAAAAGTTCTATTTCATTACCCTCCTACAAGCGTGCTCGGAAGAAGGATAAAAGGGGTCGTCTGGACACTTTTAACGCCCAAGGTAAGTTTATGAGGGGAGGGGGTAAATCTGTTCTGTGGGGAGCTATTTCTCGAGCTCTCACATCATCAACACGTCACACGATGTCGAGCGGGTTGACAAAATTAATCGGAGGTCGGCAAAGGAGGTGGATGAGGAACTTTAGAGCACTATGGAAGTGGGGAGCTGATTGGGGCAAATTTGATGTGCCTGAAAGGGTTTGTAGCAGGTGAAGTTAGGGAGGAAGACGATCGCCAGTCATAAGATGAATTTCATGTCGCTCAACATTAGGGGGGGGTTCGAAATCTGGACAAGTGCAATTCGGTGCGAAGGTTGAAAATTTCTCATAATATTGGCTTCATTTCTTTACAAGAAATGCAGGTGCTTGACTCCTCTTCTATTTTTGTTAATTATATGTGGAATAACTCTCCGTTTGATTATGTTGCTTCAGATGCGGCGGGACGATCCGGTGGGTTTTTGTGCATTTGGGATAGCTCCATGTTCCAAAGACGTAACATCATTTACAACAATAATTTTCTTGAGGTTTCGGGGAAGATTCTTGGATGTGACACTATAATTAACATTATTAATGTTTATGGGCCACAACATCTCGGCGCTAAACATCTCAAATCGCAGATCCATGGTATTTGGTTGCTTTTGGGAGACTTCAACGTGGTTCGGGAGGAATCGGAAAGGTTGGGGTCCATGTTTTGCGCGTCCCTGGCTCGGGATTTTAACATGTTCATCTCGCAGGTGGGGGTTGTAGATGTTGGCATTGGCGGCAGGATGTTTACATATCTTTCGCTGATTAATCAAAGTCTTAGTCGCATTGATCGGTTTTTTATTTGCAGGGATTTTCTTGATTTATGACCTAGCATTTCGGTCTTTGCAGTGACGAGAGAGTTCTCCGATCACTATCCTATCATTCTTTGT
>JBCNJP010000007.1:31618639-31664036 GCA_039602395.1 Deinandra increscens subsp. villosa | reverse complement strand
ATGACCCGCGTGTCCACTCGGATTCACCTATAATCACACCATTGCTTAGATTTCCATCCATACTCAAAAATCCATACAATTCACATTAATATCACCAATTTAATTTGATGAATTCACCCTAAGCAAGACTCCATTTTCACTTAAGCATTTAATGAAACACCTTATGTGCATACATGGTGTTCTAGCTATCAAGTAACTTATGGGTCATCAATTATCCCATTTTTTATCACTTAAGATATCAAATTCAACTTTTATATACAAAATTTCACAACTTTCATCATACAATCAAAGTTATCTAGCAACACTCAGTATTTCCAATTTCTAGGTCTAGGTTAAGTCTTGTCTATAGAGTGTCCTAGGTTCGATATTCCGGTCTTGCCTTAGCTATTCTACTATCCGATAGGTACACTTGCCCTAGGGTTCGGTTTAGTTTAGGTTATTTCGGTAAAATTAGGTGTGTCTAGGTCTAGGTTTAGGTCTAGGTTTTTATTCCATTTTTAGGTACGTTCCGAGCACATCAGCATTCATATGATTCAAGCTAGCATATATCATACAATCTATCAATTTACCCTATTCCAAAAGTTAGAATAATACATTCATAATTCCAATCAAAATTTCATAGCTTTCATCAAAACAATCAAGATTCCTAGAGATCCAACTAACAAACTCAATCAACCTACCATCCAAGGAAATCGATTTCCATTATGGGTCTACACATCTCCTTGCAACACACACCCAAACACACAAAATTAGTCATGCAAGGAAGGATTTCACATAATCTAAACTCCTAACACTCATACAAACATCATTCAAGCATCAATTTAGCCTATTGCTCGAATCCATGAAATCACCCAACTTAGAAATCACTTACTTGGCCATGAACTCATGATGAAATGCTAGAAATCACGAAATAAATGTCTCCCTAGGTTAGATTTCGTTCTCCCCTCACAATTTCAGCTTCTAACTCTTTGATTTGGAGAAATTGCAAAGATTAGGTTTCCCTCTCCCTTCTCTTCCTCGTGCACGTATTTGAGTCTAGGGAAGAATCCCATACTTGTTTTCTTATACTATATTTACAGCTATAGTCCCTCCTAAAGCCCCATGATTTCTTTCTTTCCCAAACTTCTTATTTTCATTACTAGTCCTTCTAATTTTCCCACTATATCATTAGTCACCATTTAATGACTAAAATATAACTTCTTAACGCAAAACCGCCCGTTTATATTTCCAATCATCTTTTCCCGCTTCCCAACCGAAGTAAACCAATATTAAAACAACAATTAAATTTCGGGATGTTACATTATCGTGGCATATCTCTTCCTAATGGTGGTCCTTTAATTTCCTACCTTTTCTATGTCGATGATGTTGTTTTCTTGTGTGACGCTTTTGTATCCAATTTAGACCATCTTGGTAGAATCCTCTGGATTTTCTATGCTTTGACTGGGCTTAGGGTGAACTATCATAAAAGCACGTTGTTTGGCATCAACGTGGAACAGGCGTCTCTTGAGAGTTTTGTTGGCAATCTTCGATGTAAAGTTGGTCATTTTCCATCACTTATTAGGGATCCCTCTTGGTGCTAATTTGAACGGGATTCGCAAGTGGGATCTGGTGCTGGATAATTTCAAAAAGATTATCGTCTTGGAAGCGAAAAACTCTCTCTTTCGGGGGTCGGGTCACCTTGCTAAAATCGATGCTCGGGGTTGTTCTGAACTATTACTTTTCCCTTGTTCGTGCGTCGGTGGCTATCATAAAAGCTATCAAAGCTAAACGTCGTACTTTTTGTTAGGGAGGCGAAGTTGGGGTGCGTAAGATTATGTGGGTTGCCTGGAGTAAGATGGTGGTTGACAAGAAATTGGGTGGAATGGGGATTGGATCGCTTCGGGCTCTAAATATGGCGCTTCTCATCAAATGGTTGTTTCGCATTAAGAGCGAGCCCCATGCCTTATGGGTTAAATCCGTCAAAGCCATTCACAATAAAAAAAATACACCCTCCTTGTTTCTTTTCAAGAAATCTATTAGGGGTCCTTGGAGTGGCATCATAAAGAGCTGCAACGATGTACAAGTCTTGGGTTTTAACTTGGAAAAATGAATTAGGTGCTCAGTTGGTAACGGGGATGGCAAATTTTTTTGGGAAGATAATTGGACGGGTCATGGTCCTTTACATAGCCTTTTCCCGGATCTTGTTGCTCGTGATCATAATCCAAGGTGTCACATAGTTGAAAGATTTCATTGTATTAACAACAGATGGCTCATCGTTGGTGATTGGGTGGAGGAAATCGGTGTTGGTTAGTTAACGAAGTGGGCTGAGTTGTGTGGCGGATGGGCTAGTGGAGTGTCTTTCAACAGTTGCAAGGATGCTTGGAAATGGGGTGTGGAGGGTCCGGTTGAGTTCGAGGTCCATAAAGTTCGCAGGGAGCTTCAAGTTCGCCTCTTTCAACCCGTTAATTCGAATTTTCAATGGATTAAATGGGTTCCTCTTAAAGTTAACGTGTTTTCCTAGCTTGCGGCTCAAAACCGGATCCCTTCCAAGGCTAAACTTGCCCATGGGGGATTCTCGTAAATGAAATCTGCACGGCCTGCTCTCTCTTTGAAGGGAACACAAACCATCTTTTAATCAATTGTTGCATGGCAAAACTTTTGTGGTCTAGAATTATTGCATGGTGCAAGGGTCCGATGATACATTTTGGAACTGTGAGTGAGGCTTTGCCTTGCTCCAAAAGGTGGGGTGACAATACGAGGATGTGGAAAATTTACTACGGGATTTTTCTAGCTACTATTTGGTGCATTTGAAAGAACCAAAATGAAATGGTTTTTAAGAACTGGAGGAAAGGAGCTGAAATAATTACGGAGAAGATAAAGTTGATTACGTTCTTTTGGGTAAAATATAGAGGTAAGCAGTGTTCCTTAGTTTGGGAAAGTTGACATAATTTTTTTTGTCCTTGTAACACCCCAAAATTTCATAACTTTAATAATATATGTGTGCTATGCGTGTTAAGTAGCTAAAACGTATATTGATATGGCTTATGGGTTGATAAATGGGTAAAAGGTAATGATTTCCAAAATGCTATACGTGTTTAATATGGCAGGTGAATATGATATATGTGTAAGATAGCCAAACATGATAAAACGTTTGAAAATGCATGTTTACACGTTAACGGGTAATGAATTGATGAAAGGTAGGTTATAGGAATAATGCATGTGTTAACAGATGAAATGAAATAAATACGTGTTTTACAAGAAGGATGATTGATATACATGATATCAAAATGAAATACGTGTTTAGGAGTTGATATGATAGGTATAACTGACAACCGGAGGAAATACCTTTACGTGATTGTATTATGTTAGATATATGTGAAAGTATATACATATATACTAGGGGTATACCCGCGCGTTGCGGCGGCGACAGTTTATAGGACGTTATTCGTCATTTGTTCACTTGTTATAGCGACGCGACAATTTACATCGCGGTATTTGTTTTTGAAGTGGGATGCGGTCCAGTGTCAACTTATAATGCAGTATATGCGCGTTCATTGGCGGCAACAATACGCGGTTTATTGTATGATAGAACCAACGTGGTACTTGAGTTTAACTTGTTGTTTAAAAACCCATGTGTTTAAACAGTTAGATATATATAAAAATCAATAAGTTTGTATACAACTACTATATGTGATGAACGCAAATATTGAAGTAAAATCAAACTTCACCAAGAAGGAAACCTGCGCGATGCAACGGCAGTGATAATTAACCAGGAGTTGTGCAACAGATGAAACAATGTGATACTTGTTTTGCGTTATTTATCAATCCTCTCGTGATATAATGTATTTTACATCTGTTAGTTTTTTTCATTCTTAGCATAGGTATCTATCAATATGAGATCAAATTTTGTTACAATTCTTACACATCTCAATAATTTCATGATTCATCACCATGGTTCAACCACCATTTTTCATTAAAATTGAATTAGAGAATCTTTTATATCTCTTTTTCAGTAAATTGTTAAAATCATTTAAATTCGGAGAAAAATGTAGAAAAAATGTAAAGTTAAAAACAAGGAAAAAAAGTGCAATATTAATGTGCGAGAAAGTGAGAAAGAAGTTAAGAAGAAGGTAACATTAGAATCCATGAGCTACCTTTTCCTTAACATGTTGCTAAACTCTTTATTACTCGATGCTCACACTCCTCTCACGTGACTCATCACCTCCTATCTTTATCCATTTATTTGTTACATTAGAATCATTCAAAATACACAAATAAACATAAAAGAGTTCGAATTCCAACTATTTCAGCAATATCATACGTTTAGATATCATATGTTAGGTACAGTTGTGATTTGTAAATAACTAAAATCAGATTACATATTATATTTCATTAACGTGCAATATGCTCCAAAATCATATTTCATAACCATCATTGCCATTATCAAACCGAATTATTATATAAAATAAAATAAAGCTAAATTCAGTTTTTAGAATTTAATAGTACCAATTATTCCTCCTTCAGCAATATGTCCAACAAACTCATTAGGACCTAGATTTCCACTTCCTAATTCACAAGGAAGATTTGGTCTACCATAAATGCCACCACTTCACTCAGCCTTCCCCGATACAAACTACTACCACCTCTGCCTCCATGTCTAGCACGTACCACCACCAGCTCCATTTGAATAGTTTTCCAAACCAAAACCATTTTGACAACCTGCAAAATTGATCTTGTCACAAAGGTTGAATAAAGAAAATGGTATCCAATAAGAACCAAAACTAAAATCACATGAAGACCTTTGCACTTTGTTTCTTGCATTGTCACAACCTATCACATTCTGTCAAACAAAAAAGAAACAACCTATTATAAAGATCAATTTTAAATTGTGTAGATGAAGGTTTAAACAGAATATGATTGCCTTATTATCAAAGTAGTTATAAGATTTAATTTTGGGTTTTCATTCCTTGCACTACTTAAATACAACACACAAATAATCAAGTTTGCTCATCAACCGATTTAGAACATGCTTGACTCATTTATAAACCACTGCCAAATGTGACCTAAGCACAACTTCATTACAACCCGTTTAACATGTTTAGATAAAGATGTTACACATTAACAACTTTAAGTAGATCGAAGTTAGATTTAACTACTTTTCTAATTAAGAATTAAGCAGATAAAAACTACTGACACTAAACATAAACATCAAACATCAATTATATGCTAATATTGGCAAAATGATGCAAGATACATGCAATTGAGATTTAATGCAGGGTGTCCAGCCAGAAGCATTGATGATAACCATGAAATAATTCAAGAAACAGAAGAAAAAAAATTAAGACCGAACCAATTTGCAAAACTTCTTCCCATCGTCCCGCATCAACACAAATGTTAGGAAAGCTACATGACCTCTATCTAAAGATGGCTCAAAATAAATAAGCAAATATGAAGACCATATCAGCATAAATGTTAGGAAAGCTACATGACCCATCGTCCCACGTCAAAAAAAATTCCAATTCATTGAGAGAAGCTAGTTATTCTACCCTTATCCATAGTGAAAATATTTGGATGTCCAAGCCTTTTCATTAAAGATACCTTAAGAAAATAGTAACATGACGATTATCACTTTACACCAACTCTCAAATTATAAGCAAAGAAAATTAAAAATTACCTGATGTATATATGATCAGATCACATCATCTGAAAAGTTCTTGATATGAAAATATGAAGACTACATCATACTTCACAAAAGAATCATTCAAAAGAGAATGGATTATGAGAACTATTTGTGTAGAAGGAAACAAATTCATTTTGCATGTACCTGGTTATCTACACAAATTTACAGATGCAACAAATTCATCTAGCTAAACAGCCCACTACCCTACAAATTTCTGAACTAAAGTTAAGAAAAATAAATATACTAAATCTAACCTGGTTAGTGGGTAAAGAATAACCTACATGAGCCAAATACATGAATAAAGGTAAATTGTAGAGCTATCCCTGCCACCCCAAATCGCAGCAGCAACTGCATACCTGCTCTAGCTTGACCCACGGTAAACAAATTTCTGGACTTGGTTATGGAAAAACACAAACTGAACACAGTGAATTCATACATAGTATGCGTTATAGAAAATAATAAAGCATGCATAGCAATGGGAAACCTAACTGAACAAAGATGGTGTTAGTTTTCATCAACAACCATCGATGGTCATGTCCACTTTGCACTCTGAAAACTTCACATCTTGATAGTCTCTTACATATTTGCAATCCCATAGCAATTAAAGAAACATAATTGAACTCAGAAGAACCATTTCAAACAATAAATCAGTTCACCCAAATTATTCTTATGAATAAACATTTCAAGAAATTTAAAGCTTTAGTAGATCACAAATACTGATATGAATAAAATATCAAAATCATCGAATTAGAGAAGGAAACCTAGAAAGTAATCACAAAAGTAAGATAAAAAATCAAAACTGAAGCTGAGAATTCAGGATTAACAGAAACATCAAAATAACCAAATGAGTGTTTTAAGTATCATGACTCAATGAACCTATAAGGAGGTATCTTCTAATTACCAGCGATTGAGGGGCATACAATTAGAATATCAGAAATTTTTTGATTGTAAGTGTCAATTTGATCATAGAAGCTATATGAGATTATAGAAGTTTGAAGATACAATTTAATGTCTGCTATGTACATAAAAACATTTTCTTTTAATATATTTGAACTGAAAATCCAGCAGTTCAAACTAAAACATAACTTCCATACAGTTTCACTGGCTATATTACATAACTGTATTACATAGCTTCCACTGGGTCAGAACTATATTACATAACTTCCACTGATGTATAAGAGTTTCAAGTGGCTCATAGGCTTCCAAGTGGCTCATAGGCTTCATGGTTTAAAAACAACAATATTCCTTCATGGTTGCTGATTTCTGATTGTCACATAGAAGCAAGGATATTACAGCAAATAGAGGAGATAATACAGCATCAACATACGTAATCAGATAGCTTCATTTATCCATGTTTTATCAAAAATCAACTCAATTCCTAATAGCTTCTATAATAGGCCTATAAGTGCAAAATTCATGGAAGCAAAAACACCTCTGTTGAACTCAGAATTTAGTAGTTAGAACTCCCGTTTCATTTATTCATGGATGCAAAAACACCTCTGTTGCTATTTTCTGATTGTCACATTCAAAAAGAGGAGATGTAACCTTCAAAATAGAGGAGATGTTATTATAGCTAAATCACATTCAAAAGCAAAGTTAAACAACGTTCGTATCTCAAACATGAATGGAATAACATTTGAAAAATTAGGAATGGAATAACATTTGAAAAATTAGGAATGGAATAACATTTGAAATTGAGTAGCAGTTTACCTTAAACAGGAGTTCGCTAATTATTCCTTGCAATCTTCGGTGTTTGAACAACAGAATTAAACAAATGTAAAGAAAATTAGAACATTGGAACAAAATTTAGAATTAGAACAAAGAAGGATGAGCATATATACCTTGAATCATTTAGAATGATGAATCGGTGAATGGAAATTGAGAAGAGGTCTTCAATTTATAGAGTAGCAGATTCCGAACAGGCGCCTTCAATCCGTTTGAACCTCCCTCGATCTTGGCCCTCCAATAATGAATCATAACACTCCGAATATAGAGATTCACACTACTATAAATAACCCCTTCCTTGACGTGCGAACAATGACACTCAGAAATTTATGACGCGCAAAAATAAGCGTCATAAAAAAACTGTCGTATTTAACAAAATTTTACAACATTCAGTGGGTAGATGACGCGCATTTTTGCGCGTCATAAATATTCTGTCATTCGAAAAAAAAAGCGGAGGACATAATTTTCATGCGCGTCAAGCGCAAAATTAAATCCGTCATTTTATAATTTTCCCCCCGAAAAATAAAAACGCGGAGGATATAACCCGCCCTTCTGCACTTAGGGTTTTTTTGTGTCTTTTTCCCCAAAACCTCCCGCGCGCGCTCTCCACTTGAAGACGGCGAGTACCGCCTACCGCCGACCACTCCCGCCGACCGAATACCGCCGACCGCCGACCATGAAGAAAGAAGATTAGGGTTTGCTGATTTCGTTTCCACAGGAAGAAGATTAGGTTCGTGATTTACCGATTTCGTTTACACAAGAAGAAGATTAGGGTTTTTTTCCTCTTTCGGTCCTCGATGTTTCTGTATATTTGACCTAACTTGGATTTGAAGGTACAAAAACTGGGAGGTGCCTTCGTAGAAGAAGAAGAGGAGATCAATTTCATGTTTTCGCCTAATCAACATGTAACACTGTGTTTGTTTAGGGTTCACATTTCTTTCCTAAAATCTTCAGTTCTACTTTAATAAATTCATGATTGGTGTGTGTTTGGAGATCCGCAGTTGCACAAGTGAGAATTTTGGTTAAACCTGGTTAGAACTCTCTCCCCTGTAGCTGATTCTGATTTCGTAGTGTTTTAAGAAAGGGGTTCTGTATTTACTTATTCATTTTCATATTGATGTTCTTGATTGAAATTAAATGGTTTTATTTGGTAACTTTGGTTGTATTGAATTCATTTATGATAGCCATATTAGTGCTTTTTTTGTTTCAAAGATATGCTTATAGACTTGTAGTGCAGTGACTGATTTGATAATTTGATTTGTGTAAAAGCTACAATCCCCAGTTTTGATTATTGACAAATGTAATAGCTTATTAAGTTAGTAGGTTATTGTCATGTATAATGATGTTTGAAATTCTAATGTCCTTTCTTGGATGAACCTTCAATGAAGTTGTGGTGGTGGTTAGTGCTTCGTTAGATTTGGTTAGATTCTGTGTTTGTGACAGGCGATTAGACTCCTCAACAATACGAAACTTAACAGCAGTTTTTAGAATAATTAGACATTTTATAATCATAGTTGATCACAGTTGATGATTTTTTTGTATCATGTAGTTTTCCGTGTTCAAGGAGAAGTTAAAGATCGAAACATCATTGAAAAATAGAGCTATGGGGCAGACCCACATGCTTAAGAAAGAACATCAGGATCCAGAAAGAAGAAGCAGTAATCACTGCTTGGGATAATATGCAGAATGCGAAAGTAGAGCATCAATCCGGAAACTGGATGTGCGTTTGGTAAACAGTTAACATACTCTTAACTGCAAGATTTTGTTGATGCTTTACGGGAGATGTGGTGGATTAGCCGTTGGATTCATGGTTGTCCAATGTGTGGAGGGACATGGGTTCGTGTTGTATAGAAGGCCACTTCATTTTCCGGTTATGTTTTGTATTAACTTAGAAATACTTTGTGAATTTTGTAATGTTTTCTATATATATAATGCATTATTTTGTTATAAGTGTATTTTTATTTTGTATTATCAAGTTAATTGTCATTTAATGTAGAAATTAGTGATTTTAGAAAAAAACATTTTTTCTAATTAAAAATTAAAATTCTTGACGCGCAAAGTGTCATAAGCTGATTTATGACAGGGGCTTCTGTAGGTCCGAAAATAAACCAAACACACGATATACTTAATCAAACACGAGTGCGGAATCCTCGTGAGAGATCGATTCAAGAAAATAGTAGAAGAAGAGATTCAATCCATGAGAAAGATTGAATCTTGAATGGAAATCAGCTACTATTGAAGCTTTATCTTCTGATCGTAAACAGCAAAAGACTTGAAGAAATCGTAAACTTGGTAATTAGTATTAAAAAGCTTAAAGAAACCAATTACAATGAGGTGGTATTTATACCACCTCATACAAGAGCATGGGCCAATCATAAACACTAACCTAGCCCAATCATAATCATTTAAATGGCCCACATGGCCTATTAACTAAGCTAGATTAAGCCCAAATACAAAAGCCCAACTAATGTTCATGCCTTACATAATATAGCCCAACAATCTTCCCCTAGGCATGAACCATTAGACCACTTCACGGCAGCAGCAAGTCAAACCTGAATGATGTTTGAACGTTGTTCGACCACCATCCGTTCTCTACAATCTTCTTCGCTGCTCCATCAAATATGCCAACCCTTATAGCATTCGCCATATCATTCTCGTCTCCAAGTATGGGTTGGGTGGCCAGAAGCTTGATATCTCTCTCACCAAATCTAAGCAAATCCACCGGGTCATAAAATCTGAATTGACGCATCGGCTTGCAGAGAACCACCACTTCATGTGTTGTTGGATCGTAATACCAGCAATCAAAGTTTCTTACCAGTGTTTCATCCTCGATCTCGTCCAACATATTAATCACCCTTGTGCGCTTAGTTGGTGGCCTCCGTGCTTCTCCAATAGACTGCCCTGTCACAGGGTCAGTCCCGGTCTCTCTCCACCTGACCTCCTTCAGCTCGAAATCTCTGAAATCATTCTCCATGTGGCCTAGCAGATTATCTCTGATCTGATTACCTTCTGGTCCATTCCACCTGTTAATAAATGGAGCTCTCAGAAGGCTCCTGATCTCAGGCTCAGTCCAGGAGTGGAATTGAGCACGTGAAGAGTAGTACTCCACTGGACTATAACCGTCACGGATCACGGCAAAGATTTTCTTCTCCATATCGTAATGCCAGCATAAGATAGTCTCACGACTCCCACGTCTATCAATCGAGCTTTCACCAACATCAATGGTGTACTGTGTGGGAGCTGGTCCTTGGAAAAACTCCTTGAACCAGTTTTCGTGGAATCTTGGAGCCTTTGAGATGATCCTGCCACAGTGGGCGTAATCCGGCATCACTATATTCTCATCACCTTCGTCAGTCTCCATTGCATCAGCAGCTTGATTTCCCTGAGATGAACTCTGACCAGGGGCACCTGTGTTGTTAGGCCCTGCACCATCTGTCAGTGCATTAACCTTCCTTCTCAGGTCCTTTATCATCTTGTAAAGATATTCCATTCTTTCCTTGTCTGCCACCTCATACTCTCTCATATATTTGTTGCTTGCCTCCTCCTTCTCTCTCAAACGTTGGTTTTCTTTCATGAGAGCCTCAATCTCATTCTGTCTGATCCTATTCTCGAGAGATCAGGAAGTTGATCTGAGGATCAGCACTAATCCTCAAATCTATTGGAAGCTCAGCAGCCATCAATGGGCGGAAACCTGGAGCCGCGAGTGGTTGGCTGGTCGCGGTAGAGACGCTCACTCTTACCGGACTTGGAACAACGAAGGTGCTCTCAACCTCCAGAAATTGCCTATCTTCACGTACAGGGCTTTGCACGTTCAGAATCGGACTAGCTTGCTGCACAGGGGCAGGTTGATCATGCACCTCTTCTGTCTGTGAGGCAGAAGGTTGCTCTTGAACGGCTTCATCAGTTGTTTCTACTTGACCACTGGGTTCCACAGAACTGGGTCCAGCTGGTTCTACAATCATTAAGGCTCGAGCTAGTCTTGGTGAATTTGAACCGTATGCTCCTTGGATCTGATTTCTTTCGTGGAGATGGTTCACGAGCAGGGACGGGTTCTTCTACGAAAACTTCATCAATGTTTATATTCAGCTCAGGAGGTGTATCATCACTGCCAGACGACCCAACCATATCTTCTCTTGACCTTTTATGGGTTAGTGGCTCCAAGTCCCCATAAATATCATCTTCAGTTATGTCCTGGCCAGTAAGGATGTCATCCATTATATTTTCTTCATCTGATGGAATGACATCATCTTCTTGTACATTGACAGCTAGAGGTAATGTGGCATCCTGGTCCTCAGCAACGGATGCGTTAACATTGGGAACCTCTGCCTCCGGCTCAGAGTCATCCATTACTTGTTCCCGTGCCACTTCAGGGAACGCACCTCTCTTCGTCCATTCCAATCTTCCTTCAAATGATTGCTTACCTGCTCTATCCTGGGTTTGTAAGCCAAAGACCCCAATATCCATGACCTTCACATCAAGTTTCTCAATTCTCTCCTCTATCATCGGATACTTCTTCATTACTACCATTTGAACGAACCTTGGCGTCATTAGAAACTGCTCTCTGGCACTCAGTTCTGCATTGCCTATCCAATCAATCAGCATCATCCTTGAGTAGTTAAAATTCCAGTCTAAGGCCAATGCTACGAAGGCAGTTCCATGGAGTTGGTTTAACTGATCAAAACTCGTTCTCTTGCCTAGGAAAGACTTCTGCATGTAATGTGCAAGGCACCTCCAGTAGTGCGGCAGAAGCTTTTTGAAGATAGGCGGGAATTTTCCTTCATATCCCATTGAGCGAGCACCCGCAAGAACTACCTCCTTCGAATACTTGATAGGGTGTGAAGCATCATCAGTAATGTTCAGCCCTTGCCTTATATCTTCTTCCTCAATAACAATTTGTCTGTTATTGACCGTTGCGGTAATCCTAGTCTTGTCAGAATTTGCCCTGGCAGTTCCCCAAAATTCTCTGACCAGCATCTCGTCGATGAGTACATTTGTCCTCAAGGCATGGTTAATCTTGCACGTGTTCATTCCGGCCACCAGTGAGTAAAATAACTCCATGTGTTTTTCTGGCGGATCTTCTAGATAAGCCGGCATACAGTGATCTGGTTCATATTTTATATCTCCAATTAGCATCTCTTCAGCCATCTGAGAAATACAAGACATATGCATCAGACATATTCAATCTTTAATAAGCAAATATGATTATTAACCCTTTACTTGTTCAATTGACGATCACATTTTACTTTTGAACTTCACAAAATTTCAATTTGAACATTTTAGGGAAAATAATTGAATTAAGCACATGCTTACAAACACCGACAAATTTTATCTCAAAACCGACCAACTTTAATGAGATTCTTAAAAATTATTAAGTGTTTAAGAATTAAATTCTTATTTATTCTCATTTAAAGTGTGTTTACGATTTATAATGGTGTTTACGATCCATTTTTCGGGTTTACGATCCTTTAAATGGGTTCACGATTGGATTAGATTTGACCCAATCGTAATCAGCTAAAGCCAATCGTAAACAGCGTCGGTTCAACTGGGCCCAATCGTAAACGCCCAAAAGTGCTTTTGTCGTTTGCGCGAGTCGTAAACGCGTCAATCGTAAACATTGACTCGTAAACACCGGTCGTAAACGCCACATCTTCATCTTCTTCGTCAGGACATCGTAAACACCAGATTCTCCATGGATGAACCTGCAACTTTCTCATAAACTCGATTAAACACATCAAAAACTCAACAAAGTTCATTAAAACTACCTTAAACGAGATTTAAGCACAGTTTCGACTACAATGAATGCGGAATCGACTTGAGAACAAGAAAATCTCTATCGATTGAGATTTTTTAGGGCTTGGAACAAGAAAACCCTGAATCGATGGATAAAACTTGGTGAAACTGTGATTCAACCGAGGGTTTTTGGTCGAAATTTGGATGGTGAGTCGAGATGGTGAACTCGGAATGGATTGCGGTGGTCGGAGGAGGTCTGGAAGAGTTTACCGGCGAGAGGGACGGCGGAGATTAGGGTTTAGGAAGCGGAGGTCGTAAACAGAAATGAGAAAGAAAATGATCGTAAACAATTAAACAAACCAGAAATGAGATATTTATGTTACCAATTTACACATTGCCCCCTCCCTAAAAATCCGTAAACAATAAATTTTCATTCAAGCCCCTCAAACTTACTAAAAACTTATCAAGTTCACCCCAAACTTGCTAATTCTCACAAAATATTTGAAGATTTTAAACACTTTGAGAATTTTCACAAAACTTCCCCTCAGAATCATACCCCGAGTATCCGATCATGATCATGAAAAATTTAAAAGTTAAAACAAATAAAATCAAAAACCAAAATTAAAATATTTACAAACTTACCTCAGAAATTTCAAATATTTACATACCTGGTGCTGGTATTTTTCACAGATAATTTCAGACAGGTCTTTGACTGAGGAACCCTTTTCAGCTTCCGTTACTAGACACTCTAGACAATTGTCAGGTGGTTTGAACACAGAAACTCACATCCAGTAAAGTGCTTAAATATAGTACAGATTTACCGATATGTTTAACCGTCCCCACACCCAATTTTCCATAGCAAAACCTACCCAACCTCAGAGTTTATTGAGGATTCACAAACCCCCAACTTGAGGAACCATGCAACACTGCTTTTGACTACCACTTATTTTCTGTTTTTCATACATTATCAGTTGATGATCAGGTCGGCCGCATAAGCACGCAGAGAAGACCAACTGAATAATTTTATTTTCCTTTTCTTTTTCTTTCTTTCTTTTTCAGAATATTTCAATTTTTTGAATTCTTTTTCTTTTTCTTTTTCTTTTCTGTGGTGTTGTCTTATACAGTATAAGCATGGCGTGTGAGAGAGTGAATACTAGGTAAATACCACTCTCAACCCGTTTTTGTCGGGACTCAGTTTTTTAAACCATGTAGACTAGGATGGGAAACTAAACATGTATAGAGTTTAAGATTACTGCACTTACATAGATGATCATTGTTTTGGTTGAGCTTACCGACATATCATCTTCGAGCAGTCTTTCACATCAGCCTTACACGTGTCAGTCTCCAACCGTCTTTGAACAATTTTTAATTTTAAGTCCTATCAAAAGACATCATAAAAACTTTTCAGTGTAACCAGCACCATTTCTTCCCCTGTTTTTGTGAGGCTTTTGAAACAAGACTCAATTTTTCAGTCATTTTCTATTATTTTTTTTTTTTAATATATTTTTTTTAAGTAAAATTTAAGAACCAAAAACTTTGTACAAAAACATAGATGATCAGATCATTCCTCGAAGGCAATCATCTTCAGGCCTTCAACACAAGATTCAAAATTAGGACGAGGAAGGGGTTTTGTAAAGATGTCCGAAACATTCTGATCGGAGCTTACCTTTTGAAGCTGAATTAGCTCACGATCAAAGCAATCACGAATAAAATGTACCTTGATATCAATGTGCTTGGTTTTGGAATGTTGGACGGGGTTTTTCACAATCTCAAGAGCAGCAGCGTTATCACAAAATATGGGAGTGTTAACGAATTCCATACCGTAATCCGTGAGCTGGTTTTGGATCCACACTACCTGTGAAGTACCGGCAGATGCGGCCACGTACTCAGCTTCGGCAGTTGATTTGGATACGGTATGCTGCTTCTTGCTCTGCCAAGAGATAAGCCTATCTCCCAGGTACTGACATCCTCCAGTAGTAGATTTCCTGTCAAGGTCACTACCTCCATAATCACTGTCAGTAAAAGCATATAATTGAAAATCAGTGTTCTTCGGGTACCAAAGACCAAGCCTAGGCCTGCCCTTCAGATACCTGAAGATACGTTTAACAGCAGCTAAATGAGAGAGTTTAGGGTTAGCCTGATATCGAGCACACACGCAAACTGCATACATGATGTCTGGCCTGCTTGCTGTCAAGTACATTAGTGATCCAATCATCGACCGATAATGGAATTCACTCACTGACTCCCCGTTAAGATCCGCTGACAAGAGTGGTCTGGATGCCATGGGAGTGGCGATGGGCTTGCAATCCTGCATCTTGAACTTTTCCAGAATCTCATTCACATACTTCTCCTGATGAATAAGAATCCCAGAATCATTCTGCTTGACTTGAAGTGCAAGAAAGAAACTCATCTCGCCTTGGTCACTCATCTCAAACTTCTTCTTCATAATCTCCTCAAACTCGGTGCACAATTCTTCGTTTGTCGATCCGTAGATAATATCATCTACATACACTTGCACCATGATTATGTCTTCGTCCACCCTCTTCCTAAACAAAGTTTGATCAACGACTCCTCTTGTATATCCATTCTCCACCAGGTGATTGGACAACGTTTCATACCAGGTTCTAGGAGCTTGATGCAAACCGTACAAAGCCTTATCCAGCAGATAAACGTGATCTGGATTTTCTTCATCTATGAACCCTGGTGGTTGAGCAACATAGACTTCCTCGTTCATCTCTGCATACAGGAAGGCAGTCTTCACATCCATCTGATGTACGGTAAAATTGAGATACGAAGCTACAGCTAGAAAGATCCGAATTGCTTCCAATCTTGCCACCGGAGCGTAAACCTCATCATAGTCGATACCGTGGACTTGCCTGTGCCCTTGTACTATCAACCTTGCTTTGTTTCTTACAATGATCCCCGAGTCATCCTTTTTGTTCTTGTACAACCATCTCGTGGGAATCACCTTCTTGTCCTCTGGCCGCTTCACAAGACGCCACACTCCCAGCTTTGAAAACTGATTGAGTTCATTGTGCATGGCCTCCATCCAGTTTGGATCTTTCAGAGCAACCATCACATTGGGAGGTTCAATCTGGGAGATGAAGCAGGAAAACATACAAAAGTTGATGTGTCCTGTGCGGCTTCTTGTGGTGACACCCGCTGTCACTGGCCCAACAACATTACTCAGTGGATGATCCTTGTTGATTCTGCTCTCTTGGACATCAGGCACTGAAACATTAACAGGCAGATTAGTATTAACAACATTTTCAGACATACCTGAGCCTTGAGGATCCACTGGAGCATCACGTGTTCCTGAACATTCTGGAATATCAGCAGTTGCATTCCGAGAAGATTCAGCTGATGCTCTATCCACATGAGGTCTTACATCTGCACTGGGAGCTACAATGTCTTCTTCTTCGCCCAAATTGTGGAAAACATTCGAGAAATTAAATCCCTCAAACAATGATCCATAGTCGAAGATCCAATTAGGTCCAGTTCCCGCATCAGTAGGATTGTCCTCCATCCAATCTACATTGAATGCCTCAATGATCAACCCAGTGGTCTTGTTATAGACACGATAAGCACTATTTGCAGAATAACCCACAAAATAGCATTCATCGGCCTTCGCTTCGAATTTCCCTACATCGGACTGGATCAGCACCGTGCACGGACACCCAAACGTCTTGAAATAACCCACCTTCGGTTTCTCCCCATAGATGATCTGATATGGAGTTTGCTCGTGACGCTTGTTCAGAAGAACTCTGTTTTGTACATAACAAGCAGTATTCACAGCTTCTGCCCAAAAGAAGATCGGTAATTTTGCTTCACACATCATTGTTCTAGCTGCTTCAATGAGTGTTCTATTTCTTCTTTCGGCAACTCCATTCTGCTGAGGAGTGTAAGGAGCACTGAACTGCCTTTCAATCCCCTTTTCACCACAAAACATATTTAGCTCAGCATTTTTGAATTCCGTCCCATTGTCAGATCTGATTGCCTTCACTCTTTTATCCAGCTGGTTTTCAATAAGCGTCACAAACTGCTTTACTAGGACTGGAGTTTCGTACTTGTTTGACAGGAAAAAGACCCAAGTAAACCGCGAGTAATCGTCCACTATCACGAGACAGTATGAAAACTTGCTGACACTTTGTACCTGCATGGGACCAAACAAATCCATATGTAAGAGTTGAAGCACAGAAGAGACAGAATTTGTAACCTTTGGACGATGTGGCAGTTTGTGCTGCTTCCCCTTAGCACAAGCCACACACTTCTCCACTGAAGAGAAATCTGTGATCGGAAGATTTCTGACATGCTCTCCTTTAGCTAGCTTGGATAGATTCTTCATGTTTGCATGTCCCAGACGACGATGCCACAACAATGCAAGATTCTCAGTCTGTTTTGAAATTAGACAAGCTGCTTCAGATGTTGGAGGCTTTCCCATGTTCAATTGATAAGAATTCCCGTGCCTTGGTGTACGCATTAAGATACATTCTTCAGGAATTTTTACACCAGGCTTAAGAATGATGCATTCCTTTTTGTTGAACATCACAGAGTATTCTCGATCACATATCTGTGACACACTTAGCAAGCTGTGGGACAGCTCCTCTACATAATGCACATCTGAAAAAGTCAGACTCCCATTCTTCACAACTCCTTTCTTTGAAATTCTTCCTCCCACACCTCCAGCAAAAGAAACACTTCCTCCATTGAAATCTTCAACCTCATCTAACAAAGACAGATCTCCGGTCATATGTCGGGTACAACCACTATCAACATACCAGAGATTGTTGACAGATCTTCTCGGCTGTCCCTACACAAACCATAAATCAGTTAGAGTCAGGTACCCAGGTCATAACAGATCTGGGCACTCCCTTGGAGTCAATGTAATTAACCATCTTGAAAGACATTCCTGCTTTTGATTTGGATTCATTTATAACTTTAGCATGAACTTTTGGTTTCCAATTTGGTTGTTTTTGGGAGTTAGAACTACTAGCAGAGTTCTTTGTGGGTGAAACATTCCTTGGAGGAGATGTGACCTTTTTACCTTTTGTTTTGATGACCGGTGTCCACTCAAGTTTTAATTTGGTATAAACCATTTGTTTTGATTGAGTGACAACTTTTGGTTGTTCTATAACTGCTTTCCCCTTAAGTTTAGCAGCCTGATTGACTTTAAGTACTTGTTTCTCAAAAGGTTTTGTTTTCATTTTATTTGGTTTGTTGAAAACTCCTTTAGCTGCATAAGCAGGTTTGGAAGTTTGGCCCACATCTCTCCTTTCATTGACAGGCTTCGTCACTGGGGCCTTTGTGTTTAGAACCTTAGACTGTTGAGTCTTCATTGGTTCAGAACTTTGCTTCCCCTGTGACGATGCTTGCTGTTTTTGAGTTCTGTTTTCACCCCTCATCATTTTCTCAAGCATAGTTGTCCGCTTGTTCTGCGGATAATATGGCTCATAGGGTCTGTTCATACAATTAGCAGCAAAATGACCTGGTTGACCACATTGAAAACAATTCATTTGTCTAGGCCCATTGACGTTGCTACACAAGTATGAGCGTCTTGGGTAAGACGACTTCCATTCCGGTTGATCATCCCATTTGTGTATCACACGTTTTGAATGTTTTTCAGGTTGTGTTATTAAACAAAATTGTTCAGATTTTGATTTATCAGTTCTATTATAAGTTGACACAACCTGGGGATACGGAACAAAATCATTGGGCTTAGACTTACGGCCAATCTTTGTGTTAGGAACACGCATTTTAAAGGAACTAACGACTTCATTAGGATTAGAAACATGTTTTAACAAGACAATTTGATTGGACTTGGATGTTTCAAGTTCTGACACAGATGCCAGAACGTCATCCTTAGGTAAACTAAAAACAGAACAACTAGACTCATGACACTCATTGACCCTCAAGCATTCAGCATCCTCCCCAGATACATCTTCAATGCCTACAACATCTGCACATGTAACAAAAACATTAGAAGAACTAACATTATTGTTTAAAGATTCCTGGGAAGAACCTGGTTTAGTTGTGAGGTCAACTACATTGTTCTGACTACCTGTCCTATATAGACCAAGTTTCTCCTGTTCTTTCTCTACTTCTGTCATAGGGGTCACACCAACCATCAAGCTATCTATAGGAGGACCTGCTTCATGATATCCTGATCTAGTTCTATCTACCTGGTCCTCCTCATAGAGCATTCCTATGATATCTCTAGGGATAGGTGGGGGAATTATAACATTTGCGGCCATGGATTTGTCAGACTTTTCTGACCCAAAACCTGGTGTGTGTTTTCCTACTTGTCCACAAACAACTGCCTGAGATAGTTCTTTACCTGCCTGAAGCATTCTCTTGTTTCTCAATTGATTCATATCTAACTGAACTTGCATCTCATTAGTCTTATGAGTCAATTCATCTACCTGTTTTCTAAGGTCAGCTATCTCTAACTTGGCATTATCATACAGGATAGATTTCTCAGTTGCTATCTGTTGGTACTTCACTATATCTAGCTTTTGTGCCTTAACCTTTTCCTCATTTTTTACCCATCTACCCTTAAATGAGCTCCTCTCACACTTGACCTCAAACAATTCTATTTGATAATTCTTACAGATTTGTCTAAGACCAGGAATAATACGAGCACAAGTGGGATCAGAACATACCTTTAGGTTTTCAGCATCAGCAACGAACGCTTCCTTGTCTTCTATCTGAGTCTCTTCAGGCTTTCCTTCATCAGTGACCACAAAGGCATGATTTTCTTCATTATCCTTTTCTGCAGTGGCAATCAAAGCATGTGACAAACTAAGATCCTTCAGCTGGGGGGTCAGATCTCTCAGCTGGGGGGTCCAGTCATAACCTCCACCTCCCTGAACCACCAGTGCCTTGGTATCACCCTTTCCTTTCACTTCAGCAACCTTCTTTTCTTCAGCTCTTTCCTTCTTGGGCTTCGTGCATTCCCTGGCAAAGTGACCATACTCATCACAATTATAGCACCTTAACTTTGACTTGTCAAACCCCATTCTGATCTTATCCTGATCCTTCCAGACGTTCCTTCCCGTTTTGGCCATAAATTTCTTGGCTCTGAAGACAGCCATGGCCATTTGCCAAGAGACATCCAGCATCTCCACGTCCTCAGGATTTATCTGATTAAGATCACAAGCCACCATATCAGAAGGCATAAGATTCCCTGCTACAAGGGCATGATAGATGTTCATGAAACCCATACCAAGGGCAAAGTTAGGATCATTGACATCTTCAGAGTTGACACCTCCGCTTGAACTACCTTGAGGCTGTGCAACAAATGCACTAGACATATGAGCTGAGCTTGATCCATTCCCCGTAAACTTTCCTTCATGCTTACCCTCAACTTCTTTCGATAGCAAAGCCTGATTCAACTTTCCAGCCAAACTTAGAGAACTTATGTAGTTCAGCTCTCTCTGCTTATCATCGATCATCTTGGATTTCAGCTTGTTGATTAATTCATCCAAAGTAACTTAACTCAGCCTATTGTTGTCTTTGATGATAGATATATTGGTGTTCCAAGACTTAGGCAGACTGTTCAGCAACTTCAAATTCTTGTCTTCAGTATCTGGCTCTACTCCATAACTTGACATCTCTGCCATCAGTGACACATACCTCTGAACTTGAGCTTCAAACGATTCACCCTGAATATGATTGAACAAGTTAAACTTCTGCTTCAACATCTGCTTCCGACTAGCCTTAATATCAGGGTTCCCTTCATAAGCAACAATCAAAGCATTCCACAGTTGCTTTGCTGTTTTGCAATGTTTGAATCCTTGAGCAATATCTGGAGTTAGGGCCATAGTCATTATCGCAAATGCCCTCTCAGCCTTGTTGCACCTCTCCCAGTCATCATCATCATACTCATCTTCTTTCTTCTCTTTCCCTGCATTTGTTCCTGTTGCGTGAGTAGGTGTAAACGGTCCATTCACAACAGCCCTCCATAACCTCAGATCCACACTCTTCAAATGATTTTCAAATCTGTATTTCCACTCTAAGAAATTATCCGCTGAAGTTAGTCTTGGCGGACGAGTTATAGATCCGATCTCGAAGTCCAATTTCTGATACATGCTTGGCTCAAAATCCATTATGAAAGCTTAGGAAACCTAAAACTAAAGTCCAAATGTCCAAAATATGAGATTACGATAAAAGACACCTGATTACGATCGTAAATGAATGATTACGATCGTGAACTCCTGTTTCCTATTAAACTCAAAATCGTAAACTATTAACCGCCTTTAAATATCGTAAACGGTGATTACGATCAACGATTACGACTCCGGATGCGTAAACCCTGATTCCGATGATGCAAAATCGTAAACGCCAATTACGATCAAGAAAAGTCGTAAACACCAAAAAGTACACTCGTAAACGCTTAAAAATTCAATCTTGATGTCGTAAACTCGATTCCGATCTTGATCTTCAAGCTAAACCACTCGTAAACTTGAAAACCAGCAGCAGCAGACTCGTAAACACTTATACCACCTTCAAAAACACGAACTAAAACCCAGAAAACTGCTTGAATCTATATCGTGAGAGCCTCGAATCTAAGATTCTTGGCTCTGATACCAATTGTAGGTCCGAAAATAAACCAAACACACGATATACTAATCAAACACGAGTGCGGAATCCTCGTGAGAGATCGATTCAAGAAAATAGTAGAAGAAGAGATTCAATCCATGAGAAAGATTGAATCTTGAATGGAAATCAGCTACTATTGAAGCTTTATCTTCTGATCGTAAACAGCAAAAGACTTGAAGAAATCGTAAACTTGGAATTAGTATCAAAAAGCTTAAAGAAACCGATTACAATGAGGTGGTATTTATACCACCTCATACAAGAGCATGGGCCAATCATAAACACTAACCTAGCCCAATCATAATCATTTAAATGGCCCACATGGCCTATTAACTAAGCTAGATTAAGCCCAAATACAAAAGCCCAACTAATGTTCATGCCTTACATAATATAGCCCAACAGCTTCCTTGTCACACATTTTATGACGCGCATTGAGTTTCATAAATGGAGAGTCATCGTTCGCGCGTCAAGAACGGGATGACGCACATTTTGCGCGTCAAGAAGATTCTTGACCCTACCTTCCTTGATGCTTTTTTGCGCGTCATCTGGGCCCTTTCTTGACGCGCAAAAAGCGTCAAGAAAGCCCTTTTTGTAGTAGTGTCATGCTTTGATTTGATGCCCAATCGAAGGGAGAGAGAGTGGAGAGCGGGCTTAACGAAGTCGGCGCTGTTCTTCGAAAGGGAGAGAGAGTGGTTGAAGGCTCGACGAGGTTGCATGCGGAGGATTAAAGGCCAGCCAAAAGTGAAGAGAGATTTATTTACCTTTTTAACCCTAAGGCTTCTACTTGTGTAATCAAAGATCAATCTCTTGTAATTACTTTTTATGCTTAAAACACTTGTATATTTTGCATAATTCATTGTACGCGTCTTAAGGATTAAGCATTTTTTCATGACGAAAATGTCCTTTAGGGCAATATGTATTATATATAATAATAGATATTCTAATGGCTTAAATACATGTGAAATATTCATTTGATGAATATATATGTGGTAATACGTGTTAGAATAGTTAAACATGTGAAAAATAAATAAGAACGTACCCTTACGTTGAAATAATGGTTAAAATGAATAAATACATAACGTATACGAGTATTATACGTATTTATATTTATTATACACATCCCTAGGCTTAGAGAATATTATAAATATATCCTAAAGTGAATCGGAACATGAAATGATAAGTATGAGAAGTAAAAGAGTTAAAATGTAAATTAATGGAAAATATAATATATATATATATATATATATATATATATATATATATACGAATGTATATAAACCTTATCAAAGGTATCCCGAGCCCTAAAAATATTAGAATTATGTCCCATAACGTTTTGGTACATAAAAGAAATATATATATGTATGTATGTATACGTATATCATCGAGCGTGTCCCGAGCCTTAGAAACTTTTATAAACATGCCCCATAATGTTTTAGAGCATAAAATAATAGTTTGATAGAAGTCTGGGGGCTGAATTGTAAATAAAAAGTACAGGGACTAAAACTGTCATTCTGTGAAACTTCCCTCACGGTGCGCGAGCTGCCCTTCGCGATACGCGGGCAATTCCAGGTCGCAAAAACACCACGACCACCTTTCTTGCTCCCTAATCTCCAATGATTCGTGTCGTTCTGACCAAATTAGTCACCCCTCGACGTGTAAGAACCCTATGCGACCTCGACTACTATAAAAAGAACCCCGGATCGGCCATAACAACTCGTAATTTCACAGATTTACACCCAAAAAACCCTCTTTCTAACCGTGATCTTCTGCTGCCCAATTCGCACACCTCGTTTGGAGTTTGAAGCCGAATTTCTACAGTCACTCTTCCTTTGGTATGTTTTGATATAATTTATCTCAGTTTTTTATAATATTGCCTCAAAGTATTATTTCTAAAAATGCATAAAAATTAGGTTTTTTGAGCTTGTTTTGCCAAAATTAGGTGATCGGGTGGGAATTAGGGTCTGAATTTTTGTAGGTAAACCTAAAATAATGTGTTTTAAGAAAGCCCTAAGTTTATTTCACAATTGAAAAAGGTTTGGTAAAGGTTTTGTTAACGGGTCAAAATTAGAGTTTTCGTAACGTTGTTCTGCCCAAATTGAGTAAACGGTTTTGAATTAAGCTTTGATTTATTAAATCATATTAAAATGTTATAATGGATGATACCCTAACTTGGTTTCGAATAAAAATGAGTTATGGTCAAGAAATGAGAAAAATAAGAAATTAGGGTTTCTAAATAAGATTATTTAATATAAAATAATCCGGAGGGTATGGGGACTTAATTTTTGGTATATTACCATGTTTACATATATAATAGTATATACGAAGTTAAAATGTATAATTATTAAAGTATTGAATATACCGAGTTAATCGGATATTTAGAAGCTCGTGCGGACCGGAAGGGTAAGCGCGTGTACATTGGGGTTTCTGGCAAAGCGGGGGTGTCACAGAAATCCCAACTGGGAACTGGCATACCTCACTGGGTGATCCCGGAGTGAGCGTTTACTTATAGGAATGCGCGTCTTCGTATTATCGTTAAAAGAAAAGGATAACCACCTAAAGGACATTTTGGTCATTTTGACCTTTAAAAAGGAATGAACTTATTAATTGACTATTATTAAGATAATAAGATGTTAAAATAAACATAGAAATTGTTTATTATATTAAACCTTGCGTTAACGCCATATAATACGCGATTAGGTTTAATTGAAAGGCATAGCGGAGGTTTTGCCTGAATTAACTGCTTAAGAGTATAAGGTGAGTTCTATGAGCCCACTCTTTAAATATTTTAAAATGTTTTCGGGCTGATATACATACAAATGCTATGAACTTGCTTTTTTATAAACATATGTATTAAAAGAACATATTTCATTTAGCTCCTTGTTGCCTATAATAACTAGTTATTTCTGTTTTCTACTAACGGCTTTAGCTATAACCTCAGCTCTATTTATTGGTCTGAGCAAGATACGACTTATTTGAAATGAATTTCACAATTCATGAAAGGAAATCTTTCCGCGGTCGATGTCTCTAGTAAACTAAAGACATTATTTAATAGCTATTTTGCTTCAATTTATTCGCTACAAATCAAAACAAAAATTGAAGATTTAGTTACGATTAGAAATTACAAATATACTTGTATATCTTCATCCATGGATTCTTTATTCATACTCATTCAATTGGACGTATTGATCCAAATTTAAAATTTTGTTTCGCAATTTCATAATCTAAGTTTTCAATTTTTTTATAGACCTTGGATAAAAATCCCGATAATTTTGAATTTCCTTGAATGTGTCATTGAAATGTAAAGGATTGAATCCTTTAAATGAAATAAAGTTTTATCGGAATATGAATCAAACCGAAAGACCCCTTAACTAGTATGGGGTTAATAGAACTGATCATTGAATCATTTATTTCTCTTGTTTCTCTTGCTATTGAAATATCTTCAATTTTTATTTCTACACATGTCTTTTTTTCGGGGGTCTACAGCCATTATGTTGCGTCTCTTCCGAGACCGGGACCTTTAATCATGACTTCCGCTCGTTGCATACCTTGATCTACTACTGCACGAATAGCACTTGCCGCTATAGTTTGAGCAGGAAATGGCGTCCCTCTTCTTGTACCTCGGAAGCCGCAAGTACCGGCAGAGGAGCAAGAAACCACTCGCCCTCGTACATCTGTAACAGTCACAAGGGTATTATTGAAAATTGCTTGAATATGAATAACCCCCTTTGGTATTTCTCTTCAATTGGTTATAATCGAAATATTGCTTATTTTAACTGTTAGAATTGTTATAAGGTTTTTGATTGATATATACGTGAAAGGTTATGAAAATGTTATGAAAATGTTATGAAAATGATTATAGATGAAATGTTTTACATTATTAAACTATTAAATGACTATTGATTTGAAATATACGTTAAAAGGTTATGATAGTATTTACGGATGAAATATCCTAAACTGTTAAACTCCTAAATGCTCTAGAAATGATATATATGAGAAATGTTAAGGAAATGTGTTAAAATGCCTTTTACATATACATGAAATGTTTTAAGGCCTATAACTGTTATAAATGATGATTACCTATTATAAACTATTTTCGGAAAGGTTATAATAAATGGGTAATGTAAAGGATGGAACTTTTATATAAAGTTTTGAGAAATGAAAAATGTGAATGTTTGGTCTATGCTTATGTATGTGAATAAGTGTTGGGTAAATATGATCTTATTATCCTTGTTGTGATTGTAAGATGTAATCTATACTGGAATGATTTTATATCATATCCGTTTGTATTTAAGGTGTGGTGGATACGCTGTGGTACTTCCTACATATAAGCACCCATAATACAATAGGAAATGTTATAGAATCAGTTCGGTGTAGGCTTCACTGAAGTTTATCAAGAACCATAACATTATATTTATTAAACGCTTATTTCCATATACGGGTGATGGACTGGTGTTGATAAGGTTATGAGTCCAAATATAAAGGTTATTTAAATGGACTTTTGAAAAGGTTTAAAAGGTTAAAAAGGTTTTAATCTAAGCAGATATTCTCTAATGAAAAGGGAAAAGGTGGTTGTACAACTAGAAGCGGGGAATGACGGTTCTCCGGGGTAGCGACGGTTGCTCTATTGAAAAGGTATTCGGGTGGCGACGATTGCCCGAGGAACTAACGTGGTTCCAATAGACAATGCTTAGTAAATAAATGACTGCTTATAATATTTCGTATAACTCTTTTGTGTTTGTCTAGGAGACCCAAAGTACTTTGAGTACTAAATGGTTTTTATTACGATTTAAAGGTTGTGTTTTGGTATAACATTGTTATGTTTGTACCTTTAAATGATTAAATGGTTAAATGGATAAATGTTTTGGTATAACTCTGTTATGTCTTATATCTGATAAATGTTTAAAGGATAATGGTTTTAAAGTTACAGTATAATTCTGTTATGTTTTATACTTGATAAATGTTTGATAAAAGGGGGGCGTTAGGCCCAAGCGTTGGAATAAACTTTCGAGACGAAGGTAACGTTTTTTAAAAAATGTAGAAGTCACCAGCGTAAGCTGACCTTTCAAAAAACATATGTATGTCAGGTGATGACGATGTTTAAGCTAGCAAGGAAAGGGCTTTGGTGAGGGCATACTAGGTGGGCAAGCTATCAGGAAAGGACTCGGTAGTAGACTGGCAATAGACATAGATAAGATCTAATTGTTAGATTATGTTGTATCTTCCTTACTGTTGTACTTGGCTTATATATAAATGAAGAGTTTTTAATTTCCGCTGCTTAGTTATATCTGTTGTACCATGTGTTCATGAGTAAATCCGATTAGTGACCCCTCCTGGTGCAAATTCTGGGAGTGGGCGTCACAAGTTGGTATCGGAGCCTTGGTTTAAGAGATTTAGATACTAGCGTAGTATCTACACTTAAACTAGGACTCTGGGTAAACAAAGTAAGGTAAGATAGGGAATGAAAATGCCAGTCAGGATAATTATGCCTACAGGAAAGAAGTTGCACAAGGGACATAGGAGGTAAGACTTAGGGTATGCAAGTGTGGAGAATACATGATTGCAATTAGCTACTGTAATTTGGTATTACCCAAATGAACATATCATAGGTTTTAACTGTTGTGTGGCCGGGTGCGGGGTAGGTCGACTGACAGTAATATACATGGTCAGTAACTTGTAAGAATGTCTAGAGAAAGGCAGTTTTAAAGGACCGGTCTTTAGAATTAATGGTAAAGGAATGAAAGGAAAAGTATGGACATTAAGGATAATTGTGATGAGAGTAACTGGGTTTTGAACGCATCATAATTATATAATTGTATAGCACTTGCATTTATCTAATTATCATGAATTCAAAATTTGGAGACTTCACGTCACAAGAGTTCTGAAGTGTCAAGGTATTTTCATCATAGGATCAGAAGATAAATAGAGATCATAGTCATGATAGGAATGCAGATAGAACATACGATTCTGATTCCAATGTAAAGACGAGTACCTTCAGCGAAGAAATGAAAGCCGCCATGTTAGAAATAGTGGCAGAGGCTTTGAAGGTTACGTTACTATCGATTGCTAATCAACTTCCGAAAAGCTTTGACAAGAAGAATGTCCAGTGAAGCTGCCACGTGTGGAGCTTGTTCTGAAGAAGCTTTCTAGTAGAAATAGATTCTCGACAAACGGCAAACGGAAGCGGTCCGAGGTTGAAGAAGGTCTTGAAGACAATGATGGCAGACGCCACAAGAAAGCTAAGGGAGCTTCTAGAGAAAGAAAGTCGATAGGTCAGATGTGCGAGAAACATCATCATAAGGATTGCACGTGGATATCAAACTGTTGTTACGACTATGGTCAGAATGATCACTTCTTCTGCATGTATGCGGAGTTGAAGAAATATTTCAAATACGGGAATTTAGGACAAAACGGAGCGGACTGTCCTAGGAGGAAGAAAGCTCAGGAACCGTTGAAGATGAAAAAGAGGTGTGAAGCCGATGGAGCACTCGAAGCTCTGGAGAATGGAGTCAGGACACTTAGTATAGTAGTCACGGAACCTGAGTTTACATCCAGTTTAATTTTTAGGTATGAGTACATCGATAATGCACCACATATGTGTTATTAAAGACTCCGATATTATGTTACATAGGTTATATATAATTTCTTGCGTTTAGAACAAGGAAACCCCTTTTGGACTAAAATGACCTTAGGGAGAAATATTACGATTGCGTAAATTACAAGTAAGGTTATTCCCAATAACTTTAAATTTTGAAAATATTGATATGCGGATGAGCCTGACAATTTGAAATTAGCAGCAATGGCAAACTTAGAAGTCTGAATTCGATGTTAGGAATTGTCACACAGTGTGCTACACCGATGCGAGTAAATGATCAGTATTTGACAAATATTTTTCTTAAGATCAATGCCAAGCTAGGGATAATGATAGATAAATTTAGACGTTGAATGAATTGACTCGCGGAATGCTACGCGCAAATCGTCTGTAACCAGAGGAAAGCTCAACTTCGATGCAAGAATCGTGATGCCTTAGCACTAACGGTTACTTATGTAATCAAGACATGGAAATTTATGGGTCAAGAGGTAAGTCATACTCAACGTATGCCATTGACTCGGAAGTGAAACAAAGAAGCTGAAGAACGTATCAGTGACGCGTCAATTTCCGAACGAAGTATTCAGAAGATCCAATGAGCAGCCCGTCAGATCAAGAAATGAAGTTCCAAAATCAACTCAACGCCAGAAGAAACACCCGAAGCAATACTAGAAGCAACGCCAGAACTGGAAGCACCGTACCAGTTATCTCTGTTAGAATTAAGAAAATCTCTTTAGGGTAAGTACCTATGCCTTAGGATGCTCCAGCACTTTCAAGGAAAAGACGGAAGCCAAGGATGTGCGTAGACTGCAAGAAGATAAAGAAGCCATTGGTGAGAAGAAGATATCCTTTTCCAAGGATTAACCATCATTCCAACCAGCTACAAGGAGCAAGACGATTCCCCAAGAAGAATCTGAAATCAGATTAGCTCCAGCTAAATGAGTAAGAATGAGACTATAAGAGGATGGCTTTTCAGAATCAAAAAGGATCATTATTAGTCCTTAGTAATGTTGACTACAATAATGAACGCCCCTATAACCAAGAAATCTTGTAGCTAAGCATGATGACAAATGACGTTCCAAACTTATCGAGGAGTGAAGAAGAATGCATGAGGCGTTGGAAGAAAAAGCTAAAGATCAGAAGGAGGCTATAGGTAAGATTCTGAAGCATACGGATTGGCGGAAAGGAAGTTCATATGGTCAACGTGAGAATTACCTAGTAGGTTCCTTCAAAACAGAAACGGTAATATGTTGAAAGCCGCCAAGACTTTCCAAAGTTCGTAACGCCATTAGGTTAACTAAGAAGATTTTAAGTCCTTTTGGAATCCTAATAAGTAGCAGGCATGAAAGGAAGTAATAAATGGATTAACTCAGGCATCGGTACAATCATTACCGATTAGGCCTAGTAGAAAAGGAATTCGCAATAGGAGTATTTACACTCAAAAGATGCAAATCATTAAATGAAATTGTGCACTAGGATTAGTCCCGTGCAGGCGGATAAATGTTAAACGTATGCAGAAGGTTAAAAGTCGAGTAGCAGAAGTTTCGCGATAAATTTCAACCTTGAGAAATTTCGAAGCATGTTCCGGTGGAGTTCAAATACAGCTACCCTATACATATAGCTAAAGAGTTATGACACCACCTAGATAATATTGGATTGATTAAGGAAAGAGTTCCTTTATTCTAAGAAAGGTATTTCTCTCAAAATGTCATCTTGCTCGTTCGTTAGAAAATTCTTGCCTAAAAGAATTAGTATCTGTTATGGAAATACGGTCCACATTCTAAAGTGTGATGAAATTCCATGGATAGAATAGTTAAAGTGTTACGTTATAGGTAATAGGGATAAATGATAGATTGTCATAGAGAGTTTGTTGCGATATTAAAATCATAACCTAGGAACCAGATGGTTCGTATGAAAAGAATGCATTAGATGCATGAGAAAAGATCCCGGATTAATCTAGGAAAGAAAGCTGAAGAGGTAAAGATCTCATTGTGAGTTAAATCGTAGTTTGAGCAAGTTTCGAGGATGAAACATTTTTAGGGGGGGTAGAGTTGTAAGACCCCAAAGTTTCATAACTTGAATTATATACGTGTGATATGCGTGTTAAGTACCTAAAACGTAATATTGATATGGCTTATGGGTTGATAAATGGGTAAAAGGTAATGATTTGCAAAATGTTATACGTGTTTAATATGGTAGATGAATATGATATATGTGTTAGATAGCCAAACATGATGAAACGTATGAAAAATGCATGTTTGCCCGTTAACAGGTAATGAATTGATGAAAAGTAGGGTTATAGGAATAATGCATGTGTTAACAGATGAAATGAAATTAATACGTGTTTTACAAGAAGGATAATTGATATACATGATATCAAAATAAAATACGTGTTTAGGAGTTGATATGACAGGTATAACTGACAACCGGAGGAAAATACCTTTGCGCGATTGTATTATGTTAGATATATGTGAAAGTATATACGATATTTATTCTAATGGCTTAAATACATGTGAAATATTCATTATGATGAATATATATGTGGGAATACGTGTTAGAATAGTTAAGCACATGAAAAATAAATAAGACCGTATCCTTACGTTGAAATAATGGTTAAAAATGAATAAATACATAACGTATACGAGTATTATACGTATTTATAAGTATTTATATTTATTATACACATCCCGAGGCTTAGAGAATATTATAAATATATCCTAAAGTGAATCGTAACATGAAATGATAAGTATGAGAAGTAGAAGGGTTAACTTGTAAATTAATGGAAAATATATATAATATATATACATATGTATATATATACAAATGTATATAAACCTTATCAAACGTATCCCGAGCCCTAAAAATATTAGAATTATGTCCCATAACGTTTTGGTACATAAAATGATAAAAGATAAAAGTATGAGGGGCTAAAGTGCGAAATAGTGAAAGATATATAATATATATATATATATATATATATATATATAAAGAAATATATATATACGTATGTATACGTATATCATCGAGCGTGTCCCGAGCCTTAAAACTTTTATAAACATGCCCCATAATGTTTTATAGCATAAAATAATAGTTTGGTAGAAGTCTGGGGGCTGAAATGTAAATAAAAAGTACAGGGACTAAAACTGTCATTCTGTGAAACTTCCCTCGCGGTATGCGGGCCGTTTCAGGTCGCAGAAAACACCACGACCACCTTTCTTGCTCTTCAGTATCCACTGATTCATGTCTTTCCAGCCAAATTAGTCACCCCTCAACGTGTAAGAACCCCATGCGACCTCGACTACTATAAAAGGAACCCCAGATCGGCCATAACAACTCGTAATTTCACAGATTTACACCCGAAAAACCCTCTTTCTAACTGTGATCTTCTTCTGCCCAATTCGCACACCTCGTTTGAGTTTGAAGCTGAATTTCTGCAGTCACTCTTCCTTTGGTATGTTCTAAAATAACTTATCTCAGTTTTTTATAATATTGCCTCTAAGTATGATTTCTAAAAATCCATAAAAATTAGGGTTCTTGAGTCTCTTTTGCCAAAATTGGGTGATCGGATGGGAATTAGGGTCTGAATTTTTGTAGGTAATCCTAAAATAATGTGTTTTAAGAAAGCCCTAAGTTTATTTCCCAATTGGAAAAGGTTTGGTAAAGGTTTTGTTAACGGGTCAAAATTAGGGTTTTTGTAATGTTGTTTTGCCCAAATTGAGTAAACGGTTTTGAGTTAAGCTTTGATATTTTAAAGCATATTATAAAATGTTATAATGGATGATACCCCAAGTCGGTTTCGAATAAAAATGAGTTTTGGTCAAGAAATGAGAAAAATGAGAAATTAGGGTTTCTAAATAAGATTATTTAATATAAAATAATCCGGAGGGTATGGGGACTTAATTTTTGGTATAGTATGAAGTTAAAATGGATAACTATTACAGTATTGAATATACCAAGTTAATCGGATATTTAGAAGTTCGTACGGACCGGAAGGGTAAGCGTCTGTACAATGGGGTTTCTGGCAAACGGGGGTGTCACATAAATCCCAACTGGGAACTGGCATACCTCACTGGGTGATCGCGGAGTGAGCGTTTACTTATAGTAATGCGCGTCTTCGTATTATCGTTAAAAGAAAAGGATAATTGCCTAAAGGGCAATTTGGTCATTTTGACCTTTAAAAAGTAATGAACTTAATAATTGAATATTTTAAGATAATAAGATGATAAAATAAACATAGGAAATGTTTATTATATTAAATTTTGCGTTAACGCCATACAATACGCGATTAGGTTTAATTGGAAAGCATAGTAGAGGTTTTGCCTGAATTAACTGCTTAAGAGTATAAGGTGAGTTCTATGAGCCCACTCTTTAAATGTTTTTAATGTTTTAAATGTTTTAAATGTTTTAAATGTTTTCGGGCTGATATACATACAAATGCTATGATAATATCTTCAATTGGTTTATAACCGAAATATTACTTATTTTAACTATTAGAATTGTTATAAGGTTTTTGATTGATATATATGTGAAATGTTATGAAAATGATTAATGATGAAATGTTTTACAGTATTAAACTGTTAAATGACTATTGATTTGAAATATACATGAAAAGGTTATGATAGTATTTACGGGTGAAACATCCTAAACTGTTAAACTCCTAAATTGCTTTAGAAATGATATATATGAGAAATGTTAAGGAAATGTGTTAAAATGCCTTTTACATATACGTGAAATGTTTTAAGGCCTATAACTGTTATAAACGATGATTACCTGTTATAAACTGTTTTCGGGAAGGTTATAATAAACGGGTAATGTAAAGGATGGAACTTTTATATAAAGTTTTGAGAAATGGAAAATGTGAATGTTTGGTCTAAGCTTATGTATGTGAATAAGTGTCGGGTAAATATGATCTTATTAGCCTTGTTGTGATTGTAAGATGTAATCTATACCGGAATGATTCTATATCATATTCGTTTGTATTTAAGGTGTGGTGGATACGTTGCGGTACTTCCTATATATAAGCACCCATAATACAATAGGAAATGTTATAGAATCAGTCCAGTGTAGGTTTCACTGAAGTTTATCAAGACCCATAACATTATATTTATGAAACGCTTATTTCCATATATGGGTTATGGACTGGTGTTGAAAAGGTTATGAGTCCAAATACAAAGGTTATTTAAATGGACTTTTGAAAAGGTTGAAGAGGTTTAAAAGGCTGAAAAGGTTTTAATCTAAGCAGATATTTTCTAGTGAAAAGGGAAAAGGTGGTTGTACACCTAGAAGCGGGGAATGACGGTTCTCCGGGGTAGCGATGACTGCTTTCTTGAAAGGGTATTCGGGTGGCGACGGTTGCCCGAGGAACTAACGTGGTTCCAATAGACAATGCTTAGTAAATAAATGACTACTTATAATATTTCGTATAACTCTTTTATGTTTGTCTAGGAGACCCAAAGTACTTTGAGTACTAAATGGTTTTTATTATGATTTAAAGGTTATGTTTAAAGGATAAATGATTAAATGGTTAAATGGATAAATGTTTTGGTATAACTCTGTTATGTCTTATACTTGATAAATGTTTAAAGGATAATGGTTTTAAAGTTAGAGTATAATTCTGTTATGTTTATACTTGATAAATGTTTGATAAAAGGGAGCCGTTAGGCCCAAGCGTTGGAATAAACTTTGGAGACAAAGGTAACGTTTTTAAAAAGCGTAAGTTGACCTTTCCAAAGACATATTTATGTCGGGTCATGATGATGTTTAAGCTAGCAAGGAAGGGGCTTTGGTGAGGGCATACTAGGTGGGCAAGCTATCAGGAAAGGACTTGGTAGTAGACTGGCAATAGACATAGATAAGATCTACTTGTTAGATTATTTGTATCTTCTTTACTGTTGTACTTGTCTTATAAATAAATGAAAATTTTTTAATTTCTGTTTCTTAGTTATCTCTGTTGTACCATGTGTTCATGAGTGAATCCGATTAGTGACCCCTCCTGGTGCCAAGTCCGGAGATGGGCGTCACAGTTCTCAAATGTAACCCTTTATTCTAACTCTTATTAGTTTTTTTATAAAATCTAGACCGTTAAAAAAATAAAGATAGAGATTTGATGACTACTCTAAACCCTTAGTCCTCTATATTTCAATATACTTTAATTTAATTTGTATGTTGTCCATCAACAATAATCATCCAAAGTAAAAGATAAAATTTTATACATTTAGTCCTCAATTCCAATATATATTTATTTGATCCATCAACATTAATTATCCAAACTAAAAGATAAAGCTTTATACATGTAGTCCTCTATAATCCAATATATCTTAATTTGATCCATCAACATTAATTATTCAAAAAAAATAAATACACTATTTAAAATATTATCCGGTTTTTAAATCCGATCTGATCAATGAATCGATAAGGCTAACGGTTCACTATCTAGCCTCACTCTTAAAACATTTGTCATTATATGAAATTGAAATGCTACCTTAGTTGGAAACAGGAAAAGTACAACCTCAAAGTACCAAAATTAATGAACAAATACCAAACATCAATTAATCTTTCCCACGCATCCTATAATTACACCCAAATCTTCCTAATATAATTACAAGAAAAACCACAAAAGTTTCTTCATTACCTATATTGCCTGTGTCATCAAGTATTCCACCAAGAACCAAACCCTGTAAAACCAGTAGGCCAAAATGGTCAATCAAAAGATATAAAGTCGGTTCGAGCCAATGTGGTCTAGGCAATGAACCCAATTCATCGGGGTCACCCAAAAGTGTTCATTGGAAAGCAATTGGCTCATGCGGTTCAAACCACTTTTAACTTTCTAAGGGTGAAATAAGTAGATTTCCATAATTTGTGATTGTTTCTTCTGGGATCTTAAACTACAAGTTTACCCTAATGACAGAGGTAAACTTGCATTTATAATGTGGTCTTAAAAGGGATCAACAAAACATATAAAGTTCTCACCTTCCTAATCAGTAATAAGAATCCGAATCGTAAGAATCAGAGTCATAAGAATCATGATTGAAGAAGCCAGCAGTCTGCAGTGAAGTTAGAAACAGATCAAGAAATGCAATAAACTATAAAAGTTAAATCGACAATCCGAAAATTTGATCAATAGTATCTAATCAGTAATAAGCAAAGCACAAACCTTGTCAAATATCCCAACCTCTGCAGAATCCACCTCCTCATCGACCTACTCGAAAGGCAATTCAAGAATCAAGTTAAAAGCATAATATTTTTTCCAAAAATGAAGTCAAATTTAAATCAAGTCACATTATAGATTGTAACAGTAAAATTTACTCTTTGTTTATGACACTTACACATGATAACATTTGATCTTCGGATTCTTTAAGTAGCTTTTCATAGTAAGCATCATTCACTGTCTTAGCTTCAATAACATATGGCAGTCTTTCCTAAAACAACATAACAAACAGGTTGCAGATCAAACAAGAAAACCAAGAATAAATTCGAATGATTTCACAGGATTAGTACCTCAGAAGACATGTTTTTCCATGTTTCAAAGCCTTTTCGATCTGTTTCAATGTGATTATTAGCATCAGAGTTCTTCACAAAACTTTCCCTACAACCAAAAATACAAACTACATTATAGATAACCACTAACACATACATATACGATGTCATTTTACTGTAGGGGGTGGTTGGATTTAGAATTAACCAAAAGGGGAGATAATCGGTTCAACACAACAGAATGGAAAAGGTAGAGTTTGGATCTCATTCTAAGAAATTAATTATTGTGTGACCTAAAAAATTTTACAACCAAATATGTAATAATCATTTAATCATTTATTGGGCATTTTCTTTTCAACACAAATTTCAAGAATAAATGGAAAAACCAAAAAAATAAAAATGGAACGGAGGGCCGGAGGCCATCATGAAACAGAAAAACCTCGAAACAAAACGGATTTCAAAAACCCAAAAACCGAATTTTCAGTTTTGGGCTCGGTTTGAGCCAAAAATGGACCAATGCACACCAATGAGCAATCCCAAAATAACCCCTAAAGAAAACATCATCATGGTTTACAAGAATCATGGTTTTAGACATTCTTACAATATTATTAAAAGATAGTAGTTGTATTTCATGGATTCCTTACATGAAGAATCGAAATTCTGATCTAGGTTCATCTCGAAACCTTTGTTCTACCTTAATCTGAAATTCCACTTTGGATTTCTTCACATCCTTTTGGGATTCACATTCATGCATATCCACAAGTGCAATCGCTATCGAAATTCCACAACTTTGGCTGACAACAGGGAGAAGAAATAAGCGATTTCTAAACACAATAACCACCAAATTTGAAAGATGTGTATAAACATAGAGAGGAATACCAAATTTGAAAGGCACTGCCATCGAGAGCACGGCGAAGTGCATTCACCCTTTTTCGACTTCTTGATTGATACGCCATTAATGGAGGCCTTTTAAGCTTTCTGCAAATGTTTATATTCTTGCCTTTTAGGGTTTAAACTTTAAAGCCTCTCCATTGGCGGTTCAAATTGTTAATTGAAGTTAAATCTTCGAAGGGAATGTATGTTTTGCCGGTAAAAGAAAGTTTTCGCGCGGTCAAGATTTTAAAAGCAAACGTGGGGAATCGGTGTACAGATGTCATGATCTGATTGGGTAAAGATTTTGCAAGCTATGGCACGCAACGGCGCGCCGTCGAATTTCTACATTACTACGCCAAATATTGAAACAGTTTTATTTATCGAAATTAATTAGTTCAACTTAATTAATTGTTTAAAATGAGAATGCGACTCCACACGCGTTGTGTTGGGTTTCATTTGATAGGAGATGTGTGACAACTGACATTTGCTATTTGCTATATATATATAAATAGGTGTTACTACTCGAGCGTTGCGTCGGGAATGACATGTATAGACAAAACAATTACATTGCTAAAGAGAAACATAAAGAAAACACAAATGTGACAACTCGTAATTTTCAGGTTAAGTCCGTTAATAACTTGTGCTACTTTCCAATAACGTCCGTTACTTCAGTTAACTAGAATAGTTACGAGCATTGCACATGAGTCTAGATGTCGGTTAATTAACTTGAATAACGATAATTTATGATTTTATGTAAATCATATTTTAATTTTATATAATCATATTTTATGATTTCAAGAGAACACTTTATCATTTTATGTGACAATTACCTTTATAATTTTATGTGTTATATAGATATATACACATAACATTTCACGAATGTGTGTGTTAACGTATCACATAACCACATACGATTCTACGGTTAAAACGTTGTTAGTATGGCGTGTAGTATCCTATGATTTTATGTGAACCACTTAAAAAATTATAAGTTTGTGTTTATGACTTTATGTGTACCGATTAGGGTTTACATCTTATATATATAATAAGTTGATTTTATTTGGACAAACACACGTATTCATGCGGTTAAAGTTATTCCCCGTTAACCCCGTTAGGATTAGTTAACGACTTTTAACTTCGAGGGGTCATTCCTGCCATTTCTTAAACTTATTTTAAACTAATTAAATATGGGAGGACCTGTGGTGTAATTTTAGAAACATAACATCCTTGCTTGCAAATAAGAGAGGGACTAAGATTGCCATTTGACCATAGTTAATTTGAAATTTCAACTTGTTTGAAAACGTCATCGAGGCTTTCCTTCTCCCTCGATAACCGATGCCTTAACATCGATTAAATGCAAATTGTCGGTTACATATGGATCAGTCGAATTACCTCTCATGAATCAACAATCAGTTCATTTCAATCCTTGTTCAAAAAAAAAACCGAAGCTCTCTAATTCTCTCGCTACTCGGTCTCCGACGAACCACCAAAACCGAATATTCCGTCCTTCGATCATCACCATCATCAACTGTTCTGCAACCGGGGACCATCGAGAAGCAGTAGCCAACCACCGTAGAACGACCGGAGCTCACAAGTCGCGATCGGATTTCACATCGGTTCGAGTTCGTAATTCGGTTTTCATCATCAAATCCCGTCAAACTAACATCTCTGATTGGAGGTAATCATCCGTCTGTGATAATCGCATGTTTTTCTACTATTCTTTTTGTTTTTCCCGTTATGATTTAATAAGTTAATTTGTTATTGTGGGTGATTAGAGTTCTTTTAAAACTCTCGACTTTTGGCATAAAAATATACGTAAGGTATATATATCTTCATGGATTCGTTATGACGTTTTCACACTTTTGGCTATACATATATATATATATATATATTCATATATATATGTATATATATATATATATATATATATCTGAACACATGTATTTCACCCGACCTCCTGAACATATACTAATGGTAATAATATACTCGCATCGACTTTTATAAATCCTTGTGATTTTTGCTAAATGTCGTCTTTGACTCATTTTGAATAAAAGATTTTTATCACGTATTGAAATCTATCACCTACGTCACAATTGGAATTACTTGATATCGACACACCGTCTTCTAGGCTATGTCACACATGTTTAAACACACACTTACGTATGTACATTCAGTAGGTGCTCGGTGGCTACACAAGACTCGAAGTCTTACTAAATTGTAGCAGCGCTCCCTAAGGTGAGTTACACATCCTTTTACATTACGTCCGACTTTGGACGATAACACATGCAAACACATTACACCCGGGTTAGGGTGATAACACAACAACTTTTATGTACGATTAAAGTAGAAAACCAGTATATATCACATGTTCACGTAAAATGCTTTATCTTTGAAAGTTCTTACTTATCGAACCGTTAATAGCAAATAGCGAGGGGATATTGGGTAGTACTACTGGGGTTTGACAAACCCCACTCAGCGGGCACGAGATGCGCCACCCGACTGGCGGTCGGACTGAGGACAATGTCAGCCTAACTTACCGTGATCGAGTAGACACGGGGAAGGCAAACCACGTAAGGATTATTCCTACAACTAATTGGTCAGCTTCGGTTGCGAACGTTTTAGTGACATGAACTTAGGCTCGCTACCTACGATATGGATTGTACTTGTAATATACATACTTACATACGAATAAAGACTGTTGTATTTGTACTGCATACTTATATTAGATATATTTATGTGCTTTTGTGAACTCACCAACCTTTTGGTTGACGCTTCCTCTTTAAACATGTTTTTCTCAGGTCGCAGGTGTTCGAGTATCACGAGTATGCATGCATGAGCCTTTAAAACCCTTTTATGGTTTATATATACAAGTTACATTATTTCGAACGACAATGTTTTGTATGAGTACTAAATATTTTTGTTATGCTTCCGCTTTTATAAAACTCGGGATAAATATTATATTTTAATAAAATACAAATGTTGTTATATTTAATGGTTGTTTGGTGTAACTAATGGACTGGGATCCTGGTTTGCTCACACCCCACACGGTTAAACTCCGTTAGTGGAAGTTGGGGGTGTGACAACAAATTTAAAAAAACAGATAATGATGTTAAACTTAAATGATAGAGAAAACTAAAAATCATATACGCAAACGCGATGGTATGAATTTTCAATAAGTTAAGTGTAAAAGAATTAAGAAAAACAAACAAAAAATGCAAATATAAAATGACCATGCAATGATATTAAACTGAAATAATAGAGAAAATAAAAAAGTTGATATGTAAACTTGAAATTGTGAAACTAAAACGAAAAAATCTAAAAGAAACTTTTATAGCCTGTCGCGTGACAGCGCCTGATAGGTTAATTATGTATCTTACTGCTCTCTCTATCTCTCTCCCTCTCTCTCTCTCTCTCTCTCCCTCTCTCTCTCTCTATCTCTCTTGAATATTGTATGTCCAGACCCACTGATTAACGTGACCAGCCCAATTTTGACTCGTAAGAGTTACACTAAAGTTAACGTCCATAAGACCGCTTAAATAGTTAACCGATAAATTACGGAACAATTAATTAATTGTTACTAATATATTTGGTAATAATTAATAGATTAAATGTTATTATTTATTTAGTAATTAAAAGTTATAGAATAATTTAGTTAAACAATAATTAGTGGATAATTGATGGTTTAAATAATTATTTATGGAATAATTAATTTGATTAATTATTAGGTTATTGGATTTTATTAATCCAAGTTATTACCAATTGGTCAATATTAATCTCAAATTTATAAATGGCTCACATTAATCCCAATTATTAAGGTGTTGGATTTCATTGGACCCCTTTTGAAATTTTGTGAGTAAAATCCCAAACGAAGTTAAAGAAATGTAAAGGAGGTCCATGAAATCCAACACCTTAATAATTGGGATTAATGTGGGCTATTTTAGAAATTGGGTATAATATTGGCCAATTGGTAATAACTTGGATTAATAAAATCAAATAAACCTTAATTATTTAGTTGGGCAATTTTAACTCAACCTATTGGAGATTAGGTTTCTCCGGTTGATGGAGGTTATAAATAAACCTTAGGATTAAGGTTTAAGGGTTACTCAACTCAATCATAATAAAAAAAACCTAAACCTCCTTGCCATCTCTCTCTGTCGGCCTCTCCCTCACGGACCTCTATCTCACCGTCGACTATCTTTCTCCGGCCACCCTTGGCTGCCACAGACGACCGAATCAACGCCGTCATGTCGCCGACTAAACCCTATCAACACCGAGCTATCTCCGTCGTATCTCAGCCGGATGGCTCAAGACCCGCTGCTCTATCAACAGTTATTCACCCGAATCAGTTGCCACCGCCACCACCTCTGCTGTTGTTTTCGCTCCCTATGTCGCCGCCTATCATTGCCGGATGCAAAATCACTCTCTGGTCGCTGCTACCCGTCAATTATGAATAGTTGGTGAGTAAACATATATTTTGAATAATGATATAGTCAAGTATAAAGTGATTCATGTGTCAAGTGTTATACCTAATCATGATCAACAAGTATGAGTGGTGTGCACCAAACCTAGACAATAAGGGAGCAATAACCCATCGAAAATAAGACTACATTTCTGATCTCATGGGTGGATTGTCAGCCAATAGATCTATCATTGTTGTTTCGGCCCGATGGTTAATGGTACACATACGATTAAAGACTACCAACCAAGACTTCCACATAGAATTCGCCAAGTATCATACAACTAGCATATTACACATAGAGCAACATGGAATCGCATAGAGTTTTGTATAAATAAGAATTAGGTTTTTGAATAGGTTTATTGGAAATAAATAATCTCAAGTATACAAAATTGGCCAAGAATAATCCCAACTAATAAATTGTTTTCGAATGAGCCCAACTATAAGAATATTTTCTCATAATAATCCCTTACTAACTAGTATTTAACACCATTAAGTTTTGATGATGTGGCATATCCTATGTGTCAAAAATTTATTTCCTTAATCCTATGTGGTATATCCTAGTTGTCAAAAAAATTTATTTATAATCTATTTATTTTCCATGTAGGATTTCCCATGATCATAAAACAATCTTATGTACATCAAAAAATATAGATCGGAAAATACAACAGGAGCCCTAGCGCCTTCAACCTAGCACCACGACATTCAAATCAATTTGTTGAATCTGATGGGTGAGTTCACATTCGAATAATAAAAGATGCTTGGTTCGAATTCAATTTCTTGAATCCGATGGGTGAGTTCACATTCGAATCATAAAATAGTTTTAATTCGAATTCAATTTCTTGAATCTGATGGGTGAGTTCATATCCTTCAATATTTGGCATGGTGGTGTGATTCTAGATGAAGTTCCCAATCTTAGGTATGTTGGGGGTAATACGACTACAATCAAAATAGAAGTTGATAAAGTTTCTTACATTGAGCTTGTTGATTACATAGTGGAAACTGATTCGTACATAAGCAGAGAGTTTCAAACTTATTGCTTGAATCCTAATGGTCTTGGTATTATGCAATTGAATTATGACAAAGATGTAAGGAACATGGTTATGAATGTTAATGTAAACTCAAATCAGTTTGTGGATGTGTAGATTCAACAGGGGCCTATCAAAAAACCATTTACCCAACTTTTTATAGATGAAGTCCAACCCATTACTCAACCCAATGTACCTCATTCAAGCAGGCTCAAGGAAATAAATATGCTAACGGATGGATCTGGATCTGAATCTGAATATGGATATGATTGTGATAGTAGTGGATCTAGTGAAGATAGTTATGATGATAATCCATCAATTGCTAATTCTGATGAGGATGATGATGAATGGACAAACTCAAAAGAGGCAGTAAAAATAGTGCATAAGGAAGATGTTGTGTCAAACAAGAACTTTCTTGAACAATGTTTAAAAGGAGATATCCAAGAAGAAGGTACTTTGATTGAAACTACATTTAAAGAATCAGAAGTTACAGAGGATGTACATGATGAAGCATATAGCAGTTATGAGGATTCTGATGGTGAGGTTAATACACCGGGGTAGAGTGAAGATGATAACATAAGAGGTAAAAAGTACAAAGTTGTTGTTCCTATTATAAATGATGAAACCGAATGGAAGAACTTTATGTGGGTTGTAGGAATAAGATTTCCTTTAAGAGATTCTTTTAAGGAAGCAGTTAGGAGGCACGTTGTGCCAAATGGTAGGAATCTAGTTATTTCTGTTAGTGACCAGAGAAGACAAGGTCGTGTTGGTGTCAATTGTGTCAAAGGCTTTCCATTTAATTTTTTTTGTTCATTTCACAAGGGTATTGAGTGCTATATTGTTAAAAAGGTACGGAACAAAAACACATGCCAGAGAAACATGTTGAAGAATAAACAGTTGACAACTAAGTTTATTGCTAGAGAGTTTCTGCCAATGTTTAAAGAAAGACCCAACTGGCCAGGTGAGGATATCCAGTTAGCAGTCAAAGAGAAGTATAAGGTGTTGATAGGTAGATGGTTGGCTTATAAAGCCAAGACTTATGCACACAAGATGCTACATGGGTGGTCAATGAAGGAGCACTATAGCAAACTAGCTTCTTACTTGTCTTGTTTAAGGAATGCTAACCCAAATTTAACCCATACACTCTTAACTGCCCCACCAGCACACCCAAATTCATGTGACTTATTCTTTAGGCTATTTGTTTGCTTTGATGGTGTCAAGAGGGGATTCAAAGCTGGTTGTAGGAAGCTTTTATGTCTTGATGGTTGTTTTTTGAAAACATTTTTGGGAGGAATGTTATTGGCAGCCACAGGAAGGGATGCTAATAACCAGATGTATCCCCTTGCATGGGCAGTTGTTGAAGGTGAGAATAATAACAGTTGGCAGATGGTGGAGAAGGGTGGACACTTGTGTCTGACCAACAAAAGGTAACATTGAAACTCTATTATCTAATACAATACTAAATGTACCTATCTAAATAATTTACATTTTTTCAGGGTTACTAAATGATGTGTCATTGGTGTGGCCAAATGCTGAGTGTAGAAATTATGCAAGGAATTTTATGCAAACTGGCATAAGACATTTAAGGGAGCAGATTTAAAGGGGGCTTTCTGGAAAGCAGTCAGGTCATATAGTGAAGCTGACTACAATAAGGTAACTGAGGAAATTAAGGAATTGTCAAATGATGCATATGAGGCATTCATCAAGCAAAATCCAAAATGCTTTGTAAGGTGCTTTCTTAACACTCAAAGAAACTCTGATGTGATTGTGAACAACATGGCAGAGACATTCAATGGGTATATCATTCAATCAAGATCTAAACATCTTATACACATGTTAGAGGATATTAGGGTTGTAAATATGACAAGGCTAATCAAAATGCAGAGAGCAATGGTCGACAAAGATTTAGTTGTTTGTCCAAGGATGCAAATGAATTTAGACGAGGAAAAGCAATGGACTTATTAGTGTGAAGTGTTCCCTTCATCATTTGAAGTGTTCCAAGTAAGGGACCTTGATGATGTTTCTGTTGATTTACTCAATAGGAAATGCACATGTAGGGAAATGGGATTTAACGGGTATACCCTACAAGCATGTTTGTGCAGTGCAGGTTTTTTAAATAAAAGTGTTGAGGAGTATGTTGATAAATGTTACCAGAAGCAAGTTTACTTGAAGTCCTATCAATTCACAATTCCACCATTACCAGGTGAAAAATATTGGCCTTGTATTGAGAGTCCATTGAATCCACCTCCAATTAAAATTCAACCAGGCAGACCAAAGAAAAACAGGAAAAGAGACCCATATGAAGCACCTAAAAATCCTAGAAAGTTGACCAAGAATGGTGGTGTAATGACTAGTAGTATATGTAAGGAAAGAGGTCACAACAAAAGAAAGTGTACTACAAAGGTAGTTGGTGAACCAATGGCTAAAAGGTCAAGAGGTAGACCAAAAGAAGCCAATCACAGAAACCTCAAGGGCTCAACAGTCAGGTTGAAGGATGTATGCAAGTTTATTTATTCCATGATCTTTTGGTAGTGATTTGATGTATTTTGTCAAACCTTAAAACCTTTAGTATGTTTTGATTTGGATGCATTCTGTACAACTCTGGATGATATTGATGTAATTTGATAACTTTGTATGGTTTTGACTTGCTAAAGGTTTTTGACAACTTTACATGGTTTTGGCTGTAAGTTTGACTTTGAATGGTTTTGCTGTACTTTGATAAATTTAGATGCATTTTGAACCAGTTAACATGTGCAAATCAATTGCTATACGTATAGATATTTAGCAAAATTAGACCATTTTGGTCCACTGTATAAAATATGACCATTTTCGGTCACTATACAAAATTGGACCATGTGCAGTGAGTTTATATTATTCACTTTGCCAATAAAGATGTTTTACTTAATTTAAACCATTGCACTTTTTTATCATTTCCAATACATAGGATACTGCACTTTTGGTCTTTGCCATTTAGTTCACTTTTGGACCATTATTCCTCCATTTTGGTCACTGCCATTTTGTATTCTGTGAGTATCCATTTAATTCAGTTGTCATTTTTATATGAACACACTATAATTATCAACAAGCATACCATTTTATCAAAGGTTTTTGGCAAAAGCATCTTCTTTTCATTTGAATAATTGTTAATACAAACATTAAGATCAATTTGTAGAAGCATATTCCTATACTATGAGTGTCTCGTGTATTGTATCTATGTGAGCGTGTCTGAGTATGAGTTGTGGTAGAAATATCCTTAGTGGCGTACCACATAGTCC
>JBCNJP010000007.1:31567633-31618139 GCA_039602395.1 Deinandra increscens subsp. villosa | reverse complement strand
TCCTGCGAATAATGAACATAAAGGGAAAAGCAATGGTTAGTCAGGAAATATAATTCAGGATCCTTACAATGATGTGCTTGCGAGCTGATTCGAGCTGCTCATAATCTCCTGAATTCTAGTACCAACAAAGCTCCTTTAACATCCGAATATGGGTATGGATGTTGTTGGTGGTGATACCCGCTATCATGCCGAAGAAATTCCGCATAATACGGTCCCGCTTAAACTCCTTTGTGTTGAGCTCCTCTAACTCCTTTATGGCCTCTTGACAATTCCTTTTCTTGTAGGTGGATGAAGTTGAGTAAACAAAATACAACATGTAGATGAATAAAGTTGATTATAATACTACTTTAATCAATAAACTTGAATATAATATTGGTTTGGTGTTTAAAAATGATTATAATATTAGTTTTGTTATTAAATTCAAATATAATATTCTATATATATTATAATTTTTGTTTTTCTTCTTATTATTTTTTTTTTGGTTTTTTTCCCCTTTTTATCCGAGCGCAACGAGTTTAGCAAAAAAGTTGGTTGTGTAATAGGTACAGTCGATCATGTAACATAATTTCTTCATTACTTTTATTTCCAATCTCAATGAATTTATGAGTTTCTGTTGCAATAGTAGAGTCGTTTAACATAACTTTTAGGTCATACGCTTAATACTCAATAGTTACGAGTTTAGCAAAGGAGTTGATTGTATAATAGGTACATCTGTGTAACATAATTTTTTTTTTCAATCTCAACGAATTTACCAGACGAGTTGGTGGTGTAAATAGGTAGAGTCGTGTAACATAACTTTTAGATAGTATGCTTAATAACTCAATAGTTTAAGCATTTTGGTTGTCACACAACTTTTTTTATTTATGTTTTTTTACTTAGAGTTATAATGGTTTTTTGTGTGTTCACATTATATATCATGCGATACGCGCGGGTTACAAAATCTAGTTGCTACTACTTTACTAAACTTGACTCGAAAATCTAAATCATTTTCACATTACCCGAACTGAACAGTTATGAAAATTTTAAAAAACAAAACTATCATCAACTGTAAACAACCCATTAATCACTTTTACAACATACAAGTTCCAAACATATATGAGAATATACGTAGTCGCTTGAAAGCAAAAACAAAAACATGTAATAAAACGACACATCAAACACATGATCATACATCCACACCCCAAACCAAAACCAATTAAAACGGAAAGGCAAAACCACCATAAATTCAAGAAAATTAATTAAGGACACCTCATGTTCAATGGCTGTGGAGGTTGAGGATTTGGCTTCTTCTTGTTATGTTTGGTTAAAGGTAGTGATACATGAATGAAACCAAATTTCTTCCTTTGCGTAAACAACTGCTTCTCAATTCTACCTTCTTTATCCGTTTTCCCCGAATCATGATGAAATATAAGACTACTTTGTTCACGAAGCATCTCGCTTAAAGATGCATCATCTCTTCGGGTCTGACTTTCAACATCCTCACGAACGACTATTTTATCTTGTACGATAAGCTTTCTGCTCAAGATATCGCCAATCGAGACACTTGTTCTCAAAACCGGCCTTGACTCTTTGTTGATCAAGTTTGAGTCATCCCCAATCAAAGGCTCATATCGTCTACGAGCATGACCACGAATGGGGTAAGAGTTTATGGTTTTTGGGTGATTATGAGTTTCTGATCTTGCTGGGAGAAAACTGTTTTTGGCTTCAAGATTGTTTCCATTTGCAGCTTCTATTCTAGGCCCTGCTCATGAAATTAATTTAAGTTAAGAGGGTCATGTCTATGATATTTAATACATATATATTTATCTAGATGTATATCTTATTCACATAACAATAAAACAACAAATGAACATACTCAATAAAATAACACACAATAATAGGGTTTAATGAGTATGTAGTCAAATGTTTGGGTGTTTGGTTTATTTCTGATCACTTAAATGGATCAATCAGTAAAATCTGTTCTAAACTTTTTCCAAAACTCATTAATCAGTTCTTTTGTACCATGTATCAAATCCATCATTTTGATCCTTAGAAATCACATAATCAGAAAGCAGAATTTGTATAATTATCCAAAAAAATCATCAGGAATTTAATTTAGTTAGCAAGAATTTGAGTGTTACCTAAAGCCTCTTTAAGGGTCTTTCTGCTGAATTTCATATCATCTGTCTGATAATTTGAGTTCTTGAGAAACCCCATTGTGGACAGGTTAGCATCCTTCCTATTATAACCATTTTTCTTACAAGCTTCTTCGGCTTTTTGCGCCTTTTGAGCAAGTTCTGAGTATTCTTCATAAGAAAGTGTTATTTCTCCGCGAGTCAACGGTCTATTCTCAGCACAAGCCACAGCTTCCATAGCTCTTGCAGCTTCCTCCATCTTTTTTGCCGCGATTAATCTCATTTCCACCATTTTTATACTCATTTTGGTGTGCTCAATCTCAGATGTTGCCTTCATGACCTCATATTGTGCAGCCTCTTCCATTTTCATATACTGTTGTGCTTCAAATGTCAATTTGTGCGACCCGTTTGTGACAACATCTACCGATTCTTCTATCACGCGCTTGGTTTCTCCATTTTCGGCCAAATTCAGTTTATGGGTTGTCATTTTTCTGTTTAAAGATTCGACAGAAGCACGAATCATAGCAAGATCATTGGTGGTTCTGTTTAGCTTTGACTTGGCTTCTTTTAGCTCGGTCAAGATGATGCCAGGTGGCAATGGAAGAGGACATATCGTCAAACGATCAGTTGCCGCGGTTCCTATATCTGGATTCGAGTCGAGGACAGAAGAGACTTCTTTCATGATGTTGAGTTTTAAACCTTCCATGACTCCTTTTGCTGACTCGAGTTCTCTTAGTACTTCAAGTGTTTCTTGTTCTTTTGTGATGAGTTCTTTTTCTAGATCTGCAGCTTGTTTCTCTACAGTTTCCATGTCGATTTTTTCGAGATCATGCTGTTTAACAACAAAAGTTTGTTAACTCAGTGCTTGTATTTCAAGAAACTATAGCTGTTGGATTAAGCTTGACTTTAAAGGTCAGACAAACTGAATTTGAAATTGGAAACTGATGATTAAAATCCAGGGGCAATATGGTTCACAAATTTATTCCAAATAATAGACAATCATCCATCTTTACAATAGCATTGCAAAGGTGTATCATACTCGAGTATTACTTGTCACTTGTTATTACTCTAAAAATCAAAATCAGACAAGGATATTCTAAATTTTAAAAGTGTAATATTTCTTTTGGATCTTTGGAACCACTAACCTTTTGCAACCACAATGCTTTTTGAAAGAAAGAAAATTGACTATGAATAGGGGATATATTCCCTTTACAAAAGCCATTTCTTGTAAAAGCAATTTTAGATTATTATATTTCAATCTTCTTTGAATACAAGAATTTGAAATATCATGTAATCAGACTATTGAATTTTAAAGTTAGTTGAAAATGGGTAACATATTTTTTTCTTTATTATAAAAAATCATTTGTTCTTTTCACGGCAGAAAATGATTTAATTTAATTAATGACAACAAAAGGGTGAACTTGGTGTTTGATTTAGCTTCCTTTTTTATGGAGGCATTGGATTGCTTTTTAATATGATTTATGTAGTTTTATTCTATACTTTTGTGTAAGGGATTGTTTCTCACGGCTTAAACCCATAACCTCAAAGTCATAAAATAACAACCTTACCGGTTTACCGGTTGCTCGAAATAAAAGAATAAATTTAATGTATGTATTTTATTTAGTGAATCGACATGTTCTCTTTAAAAAGTAACATTATTAAATCTCAAATATATATAAAGTCACCTTACATTACATAAACATTTACTAAACAATTAAAGCATTTACAATAGAGTCCTCTATAATTATGTGAGTGAAACCCTAAAATTTAGGGCTTTGTTGTTAGTGGTTATGAGTAGAGGAGAGGGAAAAAATTACTGTTCAACCCTATATTTGATGAAAAACTAGTGATTTTGTAAAATTTGATCTTTGATGTGAGTGAAAGACAGAGTAAAGGCAATAAAAATGATTTAAAAAGTATTATTTAATTGTGGTTGTGAGTGAAACAAAGAGAAAAAGTAATGATAAAATTATAAATTATATAGATGAAGATGGGGATTATACTCTGAATGCTCTTACACAATAACCATACAAATAATTATCTCAAATCAAAACACAACAAATAATAATCATAAATATCTAATTAAAAAACAAAAAAGCGAACATGAACGATAACCTTACTGAACATTTATAAACAAAACTATGCGACCCGTGTTGATTTCGTTCGAGGTCATTTAACTAAACGAACGAAATTTTTTATTTATGTTCATTTATATATGATAGACTAATTTTTTGTTAATGGCAAATTTGAATCACTGACGGGGACATTAAACTACCAACCCGATCATCTCCAATCTCTATAAGGAAGAAACTCATCACTGATGAGAAAACCCATTTGGCCCAACTTGTAACCCCCATTTTTTTATTCTTTTGTTACAGGTAGGACTTGAATCCAAGAACTCATGATAAAGGGTCATACACCTTTGCCACTAAATTACAAAAAACATTCTTTATGCCATATGTAATTTCAGGTATCATTATTTATGTTAAAAAAGCGTTTTAGTTCATCCATTATATAAACAATTAGTTTCATGTTTCATCCTTTATTTCAGGTATCTGACTGTTAAAGTTTGATGTTAAGTTAAATCATTTGACTCGTGAGGAGATACTCGTGACTAAGTTAAATCATTTGACTCGTAGTTAGCAGTTAAAACCGTAGTTAGCAGTTTAGCTATAGCAATTTGAATACAATTATGTTAACTAAGTTAAATCTTGCAAGACACCAATACCCTAGTTTTCTCACCCACCCAAATTGCAATTTAGCTATACTTCACGAATGATTAGTCAAACTTTCGATTCGTTTACGGCACTAGTGTTTACGGTTCATTTTAATAGGTCTCAAAAAATACTATAGCTAAACTGCTAACTACGGTTTTGAAAAAACAAAACAATCCGACGGGGTTGTTTGTTTGGGACGGCCGTAGTAATAAAACACCAAAGTTTTTTCTAGAAAATGATACATTTTTTTTAATAAATGTTAAACTACTCATTTGGTTTAAACTCTCGGTTTCAAGTTTCAAACCTTAATTTGAGTTGTAAACCATCAAATTATTAAAAGTAAGCCGTATATATGTAACTTCTTTTCATTTATATACACCCAAAACTTTTACAAATACTTAGTATTTTTGGCGGATATATTTTAAAAAAGTCCGAAGTTGAGACAAAAACTGGGTTATATAATGATAGAACAATTAAAGAAGAAGAAATCATTTGAATTATGACACGAGCAAAATGTGATAATTGAAATTCTGTAATTAGTACGAATGGAGAGAAAATGCAGAGAAACTACTAACACCGGCGAGTCGAGGGATATGAAGGGGAATCCACGAACCACTGCCGCCGAAGCGGGTCACAGCCTCCTTCACGGACCTGAACGGCGGGGATGTATCAATCTCAACTCTAGGGGTCATCGGCTTCCGGGTCTCTGACTCTGACCCAATTTGTGCCGATGATTGATGGGTTTGGGACATGTTTCAGAGGGAACAATGGTGATGAATGGAGAATTTATTTACTATGATTGTTGGAGGAGTTAAAAGGGGAGGTTTGTGGTTGATGGTTTTTTTTTTTTTTTTTTTGAAAGGCAAGGTGGTTGATGGGAATGATGGAAGAAGAGGAAGGTACTCATTGTGTTGGGATTCTAAGTTGGTCCCAGCGTTAATCACGGGTTGAGAGTGTAATTGCACTGATTTGGGTGAGTATTTGTGTGGGGGAAAAGAGAAAGTGGAAAGTGGGAGGGACAAAAGCAAGGTTGAAAGTTGTTGTCTAAACTCCTTTTACCCTTACCTTTTATATATCACTTATTTTGATTTGATATAATACCAGATAGATTATGCGCGTTGAATCGTCATTCTGTATTGTTAAGGCATGAAGCTGTTCTATAGGAATGATCATAATACGTATGAACATGCACTAAAAGATAAATTCCTAGAATTGTTTAAAATGGAGAGTTCAAATGATGGTAATAAGGCTCACATCGAGTGACCGAGATCAAGTCAATATAAACACATTATGCATAAGATCTTTCTAACTACCTTGTACCTTGTGGTGCATTTGTGTAAATCGTGGGCTGAACGGTTATTAGAATTGGAAACGAGAGTCAAAGTGTTAGATTGCAAAGTTGCCTCTCCATTCTATTTCACACGTACATATAGTTACGGAGTTTACACAATGGAGCACCCGACGAGGCTCGTGGAAGTCGTAGGATCGTCAATCAACTCACCCGCCGACACACTAAGTTTCCCGTTGGTATCCACGGGGGTCTGAACAGGGTTACAATCTAACATGTGACCTCTAGCAAGTATATCAGTGGCGTAAGACTATTGAGATAAGAACAATCCATGAGAATCACGGCGCACTGAAATCCCCAGAAAGTATGATAAGGGCCTCAGATCCTTCATGACAAACTCAGAAAATTATCTAGATATAATATGCTGATGAAGTGTGGTGGAAGAAACAGTAAAAATAATATCGTCGACATATAACAGTAAGTATGCGACATCCACGCCCCGTCCGTAAATAAAGAGTGAGTGATCAGAGGCACTGTGATGAAAACCCAAAGTGGAGACGAAGTCTGTGAAACGCTGGTACCATGTCCTGGGTGCTTGTTTGAGCCCATAAAGATACTTACGAAGGCGACATACGTATGAGGGGCAAGAAGGATCACGAAACCCTGCTGGCTGATGCATGTATACGGTCTCTTGTAAGTTGCCATGTAAAAACGCATTCTTGACGTCTAACTGATTAATACCCCAACCATGATTCAAGACCAAACTCAACACAATGTGAATAGTAGCCGACTTCACCACGGGACTAAACGTCTCATGACAGTCAATCCCCACATGTTGCGACCTGCCATCACAAACTAAACGCGCTTTATAGCGCTCAAGAGTGTCGTCAGATTTAAATTTACGCTTAAAAATCCACATACACCGAATTAAATTCTTATCTGAGCGGCGAGGTACCAGTTCCCAAGTATTATTATCGATAAGGGCATTAAGCTCACCAGTGTCGCACGGTGCCACACGAGTGTGGATAAGGCTTCTGGTACATTTTTTGGGAATAGGAGTGAGAAAGGAGTTGTGTAAGTTGAAGATACGTTTGGGTTTGGAGGTACCCACCATACTCCGAGTGGTCATGGTGCGAGTGGGTGGTGGGGGCGACGGTGTAGGGGGGTTCGGAGATGGTGTGGAGGCAGCCGACGATGGGGTGGTAGATGACGAGTTGTATGATGACGGGTGTGTGGGAGTTTAGGCCGTAGGGGGCGTGTGCGAAGGAGGGGATGGTGGGCTAGACGGTGTTGGGCTGAAGGTAATAGATGAGCCGGTAGGTGGAGGTGGGCCGTGGTTTGTGGATGACGGTGATGGGTGAAACGATGGCCAGATGGTGGGACTCAACCCGCTCTCGAAGGTGGAATAGTTAGGGGAAGGTTGGTGATTGTTTTTGTAAGTAAACACACGTTCGTCAAATACAACATGGCGAGAGACAAGTATTTTTCTAGTGGAAAGCTTAAGACATTTGTACCACCTATGGTTTGAGGGGTATCCAAGAAAGACTCAAGCGGAGGAACGGGGTTGAAGTTTATGAATGGTGGTGGAGGTAAAACGCGGATAGCATAAGCATCCAAACGTTCGAAGATGTGAGTAGGACGGGTGGCTACCATAGAGCAGAGAGGTGGGGGAGAGGGAATGTTTGGTTTTGGTGGGGAGGATGTTAAGTAAGTAGGTGGCCACTTGAAGAGAGTGGTGCCAATAAGAAGTGGGAAGGGAAGCAGTGTTGAGGAGGGTCCGAAGAATGTTGTTAATGGATCGAATTTTCCTTTCGCATTTGTCGTTTTAAGGGGAGGTGTGAGGACAAGAGAAGCGAAATACCATCCTTGTTTGGTTAAAGAAATCGTGGAATTGTTTCTTGTTAAATTCAGTGTCGTTATCACATTGTAGGGTTTTAATATGGGTATTAAACTGAGTTTTGATCATTTTGTAGAAGTTACAAAAGATGGTGAATACGTGAGATTTATGGGTTAAAGGGAAGGTCCACAGATAATTTGTATAATCATCTAGAAAAAGGACGTAATATCGGTGCGCCCCCCCCCCGTGCTAAGAACCGGTAAGGTCCAAAGATCAATATGAATAATGTAAAATGGTAAACATGTAGTAGTGACATAATCGGTAAAAGGCAATTTAATATGTTTGCTCAACACACAAGGTTAACACAAATTTTTTATTCGAAAAGGAACCAACATCAATAAGTTTATTGTAATTCAAAATACATAAAATAGAGGAGTCGAGGTGGCCAAGGCGAGAGTGCCATGGGTCTTGAGACAAAGCAGCAAAGGCAGAAGGGCTTGTGAGTCGACTGGAAGGAGTGGTGAGCGGGTATAAGTCCCCCGAGCTGTCACATCTAAGGATAGGAATCCGCGTCTGGTAATCCTTCACAAGAAAGCCAAAAGGGTCAAATTCATTGATATTTTATTGTCAGTGGTGAGTTGGCGAACAGATAATAAATTTTTGATAAGGTGAGGGGCAACAGGAATATTGTTTACTTTAAGAGGGGGAAAGGGTGGTTTTAGGGTGGTGTTGCCGGTGCCGTTTATGGGTATGTGAACACCGTTACCGATGACTATATGGTTTTGATTACCATTATTGACATAAGTTTGTTGGACATATGATGAGAAGCCCCGGTGTCTAAATACCACTACTATTGATCAGGATTGAGTGTCATCATGGGATTCATTACCTGTGGAATATAAGTGGGCATGTAGTTACCCTCCATGTTGTATGCCTGAGGGGGCGCCGACCCGAGTATACCTGCAGAAGGGTTAGTACGAAACTGAGAGGAGGGGCGAGTCATCATCATGGTAGGGTAAGGAAATGGTGGTGTTTGCCAGTTAGGGTTATAAGTCCATGGACCAAAGCTATTAGCATTCCAAGGTGGTGTATAAATCATTGTACCAGTGGGAGTGAAACCACCTCGACCATTTCTTGGACGGCCTCGATTATTGCCGCCTTTACCGCGACCACCACGATTGTTATTATTATTCCGACCATTACCCCGAGAGAAACGATTGTTTTGAATGTACCGAGGGGGGTGGAGGTTCGAAAGACTGCTGTGGTGGTTGGGCAGCGCCGCCGCCGGTGCTGGAGGAGCCACCGTTGCCGGCTGTGACAGCGAAGGCGGCAACAGCGGCCTGATATTGGGTCTTCTTCCTTGTTTCCTCCATGATGAGCTTGGAACGGGCACTGAAGAAATCGGGTAGAGGGGAGGTCTGCTAGAGAAGCATGGCGACACCATCAAAGCGCTCGTTTAAACCTGCAATCAACTGTATACGAGACGATTATCATCAACAGGAGCCCCTACATCGTAAAGCTGATCCACGAGGGTCTTGATGGCCTGACAGTAGGCGGCAACATCAGGAAAGTCATCGAGACGGGTGGTGGCAAACTTTGTTCCTTTGATTTTTGTTGTCGAGGAACACCTTCGCTAAGGTCGTCCATGCCTGCTCTGCGGTTCTATCGTTCTGAAGCACGATTTTTGAGGAGAGGGTGAATAATGGTGCCGTAAATCCACTGCAAAACCATGGAGTCCAATCGCTTACAGAGAGCAGAGGCAGCGGCCTTTTCCTCTTCGGTTTTGGCGGCTGATGAAGAGGACTCGGTGAATTCGGATGGTATTATGTGGTCAATGACGTGATAGGCACGACAGTGTATCTTAAACAATTCCAACCATGCATTGTGCTCGTCATTTGCAAGAAAGAGGATAATGGGGAAATTCTTGATATTGGTTACAGTCAAAGCGGGGTGCAGGGTTTTATCCGCTATGAGAAGCGAATGAGGGTGACGAGAGAAGAGGATCGACATAAAAAAGAGAAGGATTCCGGCGAGTTAGGGCCGGCAGCCACGGTTTGAGGGTAGGAGGCAGGAACCAAAAATATGGAATGGAGAGAGGAAGGCAATCACAAAAGGATCATGATACCATGTTAGATTGCAAAGTTGCCTCTCCATTCTATTTCACACGTATATATAGTTACAGAGTTTACACAATGGATCCATATACTCTATACAAAGTACAATACGATAATATCTAGTCTAATACAAAGAATTGAGAAAAAGTCAAAATTGGCAAAATGGGTTGTATGCATACCGTCCAATTATAGGTAATGACACCCAGACGGTCGGCATTCCATGGGTTGATCGGGTCCGATGTATAAACCTCCGGGTTGTTTTATACACATAAAGCAGGCGGTGCAAAGCTTGGTGCGTGACCCATATTGTCCGCATCGATACTAGCTAGGTAGATAAAACCCACAATACTGGCATTTTTTGTCACTTGCAGCCAAATTTCTTAATGATTATCTCTACCCAAAGCATAGTGTGCATCCAATCGAAGAGCTAGAGCAATCTTGAAGCTCAGTTGGAGAATCCGAGGTTAAGAGCTTGTGTGGTAAGCTTTCTAATCCGAATCCTCATGTATTTGAGTTATGATTAAGTTATGGATGACTCACTTCAGTACTGATCTTGCTCTAGGAGTGTTAGAGTTGTGCTAAGTGAGCTCTGGAAGACATCTAACAACTTATGGAACCAAGGGTAAGTCTAGATTGTTACATGCATTGATAAGCTACCAAATTTGTAAAGTTTTGTTGAATTAGGTGGTTGATAAACCTATGGATCATGCATGCAAATAAAAATTCGTAACTTAGGAAGGTTACAAGGTTGTACCAGAATCCTAGATAATCACAATGCTCATTGTATAAGGATTGAAAGTTTAAGGTATAAGCTTACTAAGCATGCAATGTATTTTTTATGCACATTGGGTGATTACGGGTATTCATGTTGGGTCCCATGAGGGGCTCTTCAACAATATAGGCACATTTTGATTTAAAAAAAAAATAGTGTTGCGGAAATAATAAATCAGACTGGAAGATCACAATTCATAAAAAGGTTTTTCTGTATATCTCAAATGTAAATAATGGTTTACACGAGTTTATAGTATGTATATAAATCAACAGAAAGGATTTTCTACAAGAGTATATGATAAGCACGTTGAGAAGCTTGTGAATTGTGAGTGAATGTCTTGATCGTCTTGGTAAAGAACGCTTGCTATTTATAGCAAGTTGTAAATGAATAAAGTGGTTGAGGTTGGTATGAATTTGGAGTGTGTCAGAGTATATAGAGATAATTGAGAGTATTCAATTTATCTCTTTCTAACCGTCCTTAACTGGCTTTTGCATTGAATATCAAGTGGATCTTTACTTTACTTGTTCTTCACTCATAGCCTTCTTTACTTCTCGTAATCTTTATCTTCAGATAATCTTGAACTCTTTCAGGACTCTTTATTAAAGACTTAAAATGCTTCCCATCAGAATCCTTTCATAGAAAATGGGAGTTTTGTGAAATTTGGATTTCACATATGAGATACAGAATTTCTGTATTTTATCTCTGAAATCACTATATCTGGAGAAAAAAAACGACAGATTCTGTTGTCTTTTCTTTTTGTAGGATGTTTCTAGTGTTTTCTTCTAATGCATGTGAGACTCTGAGGAAGCAGTATGATGCATAAGTACTTAAGGAACTTTTTGTTTGTGTATGCGGCTACTATGTATTCACACAAGGTCGGAAGGGGTTACGCTTAATTACAGTAATTACCGAGCCCACAAGTGTTTGAGGACCTCTAGTGAATCCTACAAAACCGATTAGTGCTTTGGGTACTAGTGTTTAGGGTAAGTCCTCCTAAGCTTCAGTTAAGGGCATGGATACCCAAAACATGATTTGAGGACAAAAATACCCTAAGTATGATTAAGGGCATGGATACCCTAAGCTAGACTAAAAGGATGGATATCCTAACTTTGAGTTAAGTGTCGGGTTTTGGTTTAAATATGTTTTCCTAAGTAGATATTAAGCTCTTTTATGTAACAAGGGTGGACCGTCGAAGAAGCATTTTCATTGAGGCACAATCACTCCTCAGACCCTAGCACACATGATGGCTTCATCCGAGTCCCAACCCATTACCATACCATGCATCTCCGATGGTAGTACAAGTGAGTTCCCCTTTGCCAGTTACCCGTATAATTAAGTTTTAAGAAACAACATACAACGAATCTATCTAGTATTGAAGCATAATATATTGCTTCAACAGCTGCAACATGCTAAGCTATCTGTCTTAGAAGAATTCTCTATGATCTAGGTTATGTTCACCAAGAACCAACTATAATTTACTGTTACAATTTATCAACAATAAAGCTATCTAAGAATCCTATTCTGCATAGTCGATATAAAGACATTAAACTAAAATATCATTTTGTTAGAGAGGTGGTGGCACAATAACAAATCAGTTTAGAATTTTATAGCATTGAAATTCAGCTTGCAGATGTTCTCACCAAGGCTCTATCGTGTGAAATTTTCATTCCTTCCAAGCATCTTCTGGGATTTAAGGAGTTCGAATCAAGAGAAGGTGTTGAAAGATGATTGTACACTCAAGATGGGTGTCATGGACGTGCGAATTTTGCTTCATGCATGCAGAATGCACGTGCAAAGAGTGAATCTTTAGGTTTCCATTTCGAATAAAGTCAACTAGCTAAGTTTGTTTTGTTTGATCGATTCATTTGGTTTACAATTAATTCTATAGAGTTTTTGGCTATTTTAAGCATATACGGACGAACCTTTCTGATATGCATTCAATCAATGAAACACAAAAAAGATTGAGTTGGGCTTTCATTATTTCTTTGAATCACCACAACTTACAAATGTAGCCCCTTAACTATAAAATGACTGAACTACCTTTTAAGATAACAATAAAAATTAACAAAGCTAGTGTCAAGAACTGGAATGATTAAAACATTCAAACCTCATAACATGATATGTTAAAAGATTCTTTTTTTAGAGTGAATATGTTAAACCAACCAAAACTCAAGGATCAAAAGCATACCCTACTCAATTGGAAAGGCTAAATTAACATCTTTATACGCTGAGTATGAGTCCATACGAAGCGTATACGATGTTAATTAATGTTGCCGACATTCTATACGCAACATATAAGCACATACGCTGCGTATGGAATGTCTTAATTACGACATAATGATTTTTCAATCAGGGATTAGGGTTTCGTGGTCTCATACGTTGCGTATTCCCGTATACGCAGCGTATGAAATTTTTGAGATTTTTTTCCTATAAGTCTTTCATTTCTTCCACCACTTTTCACACCAACTTAATCTTAAAAATCTTCCATCTCACACCATTCAAGTTAATTTTTTTTAAACACTCTTTTAAGCTAAAACTCGATAAAGATGTCGAAACGTCACGAGGTAAACGACTATGAATATCATTCACAACCTACTCCAAAGTCCTCAAAGTGGGTTCTAAAAAAATGGAGGCCAACAAAAAAATCCGGTGAAAGATCATATGTTAGACAAGAAGCGCTGGAAGAAGAACTTGTGGAAGAAAAAACAAATCCACCGACGTGGGTATTTCCAAACAAGAACTCCGATAAGTGGTCGGAGAACGTTTATAGGTTCTCAAACAACGGCGATGCTCCGTTTTGCTATTCTAAGTTTCTCGTTGACACCAAGCTCGACGGTCGATTCTGGGGTGCTCTCCTTGGATACCAGGAGAATGGTGAACTATCAGAAAAGGTATTTAATTTGTTGATCTTTTTTTTTTGTATTTTTTCTGTGGGTTTAAGTACTTTATATTTTATTTAAATTTTTTCACAGCACATTGAAGCCTGGGTTAATAGGATGATGCGTCGCAGACAGGCAAAAATTAAAAAAAAAATGGTCCATCAAGTTTTCGTTGGTCGATCCTACCACCACAATTTAGAGATGAAATGTGCCATAAAGGCGAAAAGATCGCTGCCAGATATGAGAACGGTTCGGATGAACTATTTCCCCCCTTTTGGGAGGTGGTGTACGTTTATGTGCCTTTATATGTAAGGTCCGTTAACGAGTGGTTGTTGTGTCGTATCGACATGCGGACCTTGGAGATGCTTGAGGTTTGGACGAATCATAGGTACCAAAAAGAGTATTCATGGTTATTATTTAATTCTGAATTATTTGATGTGATGGGTATTTGTTTTGGATGGCTGCTGAAAGAGATACATTATTGGCGACGGTACAACGGACCTTATACAGGACCGGGTGAAAGAATTTTGACATTCGCTGCGAACGAAGAGTCTCTACCAAAAGATTCTACCAGTCTAGGTTCGGATTCTGGAGTGGTTGCATGCTTGTTGATGGAAAAGTTGGTAGAAGGTAAGACGTTAAATATGGGCGACGATTTGAAGGTGTCACACCCCCAATTTCCACTAACGGAGTATAACCGTGTGGGGTGTGGTCCAGACCAGGATCCAAGTCTTTAGTTACAACCAAGCCATAGTTAAAGGGGTAAACAGTCATGTATTACATTAAATAAATCAGAGTTTACATTTCACAAAAATCAGCGGAAGCATTAAAAGTTTACAAGGTTGTAGTTTAGTAAAAGTGATTACTAAAGCATCTGAAATACAATTTCCAAAAAAAAAGGGGTTTTACAAAGGGCAAGTACTGCCAACGCCCGTGCCATCCATGATCCTCCAAGCAACCTGAAAAACATTCAACAATCAAGTGTCAGCCAAGGCTGGTGAGTTCACTAAGCGGTCTACCCGTCACAAGTAGTCCTAAATTTTTATGATCAAAGACAGGTACAACACAATCAATATCATAAGACCCGTAAATTTCCATACCGTAGGTAGCTAGCCTAATTTATGCACATTTGAATTGTTCGCAACCGAAGCTGACAATGTATAGGGGTTACCTATGGATTTGCCTTCCCGTGTCTTGAAAGACCACGGAGGGTAGGCTAACATTGGTCTCAGTCCGACCTCCAGTCGGGTTGGTGCATCCCGTGCACCGCTGGGCGGGGGTGTCAATCCCCGGTAGTACTACTCAACATTACCTAGCTATTCAATATTAACGGTCCGAAAGTAAGGACTTTTGCAGTTTAAAATCAACTCAATGTCACATATGATATTTGGTCAGAAAATTTACTTAGTAAGAAGTACCTTACCGTTGCGCGTTATCGTCCCTGAATGGACATAACAAGTTATAGTAATGAACTCACCTTAGGGGGCACTGGTACACAGCAAAAGATTCAACAAGTCGGTCACACACAACCTGTTTGGGTAAATATGGCCTAAACGGGTTAGGAGATGTCGCGAGGACTAAAATAGAAAATTTTAGCTCCTAAACATATTTCATATAGCCACACAAGTCAAACAAAGCACACACAAGTCCCAAATTGGGAGAAAATCAAGCAATTGTAATTTGAGTCAAAGTTGACCCAGAAAGTCAAACTTCAAGCACTTAACTAGTGGCATAGCTAAAATCCACAATACTTGGAATTAGATTCTTAAATTTTACAGGCATATACTACACATCAATTAGGACTTGTAGCAAAAAGAATCAACTAAAAAGGTTGAGAAACGAAGAAGTTATGCACATCGGAAGTTGGCACATTTTAGCATTTAGCAAACTAGTCAAAGGAAATGGAAACTTGCATATCTCATTCAAAATTTGGAATTTATGAACCAACATCTCCAGATCTTACTTTTAATATATAAACATCATTTACGGATAGCAAACACACCATTAGAACAAGATTAACATGCTCAACCAAAATGAAAAGTCCACTTTTTTCACAGAAAATGACAGCTTTGAGTACCCGACTTGCAGCTGTGTTTTGACTGACCAAACGGGGGTTTTAGAAAGTGTGCGAATAGCCGTTGTAAAGCTAAGACATAATACTTTACTAAGGAAAAAGAATCAACTGATTTCGATGAAAATTGAGCAAGTTATGACAGCTGCGAGTTGACCAAAAATTCTGGTCAAAGCTGTTAGAAATTTCCAAGTTTGCCCATGACTAGCATTTCAATTTTATGCTAACATTTGATCAAATTAACACCTACCAACAAGTTTATAATCAACATAACACGTAATTTCTGTCATGAACAAGATCATACCATAACCATATCAAAATCTCATCATGTGGCTAGCAAATATGCACATTACAAGTTGACCCATTTTGCATAAAGTTAACTAGTTTATGAAGATTTGAAAATGGCATAACTCACTCAAATTTTGGGTTTTAAACTTCAAATGCTCCAGATCCTACACTTAATATATATACCACAATTCCAAATAGCAAACACCTCAATATACTAAGGTTTACATGTCCGACTCGTTTGGAAAGTCCACTTTTTAAGTTTTCTAACAGCTTTGCATACCAGTTTTGTAACAGCAGTTTGGGTGGCCAAACGAAGGCTTTAGAAGGCTTATAAATAGCCGTTATAAAGCTAAGACATCCTAGTTTATCATGCAAAAAGAACCAACCAATTTCGATTAAAAATGACCAAGTTATGGCCATCACAAGTTGACCAAAAAATCTTGTCAAAGCTGTTAGGAATTTGTTGTTTACCAAAAACTCAAAACTCAACTCTTATGCTACCTAAAGACCATGAATCATATCCCAACACAATTACAAGCACATTAGCACATGAATTCTGGTTCTAACAAGTTTATAGCATATTCACACCAAAACCATAGCAATTTCTCCATTTTCAAGTTATCATACAAGCTTATTGCATACTATCTCTATACCCAAACACCCACTAGAACTCAAGAACACATATAACACAAATCAACCCCCAATTTCCAGGTTTAAAACCCATCACAAATCTGCCCTAAATCGTATACTAACATATCTTGAGCTAAATCAAGCTTCATGAGCATACAAACACTCCATTTAGCACATAATTGCATAAAAACACACATGCAACCTACCAATTTCGGATTTGGGGTCTTAAAGTTTACAAAACTTAAAGAGAAAACGTGAGATGAAGAAGATGAGAGGGAGATGGAGCTTCCTTGAGTGTTCTTGAGCCTTGATGAAGCTTAAAACCCTTGAATTTCACTTCCTTGGAGCTTGATTGCAAGAATTTTGAAGGTGTGTGTGGGTGTGGAGCGTGAACCGTGAGGAGGAATGGGGGAAGGAGAAAGATGCGTGAAGTGGGTGGGGGGAGGGGTTCTTGTGCAGATTTTTTATTAACCAATAATTACACGTTTGGTCCCTCATCTTTCATCTTAAACATAACAAGCATAAAGCTCAAGTAAATGGGTTTTTAACCCCAAGACTTGTAAAATAAAATTTCTAAAAAATGTTACTAAGTGTTTTTAACTTGTTTAACATGAAATGTTTACTCGGGATAGTAAAAGTATTATTTACACATAAAAATTTTAGTTTACGCACGAAGTCCGGTTTTACCCGAAAATGCTAATTTTTCACATAACACGTAATACCATGCAACGAATTCACGAAACAGGTTATTTACATCACTTAGCACGTAAACATATATAACATACAATAAATCACATAACGGGTCTCAGGTTCGTTAACGGAACTAACGGAAAAGTTAACGGGGTTAATTTGGGAAGTTGCAGTTGTCACAGAAGGAGACATGTGCGGCATACTGGGGGCATATGGCCGAGCAAATATATCGGTTTCGTTTTGAACCAGATTTGTAGTGGTGTTAATTTTTACTTTAATTATATTTTGAACCAAATTGTCAATGTAACCGTTATTTTATGAGTTTAATTTTAACAATGTTAATTTAATTCGGGCCATTTATTTTGAACATAATATATAAAATATTTAAAAACACAAACATATTTAAGTCTTAAAAATATTAAATGACATATCCTAGTAATAAAAAAAATTATAAATATAAATTTATTTTGGTAGCCTAAAACAGGAATTTTTGAATTAGATAAATAAAATTTTAAAACAACTTTTTTGTTGCCTTAGAGCTTGAGGCGTCCCATTTCGCCCAGGTCTTCGGGTAGTCTTCTTCAATCTTTGCTCCCAGCTCACTGTCAATGACGTAGACGTCAACACTTCTGATGTCTTCATTTATGAAAGAAATAAGACGACCAACATCCATATTATTTGTTAACGGTTCGAGACCACTGTCAAGATCAAGATAAGGGTTTTTATAATAAAACCACATGTAGTTTGTATTTTCATACCCCAGATGTGACATGATTAGACTCATATCATAGAATCAACTCATTTACATCGCAGTAATCCGCCAAAGTACAACGGCCTTCAACATATCTCCTTCCCGGTAAATCTGCAAAATGACCGTAATGATAGATATTTAAAGTAAAATCACCTGGATTACGCATGTATGCATCATCCACGATTAAAGTGAGGAAACCTTCATTAGTCGATCGAATCATCCACGATCTCCTTCCGAAACTCATGTTGTATTGGTGAAGTACGTTAGGAGATTACAGGCAGTTTTCTATAAATGGTATATGTTTTGTGATATATACCTCCGTAAACATCCTACTTATAATCAGGGCTAGATTTATCAAATTTGACATATGCAACGTATTAGGCCATATTCAGCGTATGCCTTTAATGATTACCATCTTACTGTCTTGCAGTTGGTGCAGTTGCTGCAGGTGGTGGGTGTGTTGATGTCAGAGGTCATACGCTGCGTATGGATCTGACATATGCAGCGTATGAACCTATACGCTGCGTATGAGAATGCCGTGATAATTGCTCCTCTGTCGACGAGCATAGATTTGGAAAGAAAGGATAGATCTCGAATATTTCATGATATTGTTTGCAATTATTTGGATAGAAATCGAATATTAGGAGATATCTATAATCTGTATATAACGCACAATGCAGGACCCACAATCTTCATTACTCTTTTATCTGCAAAGTTTCGTTTGCAATTATTCATTCCGCCTGTTTGAAAAAAATTACAAATTTTGTTAGTATAATGTCGATTTGGAATATATTCTCGAATGACGAGCCTCTCGATTTAAACCAGCCACCACAACATGTAAGCAAAGTTATCTTCATTTTGAACTCTTAATTTTATAATGTTCTATATAATACAACGGATACTATATTTTTGAAGGATGAATACGCGGTTCAACCGTATCAACGGTCGTATTCCCAACCGGCTTTCGATTTAAACCAGGCAAGAGTTAATATTTATAATTCGTACTAAATTATTATATTTACAGTAATATTTATTTAACTTATATTTATTTTTCTATTTATAAGGAGGCACCTCAAATAGAAAGTCATTACCCTTCGGTTTCAGAACCGATGCTTGACTTAAAGCAGGCAAGTAGTGGGGTTCAAAAAATATTGTATTTAATTTAATTATAATGAAAATAATTAATTCGATATTTTGTATTTTTATAGGTACCCGAAAGTTATTATGACGGTCAACATTCTCAATATGACACTTAATATTCTCAGTTTTATGGTGAGCATTCGTCATGCTCCCCCCCCCCCCCCCCGGTCGGTTCTCAATATGACACTCAATATTCTCACTTTCACGGTGAGCATTCATCATGGGCCGCCCCTGGCGGTTCTCAGTATGAGAATCAGTATCATGGAGATGTCGTACCAGAAACAAACCCGAAAAATGTTAACGAGAATTCCGATACAGATGAGTTTGATGAGTTCGGTGTACGCAAAATATACCCACTGGATGTGGACTACAGTACCGACCATGTAATTTATTTATTTTTACAAAATTAAATTAACCAAATAATTAACCGGCCACATAATTAATCGTATTTATTTTCAATTTTATTTTGTATAGATATATAAAACCTTTGACAACCTCGTTACATGGGTCAGTCAAAAAGGCAAAGAAAATGGTTACGGGCTTAACAGAAGACGGACCAACACGAGTAAATTAATTGGTAAGGTGGGTAAAGGGTGGATAAAGTGTGATCGTTCAGGCAAGTTCGAAAGCAAAGCCAAAGTAAAAAAAAAACTAGTAGTAAAAAATATGGATGTCCGTTCATGTTGAATGGCGTATACAATGCTTTCCATGTCGGATATGAGGTGAAAAATTGAATGTGATTCACCTAACCACCGGCCGACCCCACATCTTGAGGCTCTCGCCTACGTAAAGAGACTAAGACCTCAAGAAAATGCCTTGGTTGGTAACCTTATGGGCCAAAACATGTCATCGCGAAACATTTTATCAGCGATAAAGAAGGAATATCCTGATAATGTTTCGACATTATAAACAATTTATAACGCCCAAGATAAAATAAAGGCGAGCAGACGTCACGGTGACACACCTATGGAAATTTTCCAAAACAAGCTTCACCGTAAAGGATACGTGTATCACATCCGAGCGGACCCAGTAACTGACATAACGCAGGAGATTTTCTTCGTTAGTCCATTAGGTTACACTTGTTGGCGGGCATTCCCGCATATTTTGATTATTGACGCCACCTATAAAACAAATAAGTACAACCTTCCACTAGTTGAAATGGTTGGCGTCACCCCCACAGGAAGCTCATTCTTCTTTGCTCATGCCATTTTAAGCAATGTACGTCAGAACAATTACACCTGGCACCTTGAGGCTGTAAAGGAAATGTTATCGGATGTGTACCAGCCATCGGTTATAGTAACCGATAGAGAGTTGGCTCTTGTTAATGCTCGCGATAATGTATTTCCACTAGCAAGTCACCAGCTTTGCAGGATACATATCTGGGACAATATTGCTAAACATTGGCGGAAGAGATTCAGTGATTGCAAAGAGTACAACTGGAAACGTTTCCAGGGACATTGGTGGTTGTTGGTTGACTCTCCAAGGGAAACATAATATCACAAGAATAAAGATAGAATCTTTTAAAATCTTGTTAAAGTTGACCAACTCGGTAAGTAGCCTTAATATATATTTTATTAAAATAATTAGTTTCCGTTTATAATAAATAAGAATTATCATTGTTTTTTTCAGACTGTTTGAAATATCTGGATGACTACTGGTTAACCACCTACATGTTCCGGTTTGTAACTTACTGGACTAGTTCACGTCGTAATTATGGTGAAAACACAACGAACAGGGCCGAGAGCGAGCACCATGCCCTGAAATCACATCTTAGAAACAGAAAGGAAATGCTAGATCAGTTAGTTGAGTTTGTTGAACAAGCGCAACAGCTGCAGTTAGGTGAGCTAAAAGATAAATTAGGCACTTGTAGAACAAAGACGATGGCTCATCATGTGAATATTCGTTTGTTTGACCGTATAAGGGGCCGAGTGTCTATTAAATGCCTGGACCTGTTATACAAAGAGATCGAGAGGCTGCATAGAGTACTCAAGATGCACAATTTTTCCTGCGGTCATCAACTATACACCGATTGTGGCATCCCATGCGCTTGTCGTCTTGAAACAATGCTAGATATTCCAGGTGTGTGAAAGTATAGACCCATTTTACGATAGTCTTATTTAATTAATATGATGGAATATTTTCTAATTTGTTTTTTATTTCAGATTACGTAATGCCTTTGGATGATATCGATCCATTTTGGCGGAAGCTGAATCATGATAAACCAGCATATCCAGGAAAAGTTGACGATTTTGACCTGAACGAAGGTTTGGATCAGTCTTAAAGATGAATCTAAAGAATACGCAAAGACCCAACCAAAACATGCCCAAAAGAGTGCGTTCGATAAAGTAATGAACTTTTGGAACAGATTTACGCGCAAAACAAAGTACAAGGAGCCCGAAGTTAAATTAAATACCCGTGGTCGCCCAACCACAAAAGTTAAAGAAGAGAGGGATGAACAGAGGGCTCAGGAGCAGGCCAGGCATAGTTCGTATACCGGTCCGACAAAATCCAATATGGAGCCGCCACGATATAGTTCGTATGTCGGGTCACAGGGAACTGTAGACCTATGCCAAAGTTTCCAAAAAAAAAAACCCACCAAAAAAAGGTAAAAAAAAAAAGTAAATATAGATACACTAGACCTTAGCGATTACAATTACCAGATATACGAAAAATATATACCAACATACATAAAGAGGCATCACATAAAAAAGCTAACAAATGTAGATGGTGACGGTAACTGTGGATTTCGTGCAGTTGTCGTAGGTCTAGGATTATATGAAGGCCTATGGACAATGGGTCGGGAAGAACTGTTAAAGGAACTGGATCAAAATAGAGAATTGTGGAAAAAGGTATACAACGGTAACGATTACAACGGTAATAAGGACTCCGAAGACTTCATAGACCAGTACAGGGAATTACGCGATAGCCTTAATTGGTTTAAGACTGGAAATGCTCGGAAATGTTGGATGCTTATGCCAGAAACAGGTCTTCTATTTGCAAAAACGTTCAATTGTATTATCCACAACATTTCACTTGACATGGACAATACCTTCTTCCCGATTATTTCTGGTCCAACAACCAATCCTCGAGTGATATCGCTAGTAAACGTTTGCGGAAATCATTTTCCTTAATATCGAATTACAGGGGGACGTTCCATGGCCATATGTTGATCCGCATTGGCTCGGTTACTGAACTGAAGAAGCTGCAGAATGGGTTGAAGTATATAAACAATAGCTAGACAGCTTCCTTAGTCACGTTCAAGCCAACAAAGGTGTGCCCGGTTATGTAGACCTTGATCCTCATCCGAAAAATTAATCTTCAGTCGACATGTTTGTAGAAAATGATTTCAATGTGTATAACTCATGGAGGGTGATGTAATTTTCATTAATAGGCCACCAACAACCCACAAACATTATTTACAAAAATTACAATTTTTTTTACAAAATACTCAAACACCTAAATATAGCATATTTTAGATTGGAAAAAAAATTGATGTATCTTTAAAAAATCTAAAAAATTCACAGAAGGTTTTTATGAACTTATATTGCACAAAAAAGTTATTAAAAACCAAAAAAAAAATTAATTTAAAATTACATATGTTGCATATGACAAACCAAAAAATCTACATGCTATAAAACCCCCTCCATTTCTCCTATAATCTTCAACCTTTCTTCCAATCCCACCCTCTCTAAATAAATTTTATTCAATATGGCATGGACCTCCGAAGAAAAACTCAAGTTGGCTGAAGCTTGGTGTGAGACTTTTCCCAACTACTTCCACCGCTACCCTTAGGCTACCATCTTTAGTTTTTGGCCAGATGTTGCTACCAAATTTCACGTTCTAATGGGTCATGACCCATACCGAGAAAGTCTGGCGTGTAACTTAAAATGGAACAAGATGCTGAGGAAAATATCAACGTTCCATACTCACTAAAATGAAGCCGTCACAAACCAGGCTGAAAACGTGATGGCCGAGGCCCTCCAAGCTCACCGACAAATCACCGGAAAAAACTTTGATAATATTCCGGTTTGGAACTTTCTAAAAGGTCACAATGCGTTTGTTTAGAAAATTTAGGTTTTCAATGTGTGTTTCGATTGTTTTTATGTATTTTTAAGTTTGTAATGTGTGATTAATAATACCGGTATCGTTGTTTATTTTGAATAAGAGTTGAATCAGACTTTGATATTTTTATTTTTAAGTTTTTTTTATTTGAATCAGAGTTTTATCTTAAAAACAATTAAAAACTACAAAAAAAAAATAAAAAAAATAAAAAAGCAAAAAAAACCCTATACGCAGCTTATAGTAGCATACACTGCGTATAAGGATCTGCGTATCCTTAAACGCAGCCGGTTTTAACACTTCACAACCACCACCAAAAAAACATAACTTTTCTCTCATTCATCCATCTGCGATTTCGTCTCCAAATCTTCAAAAATGGTATGTTTTCTTTCAATTCTACCCCATTGTCAACAACTAACATGTTTATCGAATTTGTTTAATTTTGATTTTACCCAAAATAGTTTAATTAGGTTTTTTTAGATGTTTGAACGAATTTTGTTGGGATTATGAAATAATTGAAGAACCATACGCAACCTATGTTGATATACGTTGCGAATTGTTCTAAATCGTTGAATCTGTTGGGAAGCAGAAGAACAATACGCTGCGTATTATCAAATACGCAGCGTATTGTTCATATGTTTTCCAAAAGATTCAAAGACTTTAAACCAGGCTGAAAACTGTTGCAGATTCAAAAAAAATGAAGAACAATACGCTGCGTTTTTTACAATACGCAGCGTATTGTTAATCATTTTTTTTTTAATCTGCTAAGTCTTTTTATGCAACTGATTGATTTATTTAGTGTTGTTTGTTAGGTATTTGTTAGCTATTATGGCTGGCATTCAGGATCATGAGTGGCTGCAGTTTGACCAGGATTCTCTTGAGTACAGAAAACTAGGCAAACTTAGGGTATTGTCAATAGGGTCACCTTGTTTTTAGATGAGGGATTTATGACTCGGTGTGAGGGTATGGAGAGATATGAGTCATATGTTGGACAAGGTCCGTGGAGGCGCTTGTTCAGGATGGTTAACCAACCTATGTATTTTTTTTTTGATTATGGAGTTGTTGTCCACTTTCTGTTATACACCTAGGAAGAATGTCCCAGTCTATGGTCCCTTCAAACGCCATGAACGTGAGCCAATACAGGTCCGTTTCAGCCTTGGCGGTAACCAGTTTGAGTACACCCTGAGGCAGTTTGCGTTGGTCTCGGGATTATACACGCAAGAGGAGTTGGCTACTCCAATATACCGTGAGGCTGTTTCTGCCGTTGACCAGAACATTATGGAAGGGTGGTGGAACACAGTTTCGGATACGAGGTGGAAATCGAAGAACAACCGTATTGGGGGATGTTATGACTTTTTCTTTAAGTTATTACAAAAGTTGATTGCTAACTCAATCATCCCACGTGTTAGGAGTCAGGATGTGGTAGGCATACACGATCTGTTTTACTTGTATTGTCTGGCTAACAACAAGCCATGTGCACTTGCACACTGTTTGCGGAGCTTTTGAGCACCCAGTCGAGCATTAAGGGGGACAATATCTGTTGCAGAGGGTTCATTACTACCATTGCCCAAAATGTTGGTGTTGACCTGGGGGATGCAAATCCGGTCGGTGGAGCTACGTTGCCTCGCATTTTGGATCACAAGGGCCTTTGCCAAATTAAAGTTGCAATGAAGTTATAGGGAGATGCTGGATATTATTACCGGTTGCGTCATCCGCAACCAGTGGGTGGGCTTGATGAGGATGTTGGGGCCGCTGGAGCTAGTGGGTCTGGTGCGGGATATGATTATATGGCTTATGAGCGAGTGACACACTCCCAGACCAAGAGACGACATCAGTATCCGGCGCTGACGCTACCTGATGCTTTAGGTGACAGGTTAAACCGCATTTCTCTATATTTTGTATTAATTTTATTCACTTATTTTTACCTTACTAATTAACTTTAAATTATTTAATTTGATTTACAGGTTGGACCGTATTGATCTAAACGTCCATAATATCAGACAGATGCAGTACAATGAGTGCGCCTAGAACCACTATTAGCAGGATTACCAAACCCAGCAGATGAACGAGATTTATGCCTGTTAGGGTTATACGAACTATCCTCCTCCCCCACAACGACCAGATTTTGACTACGGGCAGAATGACCCACCATTTGACTATGACTTCGGACGGTATAAGCGGGATGATGCAGGCGAGGACGACGATTGATATGTGATATTTTTATTTATTTTAAACATTTGCTGTTTTATTTTCTTGAACTATGTTATTGTTTTTGTTTTTAATTTCAACATCGTGTTTTAGCTTTTTTATTGCATAAACGGTTTTGATTTTGTTAATTATGTTTTCTTATTGCCTATCTCTATTTTAATAAACAAAACTTAAAAAAATTTCTACCCAAAATCTTTATCAAATAACACAAAACTTTAAAAAAAAATTCACCAGAAACCCTATACGCAACATATTTGTTCACACGCTACGCTTTAGGTCGATGTCAGGGTCAACGAGGGCAGAGAATGTCGGGTTGTCAATTACCAACCACATACACAGCGTATTGCCCAATATGCTGCGTATCTAAATGTCGAAATAGCCGGACCGATTGGAAAATATGACCAACACAACCAACCAATTTGGGTTAATTTCTTTCACAAAAACTTGAGGGGTTGTTTTGTTATTTTCGAAAACATAATCTGAAGGTGCTGTTTCGCATTTGTGTAAAAAGATGGAAGCAAAAAAGTAGCCGAAAGTGGCATTTGGCTAAAACCTAATCTCGCGCCGCTACCTTTCCCTCTTCGTCTCCGTCCGCCATCGGAACACTTCTCAGCTATGGCGGTTCATTGCTTCAACCCCTGCGACAACATCTTCATCTCCCCCACAAACACCTCCACTTTCACCTCCTCCAAACCAAAACCCTTCCCATTGTCATCATGCTCATCACACAAGTCCAAATTCACCCATCAATTATCCTCTTCTTCAACACGCACACCAACTGTTTGTTCAATTGCCTGCAGCTCCAAAAGCAGCAGCAAAGCCGCTGAGGATAAGAAACCAAATGTGGGTAAGCGTACTGACATAAAAAAGATTATGATTCTGGGTGCTGGGCCTATTGTCATCGGACAAGCTTGCGAATTTGATTACTCTGGTACTCAAGCATGCAAAGCTTTGAGAGAAAACGGTTATGAGGTTGTTCTTATCAACTCGAACCCCGCCACCATCATGACTGATCCGGAAATGGCTGACCGGACTTACATCGAACCCATGACGCCGGAGTTAGTCGAGCAGGTGATTGCACAAGAGAGACCAGACGCAATTTTACCCACCATGGGCGGCCAAACCGCCCTTAATCTTGCGGTGGCCTTGGCTGAAAACGGGGTGCTTGATAAGTACAACGTGGAGTTGATTGGAGCTAAACTTGAAGCCATCAAGAAAGCTGAAGATAGAGATTTGTTCAAGCAAGCCATGAAGAACATCGGGCTTAAAACTCCACCTTCAGGGATTGGTACTACCCTGGAAGAATGCTTCCAGATTGCTAGTAAAATTGGTGAGTTCCCTTTGATCATTAGACCTGCTTTTACATTAGGGGGTTCTGGTGGTGGGATTGCTTATAATAGAGAAGAATTTGAGGCAATTTGTAAGTCGGGGCTTGCGGCAAGTGTGACAACTCAGGTTTTAGTTGAGAAGTCTTTGTTAGGATGGAAAGAATATGAGCTTGAGGTTATGAGGGATTTGGCTGATAATGTGGTTATCATATGTTCAATTGAGAATATTGATCCAATGGGTGTTCATACCGGAGACTCAATCACAGTTGCTCCTGCACAAACTTTGACCGATAAGGAGTACCAGCGGCTTCGCGATTATTCTATTGCGATTATTAGGGAGATTGGTGTTGAGTGTGGTGGTTCTAATGTACAGTTTGCTGTAAATCCTGAAGATGGTGAGGTTATGGTTATTGAGATGAATCCTAGAGTTTCAAGGTCTTCTGCTTTGGCATCAAAAGCTACTGGTTTTCCTATTGCAAAGATGGCTGCTAAGTTGTCTGTTGGTTATTCTTTGGATCAAATTCCAAATGATATCACAATGAAGACTCCGGCTAGTTTTGAACCATCTATTGATTATGTTGTTACCAAGGTTAGAACCATCATTGACCTTTATTTTATCTTTTCTACTTTCTAGATTATAATTATCTTATTATTTAAATGATAGTCTCATATTAAGGGGTGTTTTGGTCTGAGTTTTGGAATTTATTCTCTGCAGTAATCAGATTTTAACTTTTGTTTGAACATATTCTGTTTCTGGTTAGCTGATTTTGTATGGGTCAAATAACTAATTTTGGATGATAAGTGTCCTAAGATAAATTAAATTTACTCTTACTTATTTTGTTTAACCTAGTTTAATATATTTTTATTCATGTTTTACAAGATGTTTACCATTTGCGAAAAAAAAATGTTTTTTTATCTACTAATTTCTTATAAACTTTTATTTGATCAAATACTCAATGATCTGATTGTTACAACTCCAACAACCTATCCAAATGCTATCTTCTACAACTCATTTTATATAAAAGCTTATTTGTTTCTATTTATTTAATATAACATAACCCCTTTTAAAAGGCTAAAACACACGTCCAAACACCCTTAAATGCAACAAAACTGATTTCAAAGTGTGGAATAACAGTTTATATACCAGTTTTTATCTATTATTTTCATAATAATAAAAAAAGTCGAAACATTGAACTTCATTGTTCATTGAGACGCTACTCTCGCACCATGTTTTATCATAGTTGATCATCTGATTTTTGTTTTCACTTCCAAAGCCTATATATCATGTGCATCTACCCGTTACTAATAATAGTAATCAATATTCTCAGATACCCAGATTTGCATTTGAGAAATTCCCGGGGTCTCAACCCATACTGACAACACAAATGAAATCCGTTGGTGAATCCATGGCAGTTGGACGCACATTTCAAGAATCTTTTCAAAAGGCGGTTAGATCACTTGAATGTGGTTACTCAGGTTGGGGCTGCGCACCAAACAAAGAGCTTGATTGGGATTGGGACAAAATTAAATACAGTTTGCGGGTCCCAAATCCAGACCGTATTCATGCTCTATATGCAGCAATGAAAAGAGGCATGAAGGTGGATGCAATCCATGAATTATGTTTCATTGACAAATGGTTTCTCACACAACTTAAAGAATTAGTAGATGTTGAACAATATATTATGGCAAAAAGTTTATCTCAGATTACTAAAGATGATTTTTACGAGGTTAAAAAACGTGGTTTTAGCGATAAACAGATTGCATTTGCCACAAAGTCAACGGAAAAAGAAGTTCGAGTCAAGCGGTTGACTTTAGGAGTCATGCCTGCATACAAACGCGTTGATACTTGCGCTGCTGAATTTGAAGCAGACACTCCCTATATGTATTCATCTTATGATTATGAATGTGAATCAGCTCCAACAAAAACGAAGAAAGTTTTGATTTTGGGTGGTGGGCCAAATAGAATTGGTCAAGGGATTGAGTTTGACTATTGCTGCTGTCATGCTTCATTTGCCCTTCAGGTTTCTTCTTAATTTCTTCCTTCTGTTTCTTGTTAGAACTTGTTAATTTTACTAATTTTTTTAATTTAAATAAACTTCTGTAGGATGCAGGATATGAAACTATTATGATGAATTCAAATCCCGAAACTGTATCCACCGACTATGATACAAGTGACCGTCTTTACTTTGAACCCCTAACGGTTGAAGATGTACTTAACGTCATCGACATTGAACGGCCCGATGGCATCATCGTGCAGTTTGGTGGTCAAACCCCTCTGAAACTGGCCCTTCCCATCCAACACTACCTAGATGAACACAAATTACCATCAGCTAGTGGTGGTCGGGTCAAAATTTGGGGCACATCACCTGACTCCATAGATGCAGCTGAAGATCGAGAAAGGTTCAATGCAATCTTGAAAGAGTTGCAAATCGAGCAACCGAAAGGCGGGATTGCTAAAAGTGATGCCGATGCTTTAGCTATTGCTTCTGAAATCGGGTACCCCGTTGTTGTTAGACCGTCTTATGTTTTAGGTGGTCGGGCCATGGAGATTGTTTATAGTGATGAAAAGCTAATAACTTATCTTGAAACGGCTGTTGAGGTTGATCCGGACAGACCCGTTTTGGTTGATCGGTACTTGTCAGATGCTATTGAGATTGATATCGATTCACTTGCGGATCTGCACGGTAATGTGGTGATTGGTGGAATTATGGAGCATATCGAACAAGCCGGAGTCCATTCTGGTGATTCTGCTTGCATGATTCCCACGAAAACGGTTTCACAAGCCAGTCTTGAAACAATCAGATCGTGGACAACCAAGTTGGCTAAACGATTAAATGTATGCGGGCTTATGAACTGTCAATATGCAATTACGAGCACTGGGGACGTTTTCTTGCTTGAAGCAAACCCGCGGGCCTCTCGTACTGTCCCATTTGTTTCTAAAGCAATCGGGCGCCCACTAGCTAAATATGCTTCACTTGTAATGTCGGGTATGTCTCTTAATGAACTGGGGTTTACAAAAGAAGTCATCCCCAAACATGTTTCGGTTAAAGAAGCTGTTCTTCCATTTGAGAAGTTTCAGGGATGTGATGTGTTTCTTGGGCCTGAAATGCGTAGCACGGGTGAAGTCATGGGTATTGATACCGAATTCCCAATCGCATTTGCGAAATCGCAAATTGCTGCAGGACAAAAGCTACCAGTTTCAGGGAGCGTTTTTCTCAGCTTGAATGATATGACAAAACCACATTTAGGGAAAATTGCTCGGGCATTTTTGGGGCTTGGGTTTACAATTGTTGCAACTTCTGGGACTGCTCATGTTCTCGAACTAGATGGTGTTCCGGTTGAGAGGGTGTTGAAGCTCCATGAAGGGCGTCCTCATGCTGGTGATATGATCGCAAACGGGTTAATTAATTTGATGGTGATTACTAGCTCTAATGATGATTTAGACCAGATTGATGGGCGTCAGTTGAGGAGGATGGCTCTTGCTTACAAGATTCCTATTATAACGACGGTTTCGGGTGCTTTGGCAACTTGTGAGGCTATAAGAAGCTTGAAAACTTCCAAGTTCAAAATGGTTGCTATTCAGGATTACTTTTTAGAGGAGATTGGTAAAACAAAATTCTGATTCTATTTCTTTCATTATGGTTCAAAGTTTCAAACAGGAGCCACTAAATATTTAGCAACCATAAGGAACCATATTCATATTCATAAGTGAATACACATTTTCACATATGATGTATTCATTGACAATAAATCAAATGGTACCTAGTGATTTCTAAATACTTAGTGGTTCTCGTTTGAACTCGACCTTGTATATATATACTCCAACCGTTTTACACATAACCAATTTTATCTAGAGAATTACATAAAACTTATATCTATTGATGAAAGTGTGATATGTAAGACACTATACAGAACTGCTTATCCTGTTGTAGTAGTTTTGTACTTAAAATTTGTTCATTGAATGGCACCTTTTAGTTACAAAATTACTGAAATAATTTCTTTTTGGTTTTCCAGAAAAGACTACTGCAACAATTTCAAGGGAGTTGTAGGTTTGTGTTGAACACAAGGCTTTCGTATATGTGAACTTGGAAGGCGTATCCGTCCCAGCTCGTATGAAGATCTGAATTCTGGTTTTCGAAATACTGTTGGGTTTTAAGCCGGTGATGATTGAGGATTATTCATGGTTTTTAATTTTCCATCTGTACTAGTTTGTTCATCAGACGCAATAAATCTTGCTACTTAACAATGAAGCTTTAATGGTGGTAACACCTTCAAGTAGAGGTGAAAAAAAAATCCGACCTGGTTCCTAGGGATTGAACCGCTTCATATCCGCCTGTTAGAGGAACCGAACCCTACCCACTTGAAACCGTTGGTTCCATCAATTTTACTCAACCGGTTCATACCCGATCCCATTGTACCTGTTTCCTACCTGGTTATAGCCGTTATTAAAAAAACGTTTTCTAGCCATTGGGAACGGCTATATGAACATTGAGACCTTCTTTTCACTTTTCATTTTTTTTTATATTTTATACACCTAACTTAGTATTAATGCATATTGGATAATTTGATTGAGTATTCAACTTGCAAACACAAAAAACACAAAAATGACTGATAACAAACGTTGTGTGGGTTACACCCGCAAGGAGGAAGCACGAGATTCGGGCTAGCTATGATTTGTGTGAGGTGTAAGATGGTAACAAAAGAGCAAGATCCAAACGGTGTGTGTTTTATTCGAACCCAATTCCAACACCATTTTGCATTGTCATATTCGAATGCATTGAAGAACCATTTTCAAAGCAATGAACCGAAGAAGAGGACGAGCTGGCCCATTGTTTGTTACAGGTTCAGGAGGAGATGGGGATTAATGAAGGTGTTGATTTCTGGAATCCCGTTAAGGATATATTTGATGAGGAAGTTGCAACAGGGCGTACAAGGGTTGAGATAAAAACGAAATGGAGGAGAATATAGACAGTTTTTGTAAGATTTGATACAAATTATGATAGACGGATGAACGGTTTGGAAGATGCTAACAACGATGAGTAATGATACTAGGTATTTACCGATATCATGTGTACCAGATTTGTTAATATTTAATATATGCAATGGATATGAGTTAGAGGGATATGGGCACACATCTTAATCTAAAACCAAAGTCTGGAATGGATATGGCTGCAGGTGCATATGCGATGGATTTGGAGAAAAACAGGATAGAGGCCACGCCGGTAGCCTATAAATAGAAGAAGGATAGCTCAAAAGAAAGGATCGACAACATTTCTCACTTTTTAACTGTGTTTTCAAGTATGATTTTTCTCCAATCAATAAAACTTCTTTCATTTCAATCTTACATTCTCTATGTATCAATTTAAGTTAAGTTATACTTGGATCTCTCTGGGAAATTTTAATATTCAGTGAGAATGTTGTTCAAGAATTTGTTGTTATATATGAACGAGTTATTGGAAGACCGTTCCTTAAGTTAACAATTTGGTAGCTTTTAATTTATATGTAATTTGTAATTTTTAATGAATGCATTTGAACTTTTATAAATTAAAAAATGTGTATTTTATGTTGTTTATTATTATAAATCATAAGAAAGAAAATTTTTAAAAGAAAATGGCTGTCCATATGGTCTAATGGATTAGCAGATGGCCCGCATGAATGCAACTGTGATTTATTGTCTCGCTAAATAACCATCCAAAGCAACTGAAGGACAATGGACGGTTCACATGTAATAACATTGGCACAAACATAACGTCTCGAACTGAACCCAATGTACAAGAGTCGGCATGTAGCCTGTTGACTAGGATTGTTGATCAAGAAATAGATGGGCCGTCTGTTTGTGTTAAGGATGGCATAGACGTTCGCATTTGACTGTTAACAGAATACGTAACTTTTGGTTAAGTGTTATTCCAGACGCGCTAAGTCATTGTTAGACCTAAGTAAACTTAAGAGGCAACTAAGGTCGTTTAACCCCGTTTTTGGGAAGTGTCCGTAAGAGTTTTAATACCAGGGTATTGGTTAGATAAACGTCAGATAAAGGATATGGATTCCCGGATAGGACTGGCGTTAGGTTACCTTAGGTGTCTATTTATAAACCGAGGAAGTTGTCTTGGTGTTTTGATCTAGACGTTGTCATTATTATTATATTTGCTTGCATGTTGTTAAGGTGAGTCTGTTACCCTCTTCATTTATATGTTTTTAGGGTTGTTACGGAGCTGTAAATTTATAATGAAATGTGTATAATTATATGTTAGATTGCATGTTCTACTTACATGGTATGATGAGGGGTGTTGCTGCAAGTCATCAATATATGTTAAGTTGAGCGAACTCATGGCATATATATGTTTAGACAGATCTAGTTAGATAGTGTAAACTCATACAAAGACGATGCCACATATTTGTTTATATGTTTGTATGATATATATATGCTAACGAACATATCGGGAGTGTCACGGTCAAGCCGAGACACGACGAACGAGACTTGACTTGCCTTCACTATAGATACTAACACGCACACATAAAATATATATGTTTTTAGAGTCAATGACCATGACTCACCTAGAACTTTAGTTGTCGACAAACTTAAGTCTTGTTGTGGGTAACTGATATGTAATTTTTGAAGGGGATGGTCTAAACGAAAGATGATTGTGTTAAATTTTGTTGGAATTTTGGGAGAAAAACTAGTGAAAAATGTGTTTTTTCACTAAGTGTGAAAAAGAGTTTTTCACAAACTTTGGACTAAAATAAAATACAGATAACATAGGTTGTTGTCTCTGTATTTATGTGTTTGTGTAGTACGTTGTGAGGGCTTTCCAACGCACCAAATCAAGTCCAAATCCGAGCTCGTATGAATGAGATATCGAGGCTCAAAGTTGAGGTTTCAAAGCTGTTAAAGCTACGAAAATTAGAGAGAAAATGAAGTGGAACTTATCCCACATAGGTTGGGGGATAAATCCTAAAGTCGTCTATTAGGAGGGAACTTTACCAACGCACTCGCGCTCGCACACGCGGGCATACGACGTGGGCATATGGACGCAATGTGGCGCTTTAAAGACGCACTTTGCACTTCGCTCGTATCGCCGCGAGCCGCTTGAGAGCCGCCATATTTTGCTGCGAGCCGCTTGAGAGCCGCCTTATTGTTTTTGGTTTCAACTGGAAGTTAGTCCGGTTGAAGTTCTTCTGGAAAACAACTGTAAACACGTCTTCTGAGCTAATTAAGGTAATTCTGTGTTAATTAGAAATCAATTTGCATTAAAGACGTTTAATACAAAGCTTGACTACAAATTACTTTGATTGCTCACTAAGGCTCCCCTCCACTATAAATACAGCCTCATTAGTTGAGGTAAAATACACCGAATTCAACCTACAGAATTCTTTCTATCATCCTCATCTACATAACATTCTTCCCATCTTCATGTTGTTAGTCAAGAACTTCAAGAACTCGAAAGTAACTTCAAACTTAAAGTTATCCTGGTCGTAGAATTCGGTTTTGGAGATTATACCTTGGGAAACAATACGGATCTTCAGTAGACCCGAAACTTGTTTTAAGGGACCCGAGTTTTCATCCGAAGCCTTCGCCAATGTTTTCACTAAAATTCGTTTTCTTCAAACAATTTTCTAAATCTTTATTTTACTTCTGTTTTAATCAAATTAATTTCGAAAGATCTATTTAATTAAACAAACAAATTCTCATACTTTCTTCTTACTTTTCCAACTAATTTTGTCGATGTATTTTATATTTGTTTTCATCAAATTAATTTCAAAACATCTATTTAATTTAAACAAACAAATCCTCATACTTTCTTCTTACTTTTCCAACTAATTTTGTCACTGTATTTTATATTTGTTTTCATCAAATTAATTTTGAAACTTCTATTTAATTTAAACAAACAAATTCTCATACTTTCTTCTTACTTTTACAACTAATTTTGTCACTGTATTTATATTTATTTTCATCAAATTAATTCCAAACATCTATTTAATTTAAACAAACAAATTCTCATACTTTGTTCTTACTTTTCCAACTAATGTTGTCACAGTATTTTATATTTCTTCTTAGTGCATATTTCTTTATTTCATCTGTAAATGTATATTATTTCCCTTGTATTAATCATTTCATTTCCTTGTAATTGTACTATAAATTCACTTCCATTATTTCATTGTATTGTAATAGGTAGATTTATCTCTTTGTTGTAATCGTACCCAAAATAAAATATTTATTTTATTTCAAATTTATGAATGATTTTACTATAAATTTTAAAAAAACCGTTTGTTTTTATAAAAACTTCATTACCTCGAGTCTCAAAGTTGGACTTAGATTTCTCGAGGTGATTTAGTGTTTTAAAAAATAAATATTTTTAACTCGTTTTGACTCAAAGTTTGTCTTAGAATCAAATGAATTATCAGTTACGACAAATAAAATTTTTCAACATCCATAAGTTGGACGTTACAATTTTTTTTTTAACTTTTAACATCCATTTGTTGGACGTTAAAAAGTTATAAAACCATTTAACCTCCATAAGTTAGAAGTTATAATCTGTTTATTACAATATAAAATTCTAACGATCCATAAGTTGGATGGAAATTAACTCTATTACAAAGTCCATTAGTTGGACAAAATTTAATCGCATGGTATGTCCATTAATTGGACATATTAAAACGCCATAAGTTGGACAAATATTGTATAACCTCCCTTTGTTGAAAGTTACAAATGACATTTCACATCCATTAGTTGGATACTATAAAATAGTCAAGTCCATAAGTTGGACAAGTTATTGTTTAAACAAGTACGCGTTAATTCCAAGTTGGTCTTAGATTCTAACAAGTACACGGTTAAGTCTCGAGTTTTATTTTTCTAAATGTGCACGTTTAGAGATAAAGTAACTCTCCATTGGAATCTTATTAGAATAAACATGCGCGTTTAGAAATAAGTTATCCAAGCATCCATCCGTTGGATTGTATTAAATCTAACGTGTGCGTTAGTAGTCGGTTGATTTAATCAATCATAAAGTTGGATACTTTACTGACTTGTGAAATCAGTATGTCCAACAACAATGTTTGAAATCGGTTTTCAACCATTACAGTTGATTTGATCAACACCTTGACTAGTGTATATTAGAGTTTATGGTAAATTGACTGAATCAATATTATTGATATACGAGAGCCTATATATACAAAATATAAATACAGAATACACCCCTCGACAATACATGACTATACATAATCTAATAGTCCCCCGCAGTTGGAGCGGGAGTGGGGCGAACGCTCAAACTGGAGCGAAAAGCCTGAAAAAGTAGTCGAGGTAGGCCCTTGGTGAAGATATCGGCGTATTGAGAAGAGGACGGTACATGTAAAACCCGTACATGACCAATCTGAACTTTTTCGCGGACGAAGTGAATATCCATCTCAACATGCTTCGTACGCTGATGCTGAACAAGGTTCTATGACAGATAGATAGCCGAAACGTTATCACAATAAACAATAGTAGCGCGCCGTATAGGAACACGAAGCTCAGTCAATAAATTTCGTATCCAACTGACCTCGGCAACTGCATTGGCAACCCCACGATACTCAGCTTCGGCACTTGATCTAGAAATCGTGGGTTGCCGCTTAGAAGACCAAGAGATTAAGTTGTCGCCGAGAAATATGCAATAGCCAGACGTGGAGCGACGGGAATCCGGGCAACCGCCCCAATCGGCATCAGAATAAGCTGTAAGCGATAATTCTGTAGAAACCGAAATATGGATGCCATAATCAATAGTACCCTGAACATATCGAAGAAGACGTTTAAGGAACGCCATATGGGATTCCCTAGGGGCATGCATAAAGAGACAAATCTGCTGAACTGCATAGGTGATGTCTGGTCTGGTAAAAGTAAGATATTGTAGTGCTCCAGCAAGACTTCTATAAAACGTACCATCTGGCAGAGGCTCACCATCGAATGCACTAAGTTTAGATGTTGTATATGTGGGTGTAGCACATGGTTTACAGTTGGTCATATTGGCACGATGAAGTATATCTTTCGCATACTGTTTCTGGGATAAAAAGAGACCATCTTTGTTGCGAGTGACAGAAATCCCAAGAAAATGATGTAAACTACCCATGTCTGTTAGTGCAAATTCCCCTGCAAGTGTGGTAATAATATTCGTGAGGAAGATAGGGTCTGAAGCAGTGAGAATAATATCATCGACGTATAAAAGTAAATATGCAATGTGACCCCCTTTATGATAAACAAAGAGCGAGGAATCTGATACACTGCCTCGAAACCCCTTGGACAAAATAAATGTAGAGAACCTGTTAAACCATGCCCGGGGAGCCTGTTTCAACCCATACAAAGATTTATTCAACTTACATACATAATCGGGATAATTACTGTCCACGAACCCGGGTGGTTGATGCATGTATACAGTCTCCTCAAGTTGTCCATGAAGGAACGCATTTTTAACGTCCATCTGGTGAATGGGCCAAGACCGAGAGACGGCCAAAGTGAGGACCGTCCTGATGGTAGCCGGTTTAACAACCGGATTGAATGTGTCAAGGCAATCAATGCCGATAGTCTGAGATTTGCCATTGCAGACGAGGCGTGCCTTATATCTATCCAATGAGCCATCTGCTTTGAATTTATGTCGAAAAAGCCACATGCAATGAATTACCGGGCTATCATTCGGTCTTGGCACTAATGTCCAAGTGTTATTAACCTGTAAGGCACTAAATTCGCTGTTCATAGCACTTAACCAATGAGGATCCAATAAGGCCTTAAGGTAGGAAGTTGGAACGGGGGAAATGTCCGAAGACACTGACACGTTGAGGTTAAAACGAGGATTGGGTTTAGATATTCCAGACTTCGCCCGAGTTTGCATTGGATGGGCGTTGGGAATAGGGTGCGGAGGAGATGGGCTGTTTTGAGGTGTCGAAAAAATGGAAGAGTGGCTGGATGGCGAGGACGGGTTGGGAGGGTCGCTAGGGGCAGGATGGGCCGGTGATGGGGGGCTGTTTGGGCCGAGGGAGAGTGATTCGGGGCTGCCGAAGAAGGGGAGTTGAGGGCTGAGGTGGAGTGTTGGATCGAGGGGGGTGGTGAGGGTGGAGCCGAAGAAGGTGTGGGTGGTGGGTCAGTCCGAAGGGTGTGGCCGACCGAGATGTGATGTGCGGGGGGGGGGGGGATAGAATCATCGAGAAAGTCGTACGTATGCGGTGTTGGAGGGTCCGAGAATGGGAAGGAGTTCTCATCAAAAACAACATGGCGAGAGATATGTACTCTGCCAGATATAGGATCCAGGCACCGGTACCCGCGGAAGTGAGCGGGGTACCCCAAAAAAATGCACCGAATAGAATGGGGGGCCAGTTTGTGTTGTTGTGTGGCGGATAAGTTCGGATAACAGGCACAACCGAAGACTCTAAGATGGTCATAGGATGGGTGTCGATGGTAAAGATGAAAGGCAGGTGTGAGGTATTTTAGACGCTTGGATGGGAGGATATTGTGAAGATGAGTGGCGGCATGTAAGGCTTCGACCCAATACGTAGGGGGGACGTGACCATGGACAAGGAGAGCACATATAATGTCATTTAGGCGTCTTATCATTCGCTCAGCCTTACCGTTCTGTTGAGAGGTTTGGGGACATGAGAATCGGAAGGTGAGGCCGTGAGTGTCGGCGAAGTGTTTAAACTCGTTGTCGTCGAATTCCCCCCCCCCCCCCAAGGTCGCATTGAAAACTTTTGATTTTACGATGGAACTGGGTTTGTATAAGAGTGTGAAATTTGACAAAATTTGTGAAGGTTTCAGATTTGAATTTTAACGGGTAGACCCACACATATTGAGTTAAATTATCAATGAGGACCATATAATATTTATACCCATTATTGCTTGTAATCGGTGAAGTCCACAAATCACAATGAACAATGTCAAAGGGGGCAAACGTCATAGAATCAGAATCAACAAAAGACAACCGTTTACTGTTTGCAAGTTGACAAGACGAGCATACCAAAGATGACTCGTGTTTATTACATCGAATAAGAAAATTACGAGACAAAAAATCAAGGATAGTGCCGCCTGGATGACCCAAACGGTTGTGCCATGGTGCCTGAGAAGCGGAAATGTTGATGGAGGCCGGAGGAGTGAATGGATATAAGTCCCCCGTGCTATTGTGGCGGGAAAGGAGGTTGCCACTCTGAAGGTCCTTCAAAGAAAAGCCGTGCGGGTCAAATTCAATAGAAACATTATTGTCTTTTGTAAATTGACGAACGGATAAGATATTTTTAAGGACTTGTGGGGAATGGAGGATGTTTTTGAGGTGAAAAGTTTTATTTGGTAGAGTATGTAAGCCGTTACCGGATCCTGAAATTGGTAAAAGTTGACCATTCCCAACAAAAATAGGCGGTGAAGGTAATGACACTGGATGTAAAATGTTACCTGGGTTTGCAGTGATATGGTTGGATGCTCCCGAATCCATGTACCATGAGTGATCCGGATAGTTCATCTGAGCAGTCTGCGTAGCCACGCCAATATCGTTGGGATTTAGTGCGTTTAAAACAGCCCCGGGTTGAGTGTGTTGGTTGCTTGGGCCGGCCTGGTAAGGGTATTGTGGCATTTGGGCCGGTGTAGAAGGCATGGTAGGGTAGGGGTTGTTATAAGGGTAGTTGGGCCAAGTTGAGTTTGGGCTTTGTGTAGGATAAGGGGCGGGTGGGGGCTGTTGGTAATTGTGGGCCGATGGTTGTGGGTAAGTGGGAGGGGGGTTGGCTTGAGGGTAAGAGTTTTGGTATTGGTAGGATGGTGACGAGTTGTAAAAGTTTTGTCGTCCACGTCCGCGACCACGTCCGGTATTACGATAGCCAGAATACCGACCACGGCCGCGTCCGCGGTTCTGTTGGTTAGGATCATAGGGGCGATAATTGGGTGGCTCGGGTTGACGAGGCTGCTGGTCCATGGGGCGGTTTGGCGGTGGTGGCGCATTATTAGCATCGGGGCGGCGATTCGCGATGAGAGCAACGGAGGAGGCACGGGCCTGGAGACGATGTGACTCTAACTGAACCATGCCACGAGCAGTGTCCCATGACACCGTGTTTTGATTAATCATGGCCGCTACAGTGTCGTATTCTGCTGGTAAACCCCGGATCATCTGCAAAACTAAACGATCGTCCGAAACCGGACGTTCGACATCGGCCAATTGCTCGGCGATGTCTTTAAGTTTCTGAAAGTAATCATCTAACGAGTTGCAAGCAGATAAAGTAAGCATGGTAAACTCGTGTTCGAGTTGTAGGGCTCGAGAGCCTTTATTGTTCAAAAAAATAGTATGGAGTTTCACCCATGCGTCTCTTGCAGTTGTATCACTTACAACCATACGTACCAGATATTCGGTAGAGAGGGTGGAGTAGATCCACTGAAGCACTAAAGCATCAATCTCCTTCCACTGAACGCATTCAGCGCTATCTTTAGCCGATGCGGGTGTGCCATCAATATGATCGAGAACTTGATGAGCCACCGCTTGGATCTTGAACAGTTTCACCCAGGTAGAATATGTAATTACTTTGCCGTCTAGGGTTTTGATCCGAGATTGAATATTGCTGACCAAGTAAGCCGGATGGACAGAGGGACGAGACTCGGAGGGGCCTGCGCTATCGTCCTTGATGACCTTCGGATTGGTGTCGTCCACCATGGTGATCGGAAGATGAACGACGAGAGGGAGATGCTAAGGGCCGGCGGAAAAAAAAATTTAGGGTTTAGAGGATCTCCAGGATATTATGCTCTGATTACCATATTAGAGTTTATGGTACATTGACTGAATCAATATTATTGATATACGAGAGCCTATATATACAAAATATAAATACAGGATACACCCCTCGACAATACATGACTATACATAATCTAATAGTGTAATGACTTGTGTAGTTATTATTAAGAGTTGTTATATAGACACCCAAGGTTTTACTAAATTCACCCATTTCCTACGGTCGTTTTGGTTGAAACTGTCGTTTCAAGGTCGTTTCAGTTGAAACGACCGCCATGTGTCGCGACGACGAAACCTTAAATTCAGGGGCCCCCCTTTATATTGACCGTTTCAAGGTCGTTTTGGTTGAAACTGTCGTTTCAAGGTCGTTTCACTTGAAACGACCGTTTGGTTTTGGTGTTTTTAGTAAAATCCTCGGGTGGATATAGCAGGAGCCTTAAACCATTATTAATGGACACATTAATTCCCTTTTATGAACCATTTTCTATAAACGCTCATAAGTCGATTTTTTTAATGGTCAACGAATGTCCCGGAAAACTCGTGGACTATGTACTCTAGTTGAGCTCATTCCAAGAAAAATCCACCTCCGTGAGTGGTCGGGTGGTAAAACCAGGGAGCTCAAGGATCGAACTTGTGACCATTCAGTCCCAAGCCTCCCCTCATCGCCATCATAAGTCGGGTTTTAACTTGGTAAAACCATAAGGATTGATTAGTTCAAACCAACTCTAGGTGTCATAAGTAACTTAGGTAATCACTTTCACCGCATGAACTCAAATGATTTGTTTAATCATTTACTTCTAGAACTTGTGTTAGAAAGATGATTTTGGACTAAATGACTATAAAAACCCTTAATCTCTAACTAGGTGTTAGAAACGGAACCATGTTTAACGGTATAGCTAATGACCTTTCATTAGTAACTTGAGTGGTTTTATAAACATTCCCTAATGTGCGCGTTAGATTTGTTTTTGTCCAAAAACTTTTTTCCTTTTAAATAGTAGTGTCTAATGTGCGCATTAGACTAAATGTTTGGACTAATAAAAGATTTATATAATCTTTAAAATCCAACATGAATGCAAAACCACTTTTGAAAACGATCCAAGTTAGCATTATTGATTTGTTACTGGCCATTTATGCTAGCCTTGAATGTTTTATAAAACATTAACGATTTAGTGCTTTAGTAGCATAAAAACGTTTATGTAACGTTTTGTCTAGCGTGCGCGCTAGAGCAATCCTATGGTTCAAACTCGCGGGAGGGTACCATGGAATGGTCACGCGTGTGGTTTTAACAACGATTTGTGTAATTGTCTATACAACACGGCAATGGTCATCTAGTAAGAATGAATTACTTCGTGCAATTTGTTTACGAAAGTCGGATTAATCGGTTTATGTAACCGTTATTTGATCTAACGTGCGCGTTAGGAACCTCATCTGAGTAAGCAATCTATGTAATTGTTATTTCGTAAACTTTACATTAAATTATGGTCTATGTAACCATAATTTCATTTAACGTGCGCGTTAAATACGCCTTTGACCAAAATGACTAATTTATGTGTATGTCTCATAACATAACATGTGTAGTCAAATGGAATTTAATACGGTTTACCTAACCGTTAAGTTATTCAAACAACACATTTTGACTAAACAAGATTGTGAAACCTTACGGTTAACGTGTACACATGACATGTAAGTCAACTATGGTGGTCAAAACAATTTATGTAATCATCATTTTCTAACATGATCGTTAGAATCGGTTTATTTATAAACCCAGTACCCTAAAATGTTTAGAAACATTTTAATGTGCAAGTCTATCATGAACATTCAAAACGTTTTATGTAAACATTTAGGTTCACTATCGTATGGTGTATAAAACCTTGAAATTTGAGATTTTGGTGCTGTTAAAACATAATCAAAATAAAGGTTTTAACCCGATTAAAGTTAATATGTGTATCATCTTTATTTAATTTTGTGTAAATTAAAAGGGTTTGCTACCTAGGTGGCTTAGAACTTATGAGGTTTTAAAGAAATCCTTAAATAACTTGGTGTTATTCTAGTTCTTGAGGGCACTTATATCTAAACCGATTTGTTCGGTCTAGACGAGGGAGTACCTCATGAATATTGGTCTGCTAGACGTGTCTAGAGACAGTGGCCTTATATGACATAATAAAGGATTTGGTGTCCAAATATCATCTAAACATCCGTTAAATGTTTGGCATAAGTCATCACAACATATGTCATTGTAACGTCTTAAATGTTTGAAACAGGACAATGCAAGAAGAAATTTGCACAAGACTAATCTCAGGGTTGGTCTCATGACTTAAGGTTAAGGATGGTAAAATGTATTGCGATATAATAAATATGTCATAATACTCATAATTCACAAAAGTGAATTGCAACATATGAATACAATATATGTTATTGTAGTTAAATAATCTTGTAGGATTTATGAAGGACGTGTAGACGCGTCTACTGTCCTAATGTTGTTAAACTAATTGAGGACGCAGTCCTTATCGAGGAGAATATCCCAAACATAGAGTTTAGTGAAAACAACAAATGACGTATACATCACTCGTGCAACAAGTTTGCCGTAAATGATATGTGTCAATTAGTTTGACTACACCCATAACAATAGTGAATGTATATTTAATTCATATTAGTTATGAATTTTTTCACCCAATTGACTCAAGAGGCTCATGTTGAGATCAATGGTGAAGCCTTGTAGGTCAAGGTAAATAGGTTATGATCCTAAACCAATTAAGTACTATCCAAATTTGTGTGTCAAACATACATATGAGACTGTACGTAATATGTTTGGTATAGCTTCACCCCATTTGGATGACATCCAATAACACTTAAATGTGGGGGTAGCTTGCATTTGTTAAATATTTGGCAATAAGGATTGCAAACACATGACTAAGTGGAGTAGACTATAGTCACGGGGATGTGTTCACCTTGGAAAGTAATAAGGATTTTGGTAATCCATAATTGTAGGACTAAGTGGAGTACACTATGGTAATAAAAGATTAACTTGCGAGTTAAGAACACATCATAACAACTGATCTCGACTGCAAATTATCTCGGTTGACTCTATGTAAGTCATAGATAATTATTTTTGATCCAACAACCTGTGGGTTGATAAGAGATCAAGTTGAGGAATGAGACTAAAGCCCACTGGGTAAAAGTTGATGCGAAAGGAAAACCTAACCTATGAAATTGGAGATCCCATGCTCTAGGTTCAATAGGAAAACCTAATTGTATCGACTAAGGTCATTGTGGGGGAGTACCCCAAGTTCTTAAAAGGGAGTTGTGTACTTTGATAACGGGTGTCGAGACCGCTACAAATAATCCTAAACTTAAACCTATAGATAGGGCAAGTAGGGTATCAATCCAGGGGAGTTGGTGCTCACTAGTGATTTAGAATTTAACTACCTAACTAAATTAACTACCTAAACCTAGATTACTGTAACTAACCTAGATTGAATTAAACTAAACTAAACTAACTTAATCTAATTAATTAACTAGAATTGCCTCTTGGTTGTTTTTGTTTGGAATTGTGAACTAACTAACTTATTAACTAAAGATAACTACTTCTGGATCCTGGTATGCTACCTATCTGGGTAAAACCTATCAGAGGCTAATACTACATAGACATAGTCCTCAATTGCCTAATTGACCTAATAACCTAGGTTCCTAATGGGCTGATTAGTTCCTGCCGCAAGAAAGTGCTAGATCATGTCAGGGGACCACTAAAACCCTAGTTTACTAGTTAGATTAAACAAATTCAGCATGCGGGTGCTCAACGGTTGCAAGGATTCAGGAACAATTAGCAAGATAGATTAAAAACAGAAAGATTTCACATACCGTTCACCAAAAGTAGTTACAATGAATTAGCCAGATATCGTACTGATCACAAACATGAGAAAGATGAAAAGAAAACTCTAAAATTCGTAATACTCACCCCAGAAACGGCTGGGGTGATTAGGGTTCGAAATAATGACTAAACACCCTTTAAATAGGTTTAGAAAATAAAACAATTAAAATTCTGCCGACTTCGATCGTAGGCGTACCGCCCCCATTTGGATTAAGTTAGGCGTACCGCCCGAACTTTTCAATCTCCGAATTCTTGATTTAACTTCGTTGCTTTGCGCCAATTACATTCACACTAAAAATCTTTATTTAGAAGCACATGTCAGCTCGTGACCTCCCTCGAATTTCATCTAAATTATTTAGATGATCACCTTTAATTCCAATGCACCTCCATTTAATATATTTATACCTCCATTTAATATATTTAATGGTCCTTATTAATCTTGCAATTCCAATTCGCAACCTACAATCTGAAATAACCAAATGCATGTAAATTATATTTAAACATACTTAATAATTAAAAGAAACAACCAATACATAATAATTAGTTATGACATTCAATTGGTTAGTTGACCCGTAATCAACTTAATCATACAATTTAAGCTTATTCTCACTTCAACCCATTAATTATTAAAACCAGCTAAAACAATATATTTTATACACAATTTGGTGTGTATGGAGAGTGAATAATATAAAATAAAGTTTACATTTTAACCTCTCATCATACTTCCAGTCCATTCCTATCACCAAACAGTGAAGTGTGTGAGGTTAAGCATATGATGGTCAATGACTTTGTGTAAGTCATAGATGATTTTAAGTAAATCAAATTATAGCAATGCTATTAACGATTGTGGTAATCACCTATGAAAGAGAGAAGTGCGGTCACTTCAAATGGATTTGTTGGGCACAAATCCTAGAGCTCTCGTAGAACCAAGCAAGTGTTCCAGGACCATGATTGGACACGACAATGAGGGCTAACCGAGATAGGGAAAGTATTGTGTGAGTATAATAACGACTACACAAACGGTCGGTTGGTTCAAAGACATCGCGTCTACCAAACACCAGTAACCTAAGTATGCTTCACAAAGGAATGTTCAAAGGGGACACCTACATATCCTGCAATACTGGACTGTCGAAATTGTCTTTGATTCTTGAAGAATAGATCGATACCCATAAATGTGGGGGATTGTTGGAATTTTGGGAGAAAAACTAGTGGAAAATGTGTTTTTTCACTAAGTGTGAAAATGAGTTTTTCACCAACTTTGGACTAAAATAAAATACAGATAACATAGGTTTATTGGTGCTCAGTATTTTATGGGTTTGTGTAGTACGTTGTGAGGGCTTTCCAACGCACCAAACCACGTCCAAATTCGAGCTCGTATGAATGCTATATCCAGGCTCGAAGTTGAGGTTTCAAAGCTGTTAAAATTGTGAAAATTTGAGAGAAAATGAAGTGGAACTTATCCCACATTGGTTGGGGGGGGGGGGGGGGATAAATCCTAAAGTGGTTTATAAGGAGGGAATCTTACCAACTATTGTTTCCTTGAGTAGGACACATCCCTTGGATCCTGAGGGCGAAATACCCTAACTCGCATTGTAGTCGCACACGTGCGCGTACGTGGCGTGGGCGTATGGGCGCAATGTGCCGCTTTGATGGCGCACTTTGCACTTCGTAACGCTCGCATCGCCGCGAGCCGCCATATTGTTTTTGGGTTCAACTGGAAGTTAGTCCGGTTGAAGTTTCGAGCCAGAAGATTGGTTCTTCCGGAAATGAAGCTCTTCCGAGAGAAGTTGAACTGGAAGATCAGTTCTTTTGGAAAAACAACTGTTACGCGTAGTTCAGCTGTAAACACGTCTTCTGAGCTAATTAAGGTAATTCCGTGTTAATTAGAAATCTATTTGCATTAAAGACGTTTAATGCAAAGTCTGACTATGAATTACTTTTGATTTGCTCACCAAGGCTCCCCTTCCACTATAAATACAACTTCATTGGTTGAGGAAAAATACACCGAATTCAACCTACATAATTCTTTCTTTCATCCTCATCTACATAACATTCTTCCCATCTTCATCTTGTTAGTCAAGAACTTCAAGAACTCGAAGGTAACTTCAAGCTTAGAGTTATCCCGGCCGTACAATACAGTTTAGGCGATTATACCCTAGGAAACAAAACGGATCTTCGGTAGACCCGAAATTTGTTTTAGAGTTAATTACACAGTTAGTACCTGTAGTTTACCCATAGTAACAACCTTGGGTATTAATTTCTGGATGTAACAACATAAGGTAACAACTTTTAATTTTGTTTCATTAAGGGGTATTAAGCTAACACCCTGTTAACTTTTAACGGCAAGCCCCTCCCCCCCCCCCCCCCGGTGACAAAAATGTGAGGGCAATTTTGACAATTAACATTACCCCCACATATTAAAACCCATCGGTTCAAATCTAAACCTCAATTCTCTAGCCGTTCTCTTCTCCGATTATATTAGAACGGTCAGAAACCCTGGTTCGGAGATGATCGGAGAAGAGAACGGAAAAGAACTGAGGTTTGGATTTGGATCGATGGGTTTTAATATGTGGGGTAATGTTAAATTGTCAAAATTGCCCTCACGTTTTTGTCACATGGGGGGGGGGGGGGGGGGGGCTTGCCGTTAAAAGTTAACGGGGTGTTATATGAAACAAAATTAAAAGTTGTTACCTTATGTTGTTACATCCAGAAGTTAGTACCCCAGGTTGTTATTATGGGTAAACCACATGTACTAACTGTGTAATTAACTCTTTGTTTTAAGGGACACAGGTTTTGACCCGAAGCCTTCACCAAGGTTTTCATTCATTAAAATTCATTTTCTTCAAACAACTTTCTAAATCTTTATTTTACTTCTGTTTTCATCAAATTAATTTCGAAACATCTTTTTAATTTTAACAAACAAATTCTTATACTTTCTTCTTACTTTTTCAACTAATTTTGTCACTGTATTTTATATTTCTTCTTAGTGCATATTTCTTTATTTCATTTGTAATTGTATATTATTTCTCTTGTATTAATCATTTTATTTTCTTGTAATTATACTGTAAATTCATTTTCAATATTTCATTGTATTGTAATAGGTAGATTTATCTCTTTGTTGTAATCATACCCAATATAAAAATATTTATTTTTATTTTAAATTTACAAACGGTTTTCTTACAAAATTTATTCATAAAACTAAAATATAACTAAATAAGTTACTCATTATTTTTCGAAGCAGCTATTTCGACACCCCTATACGCAGCGTATAGGGCAATACGCTGCGTATTTGACCTTTTACCGGCAGACCGACATTCCCTGTAACTGTTGCCAGTTGACGTGACCCTATACGCTGCGTATAGGGTAATACGCTGCGTATAGGGTTTAGGAGGAATTTAAATTTCGTTTTATTCTTTTATATATATAATTTGTTTTTTTAAAGTTTTGTGTTTGTTTGGTTTGTATATTAGGGTTTTGGTAAATTTACAAAATTATTCGCACAAAAAAATATACCATTACTTAAAGAAGGTTTTACACGATACAAACATAAAACTCAATAAATATAAAAATCTAAACTGGTTTATTGAAAAACAAAACCCGCTCAACCAATCCGTTCCATAAACTCCTACATCAGATTTTGTTTTGGAGGCTGGTTTATGCCGGGATGTTTTGGATGCCTGTTACGTAAGTAGTCTTTGCCGGTCTTCGCACCTATCGGACATCGCACAACAAAGACTTGCATTAACCTGTTATCTGGACTATTGTAGGAACTGAGAGAATGTGTGTCCAAGTCGTCTCTTAACATATGCAACCCCGTGTCAAGATTTCGACTATCATCGGGCTTATAGTAGAACCAAATATTGGTCCTATTATCATACCCGAGATCCTGCATGATTAAGGACATATAATAAAAATGAAACCTATTAACGTGTAGGTAGTCAACGCAATGACACACACCGCCCACGTAACTCCTCCCAGGTGCATCCGTGAATTCACCTCCATGGTGAATCCTTAAGGTGAAATAATCTGCGTTGCCTGCATATACAGCATCAACCAGTAACCCGCCCTCTTGATCATTAGGCGAACGAATCGAATACAAACGTGGGTTAGTGGAAGCCATTACGAGTTTTACGAGTTTTGGAGTGGAAAATTTAAGTAGGGAAGATGAAAGAATGTGGGGAGTTTGGAATGAACCCTTCAAGTGTATATATAGTGGGATAATACGCTGCGTATGTACTAATACGCTGCGTATAGAATAATTGTTTAATTTTTTTTTAATTTTTTTTCTTTAGTTTATGTATTTATTTTCATCAGCATGGCTTGAAAAGATGAAAACACTTTTCATTAGTAAAGGGTCTTTACAAGTCCTGTCTGTTTATATCCATGATTACCACACTTTCAAAATCAATCCTCTTTTTTATAAGTAGTTTTATTTTTCATCGATAGGCCACCAACAACCCACAAACATTCTTTACAAGCCCTGTCTGTTTATATCCATGATGACCACACTTTCAAAATAAATCCTCTTTTTTATAAGTAGTTTTATTTTTCATCGATAGGCCACCAACAACCCATAAACATTATTTACAAGCCCTGTCTGTTTATATCCATGATGACCACACTTTCAAAATCAATCCTCTTTTTTATAAGTAGTTTTATTTTTCATCAATAGGCCCATCGGCGGATTCAGGGGAGGGTCCGGTAGGGTCCCTTGACCCTCCGGCCAGCCTAAGTTTCTCTTATGGCGGCGCTTCACGAGAAATGATTTTACAGTTTGACCCTTCAAATTACCAAGGTGTAAAGTAGTTAGAATGAACAAGGATGGAAGAAGAGTGATAACAGATATCATATCATCGTAGGATTTTTCTTCCTGTCGGTGATCTCTCATATTTTGTGCTTGCTTGGTGCTGGTTCTAATAGAAAAAGTGAAAGACTGGAAGAGGAAGAAGATGAAAGAGTAAAGTTTGAAGACGTACTGTCAAAACCTAATTCTCCTTGTATTTTATTTTGATATTTTATTAATTTTAATAGAAAGAGGTGTCGTAGAAAATAAAAAATGGTCATACACTTCTCTGACACACATCATGACTTTACTTACTTTAGTTATTTACTTATTTTTGATAATAAACTTTAATTTTCTTTACAATTAACTTTACGATATTAATAAGCTGCAATGAAGGATTGAGATTGCTTGATCCTGAGTCACAAAGCAGGGTTTACAGGCTTGTCCGGTTCCCGCCCGATGGTGCAAATGGGGGCGCTCCCAAGTTCACTCGCTATGAGGTTCGGACTCGGGACAGTGGATAGGTCCAGGGGTAACCAGTTCCGATACACCACTAAGCCAAATTGCCGTTCAAAAAAAATAATAAGCTGGCCTAATTTTTTCTTTATTACAATGATACACATTATTTATGTAGTTCTGATTAAATTTTATTTTATAATATTTATTATTTTATAATATTCTACTCTATACTTGATGTCTTTTCTAAACTAAAAGAAGCTCTATAACTTCAAGGTTTTATCACTTTTATTAAACATCAATAACTCTAATAAAGTAATAATAGTAAAAATCATAGCTTCGTAGTTGAGTTATATAATGATTTTTTTTATAAAATTGATGAGGGTTTAAATATTTAAAAATGTATGGTTGGTGTTGTCGTTAACGAATTTTATTTTTTGTTCAAATAGGAAGTAGTAAAAATGGTTGTGAAAATATTGAATTTTTAAAAAATAAAATCTTTGATTTTTGTGTAAGCTAACTAATGATTATTCACAGAAACTTTTATTTTGACCCCCCAGTCGAAAATTTCTGGTTCCGCCACTGAATAGGCCACCAACAACACACAAACATTCTTTACAAGCCCTGTCTGTTTATATCCATGATGACCACACTTTCAAAATCAATCCTCTTTTTTATAAGTAGTTTTATTTTTCATCGATAGTCTAAGTTTAAAGGATTTTGTGTTTTCAAAGGATGCTATAAGAAGCATAGAAGACCAACTACTAGAAGTTGCACCTTTTTAACTCCTTG
>JBCNJP010000007.1:31548824-31567133 GCA_039602395.1 Deinandra increscens subsp. villosa | reverse complement strand
GTCTTTGTGAGTTGTATAGTCAACATACCAAGATGGCCGTACCACATGGTCCGCCGTACCAGTTGGTACAGGCATACTAACTGGTTCGCCAGGTGGTATGCCGACCAGTATGTAAGTGACTATAAATAGTTCGTGTTAGAGAGAGCTTAGTAGTTCTGAGAGTTTCATCTTCTTAAGTGTGTGTAAACTGAGTGTGTTTCTCTCTCTAGCATTGTAACTCTTTGTGAATCAATAAAGCAAAGCTTTATTTACATCGTGTTCGTTCTTGATTTACCGAATCATGCAGTAGTAAGATCCATCCGTGGTAGTACAAGTGGTATCAGAGCAATCCAGGTTGCTCTACTGCTTTGATTTGGTCTATTTCAAAATTTTAGAGAGAGAAAGTTTGGGTTTGAGTCGTTTTTCATCAATTTTCTCAATTCTGAATGATTCCGAGGTCAAAGATGATTTCTGAGTGTTCCTAGAGTGTTTTCGCACCTCTCTAATCCAATTTCCAGTTCCAAAAGTCGAAAGTTCGAAAAATTAGTCGATCTCAGTTTGGTACGTTTCTGGTACGGAAGGCAATATTCATAGCTTTCTGGTACGCCGAAGTTTGGTACGCAAGGCAATCTGCAAAGTTGGTACGCGACGATTATAAACTTGTCCGCTGACAGTTACTCCATACCACATTGGTACGCTGCTCAAGTTGGTACGCTGATATTTCTGGTCCGGGTTTGGTACGCTAACTTGTTTGGTCCACTGGTGATACGTTGAATCTCATTGGTACGGAAGTCGACGGCTTGGTACGCTGGCTGGAAAAGTAGTCTTCACTAAAACTGACGTAACTTGGGAACCGTTAAGAGTTACGGGAGCTAATACCAGCCAAAACGTTTGTCTTGATGAGATCTATACTTTTACTCGCGTAACGGCTTGGAAGACCTCTATTTTTGGAAGACCTCCGTTTTTTAGTTCCTAAATTACTTCGTTTGGAAGATTATCATAACTAGAAAAAAAGATTTGAATCTTACATATACTCACAAGATGTTGATTGTTGGATTCTGATTGAAAAACAATATGAGTATCCGCTGATTGCTAATACTTTACCAAAATCGATAAGTGATTTTGAGCCTGAAGAAAAGAAGGTATTTGCAAGAGAAAAGAAAACTTATAGTTTTCTCACGATGGCATTACCCAAAGATTTGATGCATCAGTTTAAGAATTTTCCAACTTCGAAACAATTATGGGATGCTATTAAAGAAAGATGTGAGGGTAATGATCAATACAAGAACACTCGAAAGAAATTTTGAAGAAAGAGTTTGATAATTTCGGGCTTGGTGAGGATGAGAAGATCACAGATTTGATTGCACGGTTTTCACATTTAATCAATGAACTTAACATTGTAGGTGTTAAGAAAGAAAATGATGAATTAAAGGAGAAATTTCTTGAAGCTCTACCCGAAAAGTGGGAGAATTTTGTGATGATGTTGTCTAATGATCCAAAGTACTCAAGTTGGACATTCAATCAGCTGATAAGCAAATTACAAGCTCCGGAAATGGAATTACTTGTGAAAAAGTCAGCAATTCCATCTGTTCAGAATCCTGAAGTACACTTTGGAGAGAATTCTGCTACTGTGCATGCTAAAACAAAATCACATTCTATTTCAAGCAGTAATCCACTGTTAACAGCATTTCTTGCTGGAAAGTCTGAGAATACTGGTTATTCTTCGGGTTGCAGTTTTACTATTCCTGATAGGTCATCAAGCAAATCTACTTCTAATCAGACAACCGAAGATCTAGCTGCTTTGTTATCTGCTTTGAAAAACCGAGGTGGTGGGCAAAATACATAAATAATGCTACCTTTACCTTGGTTGCGGAAGCGGATCGAGTCTTTGTGTGACTCGTTTTTGAGAAAACAAATGAACACCCGGATATGAACACGATGGTGTTTGAGATGTGATGATGATGAAGAACAAAGCTAGTAGAAACATGGATATGAATAGCAAGATAGATCAACGATAAACAACATGAAAGATAGATAACAAAAGATAACCAAATGATTAACAATAACCGAATGATTACATTACATACCCCACGCATTCCCGGGTTTCTTGAGCTTACAAGGTAAGTTCAAGAACCCTTGACAAGCTTCAAGGAACCATGACTAACTCTCTCTCAAACATACACTCATCATCAAATCTTTCTCATGAGAAAGACTTACTATATATACTACAAACTCACTAAGGGCATAATAGTAAAACTACCAACTAGTGACAATATTTAAACAATAAATAATATTCACTAGAGCCATCTTCTTTAGTTGAGTCTTGTGTCTTGAGTTGTCATGTTCTTCACCGTGTTGTCGGGACGGTTGACATCTATCCAAATCTTTTTGGCTCGGTATCTAGATTCCCAACAATCTCCCCCTATTTGGTAGATGGTATACTCAACACTTGTGACATTGGTTCTTTGTATTCTTGCAACTTGTCTTCAAGAAAATCTTCATGTAGTTTCAAGTCTTTTGTTCTTCAATTCTCCTTTGTGAAGCTCCCCCTACAATAAACATTCTTCTAGCCCCAAACCATAGGCTATAATGCATAGGGTGTTTACAAACTTCAACACAATGGCAAGCTACTTGAGGACTAAGTCATAACTCAAGGTACCAATATTGTTGAAAGTAAACAAAATAAAGGATCTATGAAAAACTCGAGAATTAATTCCACAATTCGATCGTCTTGAAATACTTGGCCGAATACCAAACCAATGCTTTGCACGAAGATAAACCACTTCTTTTTGTGCTATTAATCTTGCCTCGATTTTTACCATAATGGCAATGTCGCAACTGTTACGGCTTGAGGACGCTTCGAAGATTAAAATTCACGTTGCTTTCTTTTACTAAACAATATTGCAAAAAGTCTCATCATATCATCACATCTTCTCCCCCTATACTTTTGCAACCGTAGCAAAATAAATAAGCATGTTGCTGTTGTAGACAAACCCGGATACAATCTTTTCAACAAAAAACCCTTGAAATTTAATAAGCCAAAGTCCAACAGTAACAAACCCATATTCATTTTTCATGTAGAAAACCCAAACTTGTGCACATCCTTAGTCTTCAGTATTGCTTCTAAACACGTCTGCTTATAACGAAGCAAGAATAAAAATAAGAATAGCTTGGTATCTACGATGTACCTTATTGTACGATTCATCAAGGTTGCATTGGATGATCATGGCTTCATTGAGGTTTGTTGTGATTGTAGGTTGACAACAGTAGTAAATAACCCGAACCAAAACCGTAATCGAAGTCTTGAACAGAAGCTTTGTTGACAGACCTCAACAATAATTAACCAAATTTTATGACCAGTACCATGGCCCATAAACAGATTTTGATTAGAAACTTCAACCAAATACGATGATACTAACTGGATTGCTTATTCCCGATCAAATTTGGTTTTTCCGATCACCTTTTAATTTTCCGATGACTAAATACACCACTAGTGGCATGAACTCCGACGGCTTAAAATGCTTGAAACAGAATCGGAAATCTGAGCTGACATTCGATCCGAAGCGAACTCTGGTAGCGGAGAAGGATTTCGACGGTCTGAACATTATCGGTGAACTGAAATCCTATCAATGACGTTCTTCGGTGGTCTGAACCAGCTTCGACGGCCTGAGAAGCTTTACCGGTCACCTGCAACATTAACGGAAACGGATTCTGGGAGTATTCCGGTTAAAACGGAAGTTCCGTCTGAACTTACTTGAACCGAAACACAGTTGAAGCAGAGGTTCCGTCTGAACTTCTTGAACCAGAACAAAGTTGAAGCGGAGTACTCGTTTTTCCGGTTGAAGTTAGGTTTCCGGTTGAACTTCAAGGTTCCGCTTGAACGATAAGCTTCCGGTTGAAGTTGAGATGAGACGGAATCAAATTTAGACTTCCGGTCCAAGTCGATTTTCCGGTTGAAGTAGAGTTGGGTCGGAGATTCCGGTTGAGCCATCAGCTTGAAGTTGAGACGGAACAGGTGAGGGGTTTTCCGGTTGAATTCAAACTTCCGGTTGAATGTAGTTGGGTCGGAAAATTCGTCTTTCCGGTTGATGTTTCAGTCTGAACCTGGGAGTTCCATTTAAGACGGGTTTTCCGTTTGAAGTGAAGATGAAACGAAAATGGGGATTCTTCCGGAACATCGATCTTTCCTGTTGACATGTTGATAGAGACATGAGACTGGAAAATTTGCAAAAGTAGACTCTGAACTTTTCAGAATTTCTTCTCCATGTCGCAACAAATGTTGCAGGTCAACAGTGCTTTTGTTTCTTTATTTGACAAATCATGACCAAAAAAATAAAGTAAGCATCAATATTGTGGTTTTCCGTAACCCTATTGACCAATCATTTTCATCTTCTTTGCCAAGCCCTAATTTAAGCCAGTGGCTTAAGCCAGATCATCGTCGAACTTTATAGACTGGAAATCCAGATCCGATTCGAAGCTGTCATCAACCTTCAACATCGTCACTTACGCACGTCGTCATCATCTCCCATGCATGAAGCTCAACATGCAAACTAATTATCACTGTCCATTTCTTCGATGAAAACCCTAGCAAACCCCGGAACTATTAACAGAAACGAGTATATAAACGAGCTCGAGCTGCAGTCTCGTGTTCGTGTTTCTGAGTTCCATCGTTTTCTTTAGATCACACCTGTAACTCACTCAATAATTTTGTATAGCTCTCATGATTTTAGAGAGAGAAAGTTGTGCCATGGAACCTTGAAGAAAGTATAGATGCGTATGGAGAAAGAAAGTGTAGGGAAAGTGAATAAAGTAAAAAGTAAATGTGGAACTCAATAAAGTCAAGTGCTAAAGTGAAAGAAATTTTAAACTTGCACTCCATCAGAGATAACTCTTGATAAAAAGGACACACTATTGTGGAACTCAAGAAAGCTAAAGTCAAATAAAGCAAGTTGAATTTTACACACAAAGGATAAAGTGTGATGTGAAAGAAATATTCACACACTTTTCAAGAGAGTCTTGAGATTGACAAATAAAAAGAAATTACCCATGAATTAAAAAAATATACGTATGATATGCAGAAAAATTCATGTTTTGAGTTTGGATTTAGACTAAGCTTGGAAATATCATAAATCCATTTGTGTTTCCGGACTAAAACACAAACACTCAACAGAATTACATTTATCAACTCAAGAATATATGAACAAATAGATCTTGGACTATTCTTTAGAAGAAAAATTCAAAGACCTTTTTCATAAACTTTGAAAGACATGGAGGGGAGTTCAAAATCTTTCTAAAAAGTTTACATCTCCATTTGTTTACAAAAACAAGCATCTGAGCACAAAGTTGAGAAATCAACCGTGAGGTTGCAATTTTCTCGACCATGGCTCTGATACCAATTGAAAAACCGAGGTGGTGGGCAATATACATAAATAATGCTACCTTTACCTTGGTTGCGGAAGCGGATCGAGTCTTTGTGTGATTCGTTTTTGAGAAAACAAATGAACACCCGGATATGAACACGATGGTGTTTGAGATGTGATGATGATGAAGAACAAAGCTAGTAGAAACATGGATATGAATAGCAAGATAGATCAACGATAAACAACATGAAAGATAGATAACAAAAGATAACCAAATGATTAACAATAACCGAATGATTACATTACCTACCCCACGCATTCCCGGGTTTCTTGAGCTTACAAGGTAAGTTCAAGAACCCTTGACAAGCTTCAAGGAACCATGACTAACTCTCTCTCAAACATACACTCATCATCAAGTCTTTCTCATGAGAAAGACTTACTATATATACTACAAACTCACTAAGGGCATAATAGTAAAACTACCAACTAGTGACAATATTTAAACAATAAATAATATTCACTAGAGCCATCTTCTTTAGTTGAGTCTTGTGTCTTGAGTTGTCATGTTCTTCACCGTGTTGTCGGGACGGTAGACGTTAAGTGGCCGTTGAGTATTAAACACATCTATCCAAATCTTGTTGGCTCGGTATCTCGATTCCCAACATGCTTTCATATCATCTTCATATGGATCCATATTTAGTCAAACTGGTAATTCTGGTTTGATTCCGGAGGATCTAAAACAGATGGATGATGATCAGCTGCATAAATTAGATCTGGAATGGCAGTTTGCTATGGTAGTGGAGAGAGGAAGGAGATTCATGAAGAAACATGGCCAGTCATCTATTTTTCAGGGAGGAAAACTTGGTCTGGATAAGTCCAAGCTTAAATGTTTCAAATGTTCCAAGTTTGGACATTTTGCTCGAGAATGCAAGCAATCTTCTTCTAAACCAAGTACTTCGGATAATCATGACCATAATAAAGATGCAAAAGCACTGGTGTCCGAGGAAGGATATGATTGGGCTAAGGATTTTCCAGATGAATCTGCATTTTTAGTTCATTCTCCAGAAAATTATGCATTGATGGCTACTACGCAAGATGAATCAAGTGAGTCTGAATCTCAAACAAGTGCATCTGAAACAAGTGATTCTAAAGTTAGTGGGTATGAGTCAACATGTGAATTTTGTGCTAAAAAAGATAGAAAGTTTCAAGAATTGATTGCTGATAAAGATGGGTTGGCTAGTAAAAAGAAGAGAAAGAAGAAGAGATGGAAGGTTACAAAAGAAAGTGTGAAGTTTCTGATGAGATTTTCAAAGCTAATGCAATGTTGGAACAAGAAAAGTAGGTGTTGATAAAAGAGGTTTTAGAGCTAAAAGCAAGATTGGATGAGATGGTTAGTGTTAATAAAGAACAAACCTTGAAGTTACAAAATGAAAATGTTGAGTTAGCTACAAAGGTTAAAAAGTGGGAGTTCGAAGCAAAGGATGCTATTGGAGATTTTGATGCCTTGTATAAGAAATCTAAATCAAGAGTGGAATCACTTCTGATTACCAATTTTGAACTTCAGAAAGCTTATGATGAACTCATGGTTTCGAACAATGATTATAAAGTTCTCCAGTCAAAATTACAAGATAAAGTCACCGATCTGACAAAAGAAAACAAATTGTTGACAAGAAACGTAGAAATTTATCAAGGAAAGGTGGAAAAAGTTACACAGGAAATGTTTGATGCTCATGATAAAGTGAGAAGAGAAAAGTCTTTGTCTAATAGAGTTTCAGATCAGCTGATAGAATCCGAAAAGGCTTTGGGTGAAGCGCAGAAAAAGATAGCAGATTTAAATGTTCAAATTCTGGATTTGAATCGTCAACTAAATAACTTGAATAATTCACACTCGTTCACAAGTTATTTGTGCAACGAAGATAATTTCAAAAGAGTGTTTGGCGAAGAAGAATTTAATCAATTACCACCCCCATTGGTTCAAACTGATCCCCTAGCTGATGTCAAATCTTCTGAAACAATTGGTGGCTATTCTGAATTTGTTCCTAAGAAATCTGAGAAGAAGACATCAATGGTTTCAAACAAGAAAGTAAAAAAGGAGGAAAGTGTGATTGACAAATCTACTTCTAAATTTGTATCTGGTGGGTTTATATGTGATGAGGGAATCATTTCTGCTTACAAGGTGATTGAGAAAAATGAGGGTTTGTTGAGTGAAGCACAAGCTGCTGCTAACTTGGTAGAAGCTAACAAGTTGAAGGATGTTAAAGTAGCATTCAATTAAGCTGCTAAAGATGGTCCTTCCGGTTCTCAAATTGATTTATCAAAATTACCAGGTTACAAATGTTCAGGTTTGGGTAGTGAGGGTAAGAAGTTTGAGAAGAATGTCAAGAAGAATATGGCCAAGAAAGTTCCAAAAGAAAAGAAAGACACAAGCTTGGAACAAATTTATCATTTGACTCAAGTGTTCATGTCTACAATGGAAAAAGGTTTTGGAGGTAAGATTCAGAAGAAGACTTCGTCTGAAAGTTCTTCTCGAGATGCTCAAAAGATTAAGGATTTTTCATCCTCTGGATCTAATTCCACACCTCGAAGTCCTATATCGAAATGGGTACATTCTAACCGATTCCAATTTTTGATGATATTTCTGATGGTTCTGAGTTTATTGATAGATGTCCTTCAGTTCAGGACAAATCACAATCTCAACGATCTTATCGTTTGTGCTATCAATGTCGTCGAAAGGAACACATGGCATGGGATTGTCCTGAAACTGTAAAAAGTTTATTTTCAAACAAATCTGCCACATTTATTGATGAATCAGGCATGATTTTTACTGAGTCTACACCTTCCAAATCAAAATCTAAAATGAAACAGTTTTTCAAATTTGATTCAAGTGTTGGTGGTTCATCACATGATGATGACTCTATTAAAAATGAAAAAGCAAAAATGCAGTGGCGACCTAAAGTGGTTAGCACAAGTGCAACTGATTTTGTTGAAGACACTGGTCGACCAGAAGCTGTGTGCTTCGGGTCATTTGAGTACTAATTCTTTAAAACCAGTGTGCAGGTATTTCTAGAAGACCCGTTAGTGATTGAAAAAAGTTGCTGATGGAGAAGTATTCTGCGTTTTTTACTTAAATTTCAAGAAATATCAAATTTTAAACTGAATTTTCTGAAAGCTTAAACTGAAAGGTATCAGTATCGATTGATCAATTTTCTTTCTTTTACATTCCGTATTTAGTTTAGGGGGAGAAAATTGAAAAACCAAAAATAGTGTCTTTGTGTTTTTGTTAAAATGAAAATCGAAGATTAGAGTTTTCATTTTAAGGGGGAGAAAATGGAAAAATACAAAAACATTGAAAAACAGAAAATATAAAAACATTGAAAAATGAGAAATTGTATCCGACATATTTTGGAAATGATGGTACATTGACTTACGTGTCTGACTCATGGATAAAATAGAAGAAAAAACCATAAGATCATTACTCGATGTGCTTGACAGGCTCGACATTGAATCAGAAAGTATTCAGATGTGATATACATAAATACAAATGCTTGACCAAGTGGCAACATCTTGATGCGTATCTCATGATATCAAGAAAAAGATATGTGGAAAAAAGAAAAATGAGAAGTCACTGTGTATACATGTGTTCATTTTGCAAAGATTTAAACTTGTTTGATTTTCTTTATTTTTTCAAATGATCGAAATTCTCTGCGTGTCCACAAGACCGACCTGATTGTTGTTCATTTGACGTTTTTCTTTATTTTCTTTGGTGTTTCGTATAACTCATCGGACTTTCTCTGCGTGTACGGGAGTACCGGCCTGATTGTTGTTGGGTTATATAATTTCAATTTGTTTTTATTTTCTTATTTTGTTAAATCCGAGGCCTTATCTTTGTATCGAAAGATCGACCTTAAGGTAGACGATTTAACGTTCTTATTTCTTTTTGCATGGAACACAGTTGACTAAATCATGAATACAATCATTATGTGATTAAATCACAAATGAAATCACAACGTGTGATATAAAAGAAAATACATATCTGAGTATGTCTGATAGTGTGGGGTACACTGGTCAAAGCAAATCTAATCAATACAATAACATATCCAGATGTTATGAGTATGATTGTGCCTGAGTTTAACTTAGACAAATTATACCAGCAATCGACATGACTTGTGTGCTGAAATAGTTGAAATTGAAATGTAGTTCAGCATTTCATGTCCAATATGATCCCAAGTTGTGATCTTTCTCACAAAAGACAAAAATAGTGTGTGATTATGTATTTCATTTCTTTATTACATTTATGTTTCTTATCTGAAAAAAACCAACAAGATTTTAGTTGTGTTTTAGCATAAACTTAGAAAAATCAAAAAGATTTTCAGTGTGTTTTGATATAAAGTCAGAAAAAGACAAAAATATTTTGTTTCTTATTTGTTTTCGACTGGTCGATACACGATACAAGATTATGATTTCAAAACTATATCTTGGATTCTCGAAGATAAGTTTTGCGCCAAGATTGAATTAAAATTTCAAAATAAAAAGAAAGCTGCGTTTCTGTCTTCTGAAATTGCAGGTTTATGTGTGACAAGACTCAAGCATGGTGAAAGGAGGAGTATGTAATATCTTTCACAAGTGGATCTTGAAGTTCAAAGATTGTTCAAGAATGATCCAGCCATGCAAGCTCTATTTCTGACAAGATTTCAAGTTAAAGATTGAATGCAACTATGCTGAAGATTGAAGACTGAAGTTTAGTTAGATAGATTGATAGATACATAGACACACTACATGTTAAGGGGGAGTTTGTTAGAGCATATTCCTATGCTACGTTGTGTCTCGTGTATTGTATCTAGTCTAGAGCGTCTTCGTGAGTCGTATAGTCAACATACCAAGATGGCCGTACTATATGGTCCGATGTACCAGTTGGTACGGGCGTACTAACTGGTTCGCCAGGTGGTATGCCGGCCAGTATGTAAGTGACTATAAATAGTTCGTGTTAGAGAGAGCTTAGTAGTTTTGAGAGTTTCATCTTCTTAAGTGTGTGTAAATTGAGTGTGTTTCTCTCTCTAGCATTGTAACTCTTTGTGAATCAATAAAGCAAAGCTTTATTTACATCTTGTTCGTTCTTGATTTACCGAATCATGCAGTAGTAAGATCATCCGTGGTATTACACATATCATTGATGATGAAAATTTTGTATCAGAACCTGAAAGATTTTCAACCGGCGTCTTTGGTTTGGACCAAAATGGCTTACTAGTTGATTTGATCTTTGCGGACCAAGGTTCATCAAAAAATTGACCATGTGAATCCACATATTTGGCATTGTTGTGAATGTATGCGGTCGTCAGACAATTTGCAGCCATATGTCCATGTCAATGACTTGCATAACAAATTCTTTCACGAAGTTTAAAATCATTTGGAAAATTCTTTGAATTTTTAGAAAATGAGGAGTTATAAAAACCAAAAGTATCAAAGAAATCATCAGAAGAATCATACCTCGGAGATTTACTCCGCGACGAAACTTTGTAATCCAATGACGAACCTCCAGAATAATAAGAATTCTTGGAATAGAAACAACAGCTTGTGTATTTGGAGGTTGCGATTTCTTTTGATTCTTGGTCTTCTAAACCTTTTCTTTCTTCTTTGACGATTGAGCTTGAACATGCTTCTCTTGAAAAAAAATCCTAGTCCTTTGTGCTTAGAAACAGACGATTTGGACGATTCAGCTTGAGAAGTACCAACAGCACTTGTTTGATGCGCTCGTTGAGTAAAAGTGACCTTAATTTTTGGTATTTTGTTTGTTTTTACCAAACTCTTGGCAATTTCAACTTCAGAATATGTTGCAATAGAGTTATCAGTCACACTCTTATCAAGCACAACTTCATTTTCCAGCAATGATGAATCAGATGTAAACTTTAGAGTTTCACCAACTTTTTTCTTTCTTCTTTGTTGACTTAGATTTCTTCTTCTTTGCAGTAGTTGCAAACTTAAAATAATCTTGTAATTCAGCCTTTGGATCTGAAGAAGCAGAAGAAAATTGAGATAAATCCACATGTGCAGGAACCTTCTGAATATCATCTTCTTTTCAACTATCATCACTTCCGTCTTTCTTGTACAGAAAATTAAGTAATGTCGGTGACAAATTGCAATTTTTTATTTGTCTTTGCAAATCCAGAATCTCCAATTTCAATTCAGCATTCTTATGTTGAGCAGCAAACAAGTCCTTTTGTGTTTTAATAAACTCTTCACTTAAATCATTGTACTCATACTTTTGCTGTTTTCTTATTTCACACACAACAAAATGTTCTTCTGTGAACACTTTCCCATTTCTTTTGGAAAATATCAATGTTTTTTGTCAAAACCTTATTCTTGTCATGAATATTAGCATTATCAACTCTTTGTTTTTCAACTTCATTTTGAAGAATAATCACTTTATCAGCAGTTTTAACCGCAATATCATTAACTCTTTCATATTTTTGTTGAAGTGGATAAGTTTTCTGAAATAAAACCTCAAAATCTTCAACAGCTTCCTGAGCTTCAGCTTTGGCTTTCTAACATTCTTCAAACAAATCAGCTTTTTCTTTTATCAACTTCTCATGACTGGTAATCAAAGAATAATATTTTCCTTGAAACTTTCCAATTCCTGCTTTAGCACAACAATTTCTTCAGTCAACAACTTAAGATCTCTCTCCAAACTTGCAATTTTTGTTGATTAAACCATCACATTTATAACACTTAATCTCTTCTTTTTCAATTTCAGCTACTTTTTCCTGAATCTCTTCAACAGTTGTACATTCTGAGCTTGTAAGACAATCAGCCTGACTTGCATCATTTTGATGATGAGCCATTAAAGCAACATTTCCTTTATCATTCTCACAAATGTCATTAATATCAACATTTTGATTTGCATTCCTTTTAAACTCAGAATCTGCATTCCATGCATATTCATTCGGATGCCAAAATATTTCTGCCATTCTTTCATCAAGAGAAACAAAAGCTTTTTGATCTTTACCTGTAGAAGCTTTAACCAAGTGAGCATGTTGACCAGACTTAAGCTTATTATCGATATATGTTGGACATTCACGAGTAAAATGTTCATACAATGAACACTTGTAACACTTCACCTTAGATTTGTCTAACCCGATCTTTCCATCTTGATTCAACCTCTTCTTCCCCATTTTGTTAAAGAATTTCTTTGTTCTTCTCACAAGCATAGCATATTGCCAATTCAAATCCATCTCCTCCAGATGATCATAATCAATTTGATCATAATCTTCTTCTGTCAATTCTACATTGCTTACTGAACCAGTAATAACTCCAAACTATGATGAAACCAATGCAGACATCAATGCCATATAATCTTCAGTCGTTTTAACCGATAAGGCATTGTTTGAAGATGAACTTGGGACCGAAACAGTACATCCAGAAAAGTAACCAGAATTTTCATTTTTACCGGTGACAAATGTTGTAGAAGGTGCTTGAGTGAAAACACTTGACTTCCCAGTATGAATGGAATCATTCTCATCATGATATACAGTGGGATTTTGTATTTGAGCAGGCAATGACTTATTCACTGTCAATTCCATATCCCTAGCTTGTATTCTTTCAAGTAGGTCATTGAATGACAATCTCGGATATTCTTTATCATGAGTCATCATCATCACATAATTCTCCCATTTTTCCGGTAATACCTCCAACAATTTTTCCTTCAAATCAACATCTTCCTTTTTGATATTAACCAAAACCATTTCACTCATCAGATGTGAAAACCTTGTAATCAGATTTGGAATAGTCTCGTTTTGGTAGTGCTTGAAATTATCAAATTCTTTCTTCAAAACTTTCTGACGACTTTTCTTGTATTGATCATTACCCTCACATCTTTTTTGCAACTCATCCCATAAATCTTTTGCAGTATCGTAAGCAGAAAACTGATGTAAAAACTCCTTGTGTAATGTCATCGTTAAAGTTCCAAAAACCTTTTGTTCAACTTGATATGCTTTCTTTTGTTCAGAAGTCAAACTTTTCTGTAAAATTGGTCTTCCATTTCCATTTGTTGTATACACATATTGATCAGTGTACGACAACCATATATCCACATCATTCATTCCGATATACGCCTCAAATCGTTTAACTCAACTATGACAATCTTCCAATCTAAGTAATTTGAGAACTTTCTGACTTGTTTCGATTTCATTATCATAATTCAGTAAACTTTGCATCGTGGTTTGCATTGACGTTTGTAAAGCTACGAATGCTTGAAAATCCGACATCGTGAATAATCTTGAGTACTGTTTACCCGAATTGAACCGAACCAAATCCGAACTGGAACAATCCGAGGTGATCCGAACTAGTTCCGAACTGAAACAATTGAACCAAACTGTGACTTCGGGTACATGAACTCAGCCGAACTGAGGTCACCCAAACTAAATCCGAACAAGGATCCGAACCTATCTGAACCAACACTTAGCTAGACCAATCTTACCCGAACTCAACTGAAATCTCACTTCGCTTAACCAATAATACCCAAACCTAACCGAAGTTTAGTTAGAAAATAGATACACTACATGTTAAGAGGGAGTTTGTTATAGCATATTCCTATGCTACATTGTGTCTCGTGTATTGTATCTAGAATAGAGCAAGTTTGTGAGTCAAACAGTCAACATACCTTGGTGGCGGTACCATATGGTCTGCCGTACCAATGGTACGCCCGTACCAACTGGTACACCAGTTGGTACGCCGACCAGTATGTAGTGACTATAAATTGATCGTGTTAGAATGTCAACTTAGAACTTCTCTCATTTCTACACCCTTCTCTGTGTGTTCTAGAGAGAGAAACCCGAGAGACTTCTTTGTATTCTTCAAGTGATTCAATAAGATTTCTCTTATTTACTTCTTGTGTTCACTAGATTGATCAAAGCATGCAGTAGTAAGATCGTTTCACGTACTTACATGGATAATTACTATTTATGTCTTTAATAATATTTAATTTATTTGTATTTAGTTTATCTCATAAATTAGATCTCTCGTTCTCGTAATGACGGATAACGTCTTATCCTAGATTTAGTCAAAACTGCATTTTTGACGTAATACTATTCTCCGATTAAATTGTCAACTCCTTTAATAATTTTATTCCTCGTTTACATCTTAAACGATCACTGTTTTACTTATTCCACTAATTATTATCCAAATAATTAACCATAATCATTATTTCGACTAATAATGATTCACCTAATATTCGCTCTGTGATCAGTAATATTTAAATTGCATAACATTCAAATATTATAACTTGTTGGTCGTCCAGAGTGTAACTCTAGAATCGTACCTTCATGGCCACGTTGAGTAATCGTCAGTCCAACACACAAAATCCAACAAACTCCCACCTGGACGATTTTCGATTATGATCTCAACATTTGTAGAGGTTGACACCTAGTTGTATCTCTCTGCGACCATTAAGGTATGACGAGATTTATTTCGTCAACTGTTCTCCAAACGCTTAAAAAAAATTCTTGCTTTTGTAGAGTTAGGCCCTGGTAACATTATCATTTTTCCTTTTTGTTTAGAACATCAGTTGAATATGAGATATTTCTGTGGAATCAATATCATATTTCGTTTAACTACTCTTGTTTTCGTATCAGACTCAAAGTGGATGACAAACTACTTCTTAGTTTGAGTGTGGCCACACAGTTTCACCAATCTAATTCTACGAAGGGCCTAGATGTTCATCTTCTCATTTGAGAAGTACATAATCCCTTTGACAGCATACAACTCCCACTTAGCTTCAGATCGGTTCCCAATCAAGTACCCATATTACTGTCCTGTTAAGGTCCAGTGTTAGATAAGATCAAAGAGCGACCCTCCACTAATGATAGTCTCTATATGCTTCTTAGGTCTTAGGATGTGACGATCATACCATTTTCACGTACTTATAAGTGGTATCAGAGCAATCCAGGTTGCTCTACTGCTGTGTTTTTGATCTTTTCGAAATTCTAGTGTGAGAAAGTGGCTTTTTCTTCATTTTTCATCAAATTCTGTCGATTCTGAGTGTTTCTGGTGCTAAACTTGATTACAAAACATTCCTAGTGTGTTTTCGCAACTTACTGTTACAAATTCCAGCTCAAAACATTCAAAATCTAAAAAATTAGTCGAAAATGTCGTGGTACGCCAGATGAACACTTTGGTATGCCGTTTGGTACGCAAGGCAATCTTCATCTGAAAATTGGTACGCTACCTGGTACGCAAGGCAATCTTCAATCGTGGTACGCGACGGTTACTGATTGGTACGCTGACGGTTACGCCGTACCAAGGTGGTAACGCTGAGTTCACTGGTACGCTGATTATTCTGGTCCGGTTGTTGGTACGTTGAAGGTCTGGTACGTTGTTCGTCCGCTTAAGGTCATTGGTACATCTGATAAGTGAAATAAAAGTGGTTAAAATAGAGAAGACAAAAGAGGAGTTGAAGGAGAAATTGCTAGAAGCCTTAAAATGGGAGAATTATGTCTTGCTGCTGACTCATAACAAAGAGTATTCTGAATTATCATTTCATGATTTAACAGGAAAGCTTCATGCTAGAGAGATGGAAATGATGACTTCAAATAAGTCAACTGCTCAATTGCAAAATCCTGAATTGTATCATGGTCAAAATTCTGCAAGTATTAATGCAAAGTCTAAATCATTTGGTTTTGATTCATCAAGTCCACCTCAAACAACATTTGTTGTTGATCATGGATCAGGAAATTCTGAAAACTGATCAAGAGGGTGTAATTTCACTCTTCCAAATCATTCAAGTCAATCGTCATTTTCTGCAAAAACACATGATGAACATTTCACATTAATTTCTGCTTTATTATCTTCATATTATAGATTGCTGAATGGTGGTTTGACAACATCTAATCTGATTGAAGAAGATTTTGATCAAATCGATCCGGATAATTTTGAACAAATGGATATTAATTGGCAACTTGCGATGTTAGCCCAAATAGTTAAAAGATTCATAAAGAAAAACCGGATTCCAAAGTTTAAATCCGGATGGAAATGTTGGAGTAGATAAATCAAAGGTAAAATGTTTCAGATGTTCTAATTTTGGACATTTTGTTCGTGAATATTCAAATTCAAATGTTTTTTCATCGAAGTCTACAACATCTTTGGTTTCTCAAGTTGATACACAATATGATTGGGGACGAACGCCTAATCCTCCAATTGCTTTAAGTGCTATTACTTCTGAGTCAAAAGCACAAACATCGAATGAAGGTTATGATTGGTCTGCCGACTTTCCTGATGAGTCTGCCTTTTTTGTCAAATCTACGTTTGTTGCTCAAATTACATAGTGATGACGAAGTAGAAGTACCTGAGTCTAAATCTGAAACCAGTAGTTCTGAAACTAATGGTTGATAACGGTTTGTCAGACCGTCACAAATCTCCAACTTAAATTGATTTGTAGTAGTGGTAAGCTAGGGTGTCAATCCAGGGGAGTTAGTGGTTATCAGTGATTTAGACTTATACTACCTAACTAAGTTAACTACCTAAATCCAGATTACTGTCACTAATCTGAATTGACCTAAATTAAACTAAACTAATTTAATCTAAATAATTAACTAGAATTGCCTCTTGGCTGTTTTTGATTTGTTGGGGTGAATTAACTAAAAATTAACTAACTTGAACTAGGAAATTACTTAAACTATCAAATGTGAGAAATCTAACCACTTTTGGATCCTGGTTGCTACCGATCTAGGCAAAACCTAATTAACTACTAGTGACACATAGACATGCCCCCCAATTGCCTAATTGACCTAATACCTTAAGTTTCTAATTGGCTGCTTAGTTCCCGCTGCAAGAAAGTGCTAGATCATGACAGTGGACCATTAAAACCCTAATTTACTAGTTAAGTTAAACAAATTCAGCATGCGGGTGCTCAACGGTTGCAAGGATTCCGGAACAACTAGTAATTAATCGGTTAGGAATAGAATGATTTTACACAACCATTCACCAAAAGCAGTTAAATAGAATTAGCCAATAATCATAACGAGCAAAACGGATACTGTCACCATCAAACCGTTCATCATAACAATCAACTAATATAGTTAAACACAATAGTGAAAATTAAAACAAACCAAACTTGATATCTTTCCTTGAACTCTTTGAACTCTTTGAACACACGAACAGCAAGAAAGAAATAAACAGATAGCCACTGCCTTGATTCATGCGCAGCCAAAGGCTGCCTTCCAGCCGTGCGTCCCAAAACCCCTGAGGGTTCTCCGTCCAAACTCCCTGACTTTTCCTCGACCTTCCCTTTTTATTCTTTTGTTCTCTTGCTCCACGCTAACCCACTTAATTCTTCCATCAGCTGGGCCCGAAGCCCATTATCTCTTTTCTTTCCAAATTGTCGCATACGACAAATATGAATCCACAGACATGTTTTATTTTATCATTTTTGTTTTCTTTCTTTTTCTTTTAGTTCATCAGGTCACGTCTAAATGCTCCAACATTTGTAATATGGAATATTACTTTACAAACCTGCACAATGGACATAACATGTATTTAATCTTTTGAGCACATTCATTAATTTTAAAAGAAATAACATGTAATAATTTGTAATGAAACATAAATATGACACTTGATTTGTTGGTTGTCTCATGTTCAATTTAACTACACTGTTTTAACTCATCTACACCAAAGTTTCTAAAAACTCTTTTAACACTCTATATTTGTAACTTTTTATCTCGAAGCACATGAACACAAATCATAGAAAATAAGATGAGAGTTAATATATAATAACTAATAAAAATATATAATTAAATATATAAAAGCGTTACAAAATATTCTCTCATCACATCCCCACTGTTGGTCCAGAAAATTTACCAAAACACGATATTGATATCACCAACGAGTGCGGAATCCTCGTAAGTGATTGATTCAAGAAGAAAGTAGAAGAAATAGATTTGATGAAGTGATAAACAACAAAGATCAAATCTTGAATGATGAATAA
>JBCNJP010000007.1:31444829-31548324 GCA_039602395.1 Deinandra increscens subsp. villosa | reverse complement strand
CTGTTGGACATGGCCTCAGTGCCTAAAACTTTGGTATTTTGCTACTGGAAGTGTTTGGAATAATACCCCATTGTCGAAACGGGTCAAATTTGAAAAGTGGCAAAAAGTCACTACAGGACAAAATAGTCGGTGCGGTTCACAGGAGTGTTTTGGTCATGCCTGCGTTTCGCACACCTGGTAGATCAGAAAGGGCGTCGACCCTCCCTGCGGTTCGTAAAGGACTGCTTTCTGGGCTTTCTACGATCCGCATGACCTTTTTGGCAGAATTAGTCTTTTATTGAATATCGTGATTTGGGGAATATCGAGCAACCCCGTTTGATTCTAATTATGAGAATGGGCATGTTGGATTCCAGTAGTGATATTTCACTACTTGGTTTGGCCTGATGATCTCGTACGGGTGTTTGTTTTTCGTTCGGTATGTTCTCGAGAATGTTGTTAAGCTTCCTGTTTGTTATTAATCGTTGCTGACAATTACTTGTTGCATATATAGTTTGGATTAGGTTCTGATATAAGTAATTATATATATATCATATAATAGACTTGCATCTGTGATACCCGTGGCCGTTTGTATCTCTCGTACCCTGTGACGTTTCCTTGTTCCACCGTTTGAGAACCTGTGAGTTGATAGTTTTTCCCCTATTTTTATTTTAAACATTTCGGGGTGTACATGAACCATGTCAAATTGTCACTTGTTGTTGTTACTATGCTTAAGTAACTTTTACCATGTTATAAATTTAAACTCGCATGCTATGATATGTTCATGTTGATTAGTATGGTTAATTCGGGCCTGAGTGTTGGCCACAAAGACATTTTTTGCACCAATACAGTTGTAGAGGTAGATTATGGTGTCTCATACCCGTTAGTTGGACCCATTAGGGGTCGAGTGATGGTGTATATGCCTAGTCCACGAAGGGAGGCGTGCGGTGGTAGGACCGTACTCTCGGAGTGCTGGTTTTACCATAGGAATTTATAACAGGCATAGTATTGTTACTTGATTTGGGAACTTGTGTTGGAGTCAAATGCGCTACGACTCACCAACAACTTTTGTTGTTGACGTCTTTTTGCTTCATGTGCAGGTAGGTAAAGCTATGGTTGAAGTCACGTTTGGGATTGTTAGGGACGAGTTTGTTTTGTACTTGTTGGGGATTCTTTTGATACTTTGTGGTGGTTGTTCCCGTCATGACTATCTGTTGCTTTTCGTTTGTACCTTGACCGTACTTCCTGGGCGTAGGACCAATGTTTAAATATTAAGACTTAATGATATAAGTCCCCATGGTTCGTATATGCATTTGCATTGGACGGTTCGTCTATTTGTGTGTGTTGATCTTGTAATCCTACATCTATCTGTATGCTTTCGCGTGTTCTGATACGGCAGCATGTCCCACGTCCTCTCCTCCACGCCTGGCAGGGCGCGGCGGGGCGGGGTGTGACATGTTGGTATTAGAGCCCATGGTTCCAGCAGATTAGGTGACTCTTAGAGCCCCTAAGCATGAACCTTCTAAAAAATTGAAGGCTAAGCATGGTGCTAAGTCTAGGACGTAGGTGGGCGGGGTGTCACAATAGGTAATAATCATGAATGAAAAATTAACTCAATATGCAAATAACCGTGACAAATATAAAGATTCCTTAAACCCCTATATATACTAAACAAACTTGGGATAAAAGAAACCTAAAACTAATTAAATAATGAAATATAATTCTAGTTTAATACTAACTCAATTAAATAATTAATAAAACTTTACTAATTTATCCCTAACTATTAATCAATTACAAGATTAGTCAACATGCATGTCAAAACATTTACAATGCCCATTTGCATCATTAAATTGAAAGGATAGCATATATGCTTTAGTCTATCCTTTTGCAAGATATTTAGAGTATCTATAGCAGGTTCCCTATATTTGTGTGAGTGGACTTCCTAAAATTTGAGGTTTGGTTGTTAGTGGTTGTGAGTGGAGGAGAGAGAGAAAGTTACTGTTCATCCATATATTTGATAAAAAAATTTGTTCTCTCCCTATATTTTTTTAATATTTTTTAAAGTGTTTGTGAGTGAAAGAGGGAGAAAAGATAATGATAAAGGTATAAAAAATATTTTTTAATTAAAAGGGAGATAAAAAGGTAGTATTATTTAGTTAAACTATAGGGATGGAGATAGAAAACCTGCTGTGAATCCTCTTAGCAATGTTTTGAACTTTCCAAAAGAGTTACGTCAAAGGTCTTCAACTCTAGCTTTTGAAAATAGGCAAGCATCTATCATGTGTTATTCAAAAAGCCTTTATTAAGTAGCATCATTATTCACCTCTCTTTTTCTTTGGATTTGGAGACACTGTGCCCTCTATCTGCATGTATTTCAAAGTTGTTAAGTTATTTTTGGTGCTAATTGGGTTTGTTATGTATCATATAGTGTATATTCATACATGATGGCTCTCGAGCATGCTTTTTGGGTCTTTACCTGCTAGTGTGGTCGGAGTTGTCGCAGGTGTTGCTTGATGAGCAGTTAGTGTAGTTGATTCGTTGGTTTGAGCACCTGTTTCCAGGTTAAGTAACTGCTGAACCATTGCGGAGTCATTCAATCGATAACTAAGCTAAAATTTTTATCTTTTCCGATAAAGGATATCATGGGAGCTGGCACTTTTTAAGGACCCATAAGACCTTCTACCACAAGCATTCTTTTATAATCAACTCCCAACAACTGTTTCTTGGCTCATCAAAGAAGACAACCGGAAGAGTTGATGTTTCATTGAATAGTAGTGCATTGACACAATACATGTTGACGAGTACTGTTTCGTTAGTTCATATATATGTGTTCTTAAATAGAAAAGACGTACTTACATGTATTTTGGGTTTTCAATGGTGTCATGATGTTTGCAAGCTAAAGACCCGTCTTCTGGATACAACCTATCATTGCATTTTGGAACTGGACACCTACTGCTAAACCATGTGTGGTACCCATGTATTTCTTTAATTCTTGTAACACACGAAAACTTGATTTTGTTGTAAATAAACACATTAATGGTAATTCAATGTACGTGTATATATTACATTATTAATTGGAAATTTTATATTACACTAATTGGTGTTGAGTCCTTTGAGAGAATATATGCAATTGTGGTGAGGTTTTCTCTTATGTCCTTCTATGTTTAATACCCTGAGTAGGATAATTGGTTGCCTTTATCCTAAGGCGGTGATAGAGACATTGATGTTAGTACATCATTAATTATCCTTTCTTAGTGATTTTTAATAACCTATTGATGGTATCTGAGAGTCCTTCAGTTGTCGGATCCAAATCGATTGTTGTTGTTGAGCTAGATTATATTCGAAGGTTTCTTGTTCTCAATGTTATGTAAAACATAGAATTTTAAGTCGATATACTATGATAGAAATCCTAAAAGTGAAGGAAATTGTCTTTATTCAATTCCCTTGTAAGTAAATATTTCATATTCTTACGTAATTATTTAATATTCTTCATATTGACTTTGGTTTGTAGGTTTGATATAATGGTTAAGTTGAGATGTATACCGTTACTTTATTATGTATAGCCCTTATATATTTAGACCATAATGCATCCTATCCGAATGCATATACAGTAGCGTTACTAATACTAAAGTACATATTTGTCACCAAATTGCACAATGAGTTTGCCATTGATGTGTTGCAAAATACATCTCTTTTCCCATGTATTTTGTGTAAATTTTGAGTCGGTTTTGAGTCATTTTCATTTATTTACTTTTGATTATTTGAGACCTAATTAGAGTTTTGAGTGTTTTTACAGTTGTTGGTCCTAATCCCGAGGCAAACGTGCATTGAAGAAAAGTCGGAGATTGGAAAAATGAAGAAGTGCTGAAAAGTGAGGAACAGGCGTATCACCTAGTATGAAGAGATGCCCAAGCGATACGCTTGAGATAAGGGTTCACTAAATGGTCAACAGGCAGTTGACCAACTATTTTGCCGGCAGGTGTATCGCACAGGATGTCATTTGCTCCAAGCGATACACTTGGAGCCTTAATTTCCGAGAAAACCCTAATTTCGAGTATAAAATCAATTGTGCGGGTTTAATTTGGATATTCTGACTTCTACCGACGTGGGATGACCTTTGGGACGATTTTGAAGAGATAGGAGGGGCTGGAATCATAGGAGAAGGCGATGATCAATCATTCGACCACAACTCGAGTGTCGGTTTTCTATCTTTTCCATTGTTTCTCGTTCAATTAACTTAGACATCATGTTTTCCTGTCAAGTTCTAGACTTTATCAGTGTTCTTGATATTACCATGGTCCTAGGCAATTTTGATTATGCCACCTAGGCCATGTGATGACTATTTTATGTTTTTGATGGATTTCAGTTTATGACAATTTATTTGATGGATTGATGCTCTTTAAGTTCCTCTAATTTTCTGCAATTGAATGCATATGCATGTTACTAAATAGGGTTTTGATTATTGATTGATGCTTTATTTGCCTTCGAATATCTTTCGGGTTGGGTAATTCATTAAAGTCGCCAGCTCTAGGCTTATTAACCAAAGAGGGGTTTAGGAGACGTCCCGAGCCATAGTAATTAATTAATATTCATTATCTTGATTGTAATGTTCTGCTTCCTTTAGGAATTTCGAGAGGTGATAAAGGTATCGGGTAATCAGGTTGGCTAATAGATGTTAGGTAAATTATCCCGAAAGGAAATTGCTTAGGGTTTCTGGTCAGCTTGTTATTCTGTGTCAATTGTGCTCAATTAGAGGTAGCTCCTGCTACTGTAGGGTTCCTTGGATTGTTTCTAGGGTTTCTCTTAGGTAGTTGAAATGGGAAGGACCGAGAGGGGAACCATTTGTCCAAGCATTAGAGTAGTCGGTTAGGAAGGACCGAGATGAGAACTAACCAACCAGTGAGCATATTCTATCTTTTGGAGCTGTTATTTTGTCACACCCATAGAGTGTTGTGGGGTCCAATAGGGGTTGTTAGTGCTTATCATTAAGAATCAGGTTGCCATCACATCTATCATAGCCGAGAGAAGCCAATAGCATGAATTAGGAGTCTAGGTCTAGGTTGTACTGTTTCTCTCATTTGGTTTCATTTACAGTTTTCCAGCTTTCGGCAGTTAAGTTAGTTAGTTAATTAATTTACTTCAATATAAAAACAAATCTTTAAGTAATTTAATTTCACATTAACATAGTTAACTTAGTTACATAGTGTCTCTACGGATTCGACCCCGGTCTTGCATAAGCTTTACTATAATCCATAGATACAATTGCCTAGTAGCTTGGTCTAGTTTTAGGATTATTGGGTTTTAACTTAGTGTGTCTAGGTTAGTTTATTTAGTTATTTTTAGTGACAAAGTTTAGCACATCAAATTTTTGTTGTCGTTGTCGGGGACACTTGGCAATAACAATATTAGCTTTGGTTTGTGAGATTGGTTATTTGTGTGTTTTTATTTTTCTTGTGTGTTTTTATTTTTTTAGTTACCTTTGTTAATGTTTGCCTTAGGTTTTAATGGTTTATTTATGTTTTCTAGTGTCTTTAGTTAAGTTTAGGTTTTTATTTATTTCCTTTGTTCTTTTTCTAGTTTATGCCACACACCCGCTCTCGAGGACCATCTGACTTTTCTACTATTTCTAAGCCCAAGAGAGACATTCACGAGCGAATTTGTGAGCTTCGTGAGTGTTTGAGAGATCACATTGACAGTCAGGTACGCATACTAGCTTCCATTTCTCGAGACACTACTCCAATTCCATTCCTAGTTTAGATATGGCTACTAGACGCACTGTGCATGAGATAGCTAGTGATGGGGTAGTTGATGATAGGTTCTCTATAGCCCAGACCACCATTACTAACACTACCAACTAGCAGATTCCTTCACATGTTCTGAACACCCTCGCCCATACCCTTCAATTCCACAGCCTTGACAAAAAGGAGGCCCCCACCCACCTTTCTCGCTTTATTCGCATTTGTGCCACATTCGGTCTCAGTGGTGTTCAAAATGACGTTATCTACCTTCGCTTATTTCCATTCTCACTTTCTGGCCGCACGGTTATCTGGTTATAGACCCTTCATCCTTACTCTATTCCTACTTGGGATGATCTAAAACATAATTTTTTTAAGAAATACCATTCACCTGCTAAAGCAACTCGGTTTAGGGAGCAAATTCATTCCTTCCGTATGGACCCCGATGAGCCTTACCACCTCGCATATGACGACTTCAATACCCTTCTAAGTAAATGCTCACAACATGGTTTGACTGAATAGGTGATCATCGAGAAGTTCTACAATGGTCTACCTATACAATGCAAAAAGGGTTCAAAATTTCTACAGGGGGCATATGATGGAAAAGCTTAGTATAAATGAGTGTAAGAGTCAATTTGAGAGTTTTGCGTTAGCTGAGAAACAGAACCTCGGTGATCGTAGGGCTACCTTGGTTCCCATGAAATCTACATCTTCACTTTCTACGACACGGGGAGTCCACCATGTGAGTTCCGACACTACTACTCGGGCTACCTTAGAGGCGATCCAGAAGCAGCTAAACGACATTCAACTCAAACAATCGGCGAAATGTGAGTTGTGTTGAGGCAACCATGACACTCTCAACTACCGCTCCCCACCCCTGAGTAGAAAGTCTATATCGGAAACCAAAACACTTTTTGTAATTCATTTAAGTCGGGTGGAGGAGTAACCAAAATTTTGGATGAAGAGATGGAGGTAACCCACCGGGGTTTCAACCGAGACAGAGTCGGAGTGGTGGAGTTGATGGCAGAGGGAGCATTAAAAGGATAGAGAATATTTTGGCTACACAGACGCATATGCTGACTCAGATTGCTATGAGATATGAGGCCACACAGAAGAAGCTATTGGAACACGACACTTTACTAAGGAATCAACAAGCAGCTTCCTGGATTTGCAGCGGTCTGTAGGTGATATAGCAAAGAAGGTTAATGACTTGAGGGGGATCGTTTTCTGGCAGTCCACAGAAAATCCTAAAGCTACGGTTAATGCGGTCACCATGAGGAGTGGTAAAGGAGGAGTTGAGATGCCATCACCGGTAGTAGAGGAAGAAGAACCGGTTGATGAGGAGATAGAGATGGAGACTCCGGATGGGATGGTGCATCAAAGGCTAGGCCCAGTAAGTACAACATCAACATCTGAGTCTCAACCATCGAAGAAGCCGGTTGAGGAGAAGCCGAAGAAGAGAGTGAGATTTGAAGAAAGGCCAATCATAGCGGATGATTTGAAGCGTGAACCATTTCCCTTACGGTTGATTCAGCAAAAATACGCTCAGGAATATGGTCAGTTCATAGATATATTTAAGCCATTAAAAATTAAACTCCCATTCGTAGGTACTCCAAAAGATGCCAAAATATGCCAAACTTTTAAAAGACATATTGAGTAAAAATAGAAATTAAAGGCCTTTTCGACCGTAACACTTGATGAACAATGTTCGACTGTGGTCTAGAATAAGCTACCAGAGGAACTGATAGATCCATGAACGTTTACGATCCCGTGTGAGTTCGGTAGTTCATCTGTGACGCACGCGTTGGCGGATCTTGGTGCGAATATTAATTTAATGCCTTATTCTATCTATAAGCACCTATATTTAGGAGATCTGACTCCAACGTGCATGAGTATATCGTTGGTCGACCGTTCTATGAAGAGACCTAGGGGATAGTGGAAAAGTGTGTTTGTTAAAATTGATAAATTTATATTCCCTGTTTATTTTGTGATTGTTGATATGGATTATGATGATAGGTGCCCGCTCATCTTAGGTAGGCCCTTTTTTAGAACTGCTAGAGCCTTAACTGATTCTATGAGGGTAAAATTATGCTTAGGGTTGGGGATGAGAGTGGCACATTCGAGGTAGGAAAATTCAAAAGATTGGTAGGTAGTCAAGATGAGTCTGTATATTTGCTTGCTTCTTTCATATCTTGTGTAGGACGGTGTGTTGATTACGTGGGTGGAGCTAATTTTGTGGTTAAACGTGACTTAGAAGAGGTGATAGTTGAGGACAAGTGTGGGGAGGTCCTTGAGGGTTGTGATGATTTAGTGGTAGTTGAGGAGTGTGTAGAGGAAGAGGTGTCACACCCCCAAAAAATCCAACCACGGAGTATCACCGCGAACGAAGGCATGACATACCAAGATCTGAGTCGCCAGACACATCGAACACTCTATATGCTCGACAAAACGTTTGAAACTCATTTTCAACAATTAAAGTTCTAAAATGTTTATCAGAGTTAACAAAGTTTAAATCAAGTTTAGTTTGTGGAAGCGACAATAAACAAATATAAGTTCAACAGTTTCACGCCCAAGGCGTTAAGAGGTAATTAATGTTTAACAATCATGCAAAGAAAGAACCATACATGATCCTAAACGTGCTCCTTAGCGTGCTCCTAAGACCTGAGAAGAAATATGCTAAAAAGTGTCAACACAAGGTTGGTGAGTTCACAGAGTTTAAGCAAAAGCAATTGGAATATCATTTATCAAACCAGAAAGTTAACCAATCAATCTTAACGAGACCTACCCAAAAGCAGGATTCCCAAATCCTTAACCAATTAACATACCCTAGGATAGCTACTCCCTGTTTATCAAAACCCAATAGCACCTCGTTCCTATTACTCTGACTGTATGTAATTGCCTTCCCCTCATGACTTTGCCGAACAATGAGAAAATTAGGACGATATAATACCCCATCTCCACTTCCTTCCCGGCAAGTGGGGTTAGATCGACTAGCCGGGGCAGGGCTTGTCAGACCCAGTAGTACTACATCATACTTCCCCATTATCAATCTGATATTAACGGTCACTGTAGAAGGAATTTTATGTTTTGGCAAATTGTATCTTGCTATGGTTATAATATGGTATATTAAGGTATATTAATTAAAAGAGCATTTATAAAAATGTAACGTTACCGCATGTCTTCTCCTCTAAAAGTGAAACAAGTAAAAGTGGGGCTGTAAACTCACCTTAGGGTGCAATTTAGTAATTCAAATAATCAACCGACAAAATCAATGAATTCCCTTAGACTTCACCTAAGACACATATCAGTGTGAGTGTTGTCTGTGTTGACCGACTGTCCCGACAACACGCAGAAAATAGACAAGTTGACTCGAATACACAAATTACACATTGGTGATCAGTTTAGGTTTTCTCATGTTTATCCTAACACGTATGTCATGTAAACTAGTCCGAACCATAAACCAGACCAAATAAACTGATAACCGAAGAAACCGAATTAAAAAAACACAAAACCATAAACCAGACAAAATAAACTAAATTTACAATGCGGATTAGTTTATTCCGATACGGATACGGTTTGGTTTCTCGGTTTATTCGAATTTTGGTTATTTTTGCACACCCCTACTAAAAATATTGTTATCAGAAAGAAAAGAAAACCAACAAGCAATTGTCTCAATGGTTTAAGGTTGTGATGGGGAAACCTATGACTAAGAGGTCACGAGTTTGATCCCTAAGTCGTCCAGTTCTACCATCAAGTACTAAAGTTCACTTGGTGAATTTTTCTGGAAAAGTATTTAGATGTGTCTTTGTCCCCCAGCACCCTTGAGAGTATAGTCATGTTCCATGTTCTCTCGAGTATGGATAACCCTTTACACCATAGGAATCTCTAAGGTGAAAGTAGAAGGAGGTTGCGATTAGTGGTTAAAAAAAGGTCACCAAATCACCAAATAAAGAAGATCCACGTCATAAACAAGGGGAGGCTAAACATGTTTAAACTAATTTTAAGAAGAAAAAAGAGGGGCGACAGTAAGGTGGGTGAAGAAACTGATGAAACGGGGCGGACATCTCAAAGACATTTCTTTACCAAAAATTACTATATCTTCAACTATAAACCGAGATTAATCTCCAATCCAGCTTCATTTCCACTCCAATCGATCCATCATTCGTCTCTCTAAATTCAAATCCCCTCAATGGAGTCTGCAGCTGTTTTGCGCTCTTTTCACTGTAACATCCTCTCTATCTCTTGATTTCTGTTTTTTTTTTTTTTTTTACAAATTGATGTGGAATCGGTGATTTATGTTTGATTGCTTTAGTACTTACTTATAAATGATGTTCTGATGATGTAAATGCGTCGTTTTGATTTATTATGCAAATTTGTTAATGTGAGTGTTTACTTAGCTTGGTGCTTCTGGTTCTCTGTTACTGTTGTTTTTTGTCTTGATAATTTTGGTAATAAAAAACCTTATCTGCCCCAAACCTGTTGCTTCTGAAATCTAAACCATTTGGCTGTGATTTCATCTCTTTCTGATGATGATGAACACTTGTTGATATTAGATCAAGATTACTGAGGCTAACAAGTGCACAAATAGAATGGATTATGGTTTAATAAATTAGACAAATGCATCCCTCCAATCTAGGCTCTCATAACCATTTTCCCATTAATGGAGTCCCCTTGGATAATATAATATCAAAGTGAGATTTTACTATTTCTTCTTCTTCTTCTTCTTTTTCTTTTTTTTTTTTTTTTTTCGTGTGTGTGTGTGTGTGTGGAATCTACAGGCTTTTTCTTTGTATGTGCAAGCCCCTAATCATTATTGAAGATAATCTTAATCTCTAACTTTTGTATGGCATTTTTTCTTGCTGGATTATGGCAAATGTACACACATGTTTAAATTATGGATGTCTCACTTCATTATGATAATTGCATCCCAATTTCGATCCAAATCATGCAATGAATTATCAGAGTTTCAAGACTCTGTGCGTATTATAAACATAGCATGATGTTTCTGCAGGTTATTGTACAATTCACCATTTTTACTGTTTTTTTTACTGAGTTGTCTAAAAAGAATTACCTTTTTCTTTTGTGTTTGTGAAATTGAATTGATGTGTGATCTTATGATTACAGATTCTATGGGCACTGCTTTACCTTTGCGCTCTGCATCTGAGAGACTTGGTGTGGTTTCTATGTATAATTCATCATTTGGTTGCGATCTTATTTCTTCTCAAAAGAAGCGGACAGGGGCTCTTGTGTCATGTGTGAAGTCTTCTGAAGTTTCTGTTGTCGAAAAGTCAAATGGTGAGTGTTTTCTTTTAAGCGAATCATCAACTTTACTGGTAAAGATTAAGCATCATTGTTTGAACAAACTAAAAAGAAAAAACTTGTTTCTTGATCTGATTTCATTTCATTATCAATTACCTCTTATCTTTCACTTCATACTAAAACTATAAAGATTTCAAGATGAAACTAGATAGATTGAAATTATTGCATAAGTTCAATATTCTCTCTATTTAAGGCTGGTGCTGATGGATATGGCCCATAATCAGTGCGCTTTCTTATTCCATGATTATTGGGACTTCAGTTTGATCCTCAGGATATTAGGCAATAATTTTTCTTCATTTTTGAATCATTGGTTGTCCAAGATCATTGATGATGTCCATTTATGTTCTTTTCGTTTTGACTATGATTGGGAGGCTATTCATTTTTCTTGAAGTAAAATACCATCACGTAACTTTGAGGATTTCTTTCTCAAGAATTCTTTGATTTACTCTTCTACACCAATAGAGTTTGTATTATACCAAGTACTTGCATCAAATGCTTTGGTAGATGAAAGTAAATGCATTTATATTTTGCTATGATACTTATGATCATCATCTGTGGCATTTTCATCTTAAGGATCTGTGGAGAAAAAACTTTCAACAGTTTCAGCTTTTCCTAATGGCTTTGAGGTAGGTGTCTTCAAACAGACCTCTATTTACTTCAATTACACACCGCGTCTATATAGGTGAGAGATCTTTACAGAATCATAAATATTGTGAGAACTAAAGGATAAAAAATCAAAATCATTCATTTATAAAATAAAATTAGATTAAAAAAGGTAGAAATGTAAACGAATAAACGATTTATGTCTCTAATTAATTCATTTCCCTACTTTCTCTTCTCTCTTTATTCTTCATAGCAAGTTTCATACACATGTTACATAATTATAGTGAATCTACACCCGTGTTGATGTTTATAACATATGGATACACATAAATTAAGTATATTCACATAACATAGATGTATATTGCTAGTCATGTTAGAATCTTAGATAAAACCACATATAAATTAATGATTTTGATTGGTTCTGGCAGTTCTCATGATATTTGTGGGTCTGTAAATATCCCTCCTGTATATGTGTCTGTGTGTGTATATATGTACATATATTGATTATACTTATATTCTTACCATTTATTATCAGGAACTTGTCCTTGGTGTCTGTGACGAGACACAGATTGCTGAGCTGAAAATGAAGGTAGCTCCTGTATCTGCAACTAAATGTTGTGTAACATTATAGTTTTTAAAATTTGAAATTAATGAAAGAAAGTGACTGTTTTTATATAGATTGGGGGATTTGAGTTGCATCTCAAGAGAAACATTAAATCAGCAGAAGCGATCATTCCTGTTGCTTCGCCAACAGAAGCACCACCAATCCCTAGCAAACCAATGACCGAATCTTCCCCTGCTACCCCACCATCACCACCAACTTCTCAAAAAGTAACCCCGTTTACGAATATTCCGGTTGAAAAGTCAAAGAAGTTAGCAGCACTAGAGGCTTCTGGGGCTAGTGGATATGTTCTAGTCTCGTGTCCAACGGTATATATTGCATACTGAATGTTTCTTTTGTGCAAAAAGCTTTGAGTTCATATTTCATCTTCTTTTTCTTTTTCTATTATCAGGTTGGAACATTCCGTAAAGGCAGGACACTCAAAGGGAAGAAGCAGCCTACTCTCATCAAAGAGGTAAATTTTTACTCGCCCGGGAAGGGGTGGGGAGGGGGTTTGTAAATTTCTACTTTTGAAATTTATGTCCGTTATTAGTTCTGACATAAATCAACACCATATGCAAAGTTATTCATAATTTACTATACCAATAAGCGTATGGAAGCATTAAACTTTACCTTGTACCCGTCGGTCTTCGATTTCCATTTTGTGGGGCCCATATTCGTTTGTAGTTGCTTCAAGTAAGGATGGCAATGGGCCAGTTATTGGTAGTCCCATATCCTTCCCATTCCCGTTACTAATTACCTATTGGGTTTGTGAGTATAGCCATTTATGGTCTTATGTGGTTAAACTTACCCGCTGGGATGTCGATTACTTGGAACCTGATCCTAAATTCAACTAAAAAGAACTTGAAATTTCATATACTCAACCACACTTCTAACAATTCTATGATTTTAGTAATTTTAAGTTTCTAACAATTAACAACTTCAACATACTATTTATTATATTAATTTTAATTTTGAAATGTATTTTAATATTCAGTTTGATTACCAATAGTACTATTTCAGTAACAACATAATTTTTTGAGTAAAATGATTTGGGAGGTTTTATGCATTAGAAATTGACTCTTGACCCGTTTGACGCTTTAAAGATGAAACATAAACCCAAATTGACCTCTATTCACAAGTAAATGGCTTGAAATTAGAGCTGGCAATTTGGGTACCTGTTTAGACACGGTAAGACATGTTTAACAAAAAAAATACACTATGCAATTTTCTACTTTTTTAATAATAATTATTCTTAATATTCTAGGGTTCACCATTTAACTTTTTGATACATAAAACATATAACTGCCACGCTCAAACCACCAAAACCAAGTTTTTAAACGAGTCGTTTTCAGGTTTGATACTTGTGTTAATCGCGTCGTATCTAACATGTTTAACACGATTTGCCAGCCCTACTTGAAATTGCCAACTCGAGATTACAGGATTACTAGAATATGTGTTTGTGTTTGCATCTAACACAAGTTCAATATATAGGGTGATGTTATTAAGGAAGGACAAACTATATGCTATTTGGACCAGTTTGGCACTGAACTTCCAGTGAAGGTGAGATATTATCCTCAGACGTTTCTTCTTTCCAAATTATATAATAATCATTTGATCATCTCTCTCTATTTTTTGAATACCATCATGCAGTCGGATGCAGCTGGAGAAGTCATAAAGATCCTCTTTGATGACGGAGGTATGATCTCCGCTTACAATATCATTCTTCCAACCATTTTACTTGTTTTAGAACTATTTGCAGATGAAGAATTTGATTATTACTTATATTTGTTAATCAAATTTATAACTTTTATGTCATTCTGACATATAAAATTTGTGATTCTACAGAGGCCGTCGGGTATGGGGATCCCCTCATTGCAGTGTCGCAATAGTTTCATGATATCAAGTAAAGTAACATCCATCACTTATTGGAGAAGTTTCTGGGTCCTGAGGCTGGTGGTTTGCTTCTGATTTCATATCTTTTGTATTCCTCTCACTTTGAGCATTTTCTCCTTAACCAATTTTGTGGGTTGAAAATGACTTTAGATCTGCAACAAAGAAAGAAAACTATTTGAACTTTTGACTACTAGATTATGTTTAAAAGATCTCAGAATAGAATGGAACTGCGCCCACCCGATCCTTAACAACCTGGTTCTTAATCCGATTACGCTCTATCCTCTAAAATCTATCTCTTGAATCAAAATCAATTATGTTGGCAATGGCGTTGCGCTTTCAAGTTGTTTGACCATTACCATTTGTCTTCGCCACTAATGAAATGTTTCTATTTCAAATAAAATGATTAAAAAACTAATTTTAGTTTCTAAGTTTAATACAAATTGAACTTTGGTTGAGTTTGACCCCTTTAACTTGGTGTGAAGGATTTGAAATAGGTTCACCACTTCATGGAAGCAACACCATGGTTATTTAGATCTTGTTCTTCTTTCCATCTCTATATGTTTTTTATATTATTTTCTAGTGCCCAAGATAGCTTATTTCATGGTAAAATCTTGTCATTATGTCATACTGTGTTGTCTTTTTAGTTACATATCGATATCAAATTTGCATCATTTAGTTTTAAGCTTTACTATCTCACTGATTGTTTAGGGTCTGTCTTTGGTTTCGTACTTTGTACTAACTTTTTTTTTAACGCAAATTCAAATACCACTTGTTTAGTTTGGACTTGAATCCTTAAACAATTAAGAGAAAAAAAACCTTATTAAACACTCAATTACAGGTAGACTAAAAGCGTTTGGTGTACTTTTTACTAACTAGTGTTAGAAATTATTGTAATTGTTTATAATATAAATTATGATACTTAAAGTGTTTAATTTTTATCATTTTTTTTTCTTTCTATATTTTATAACCTTTAAGTGGTTGATGTCTTTTATATCTTATAATACTATAAAATGTAATTAATTTATTAATCAACTTATCTGTTTTATAAAAATATAATTTTCTTTTTAAATTTTCATTTTATTCTATATTTATTTTGTTATATACTTTTCTCATTTATTATTTTCACATTTCTAGCAATTTAGCCAACTATTTTAGAGGGATAAATAAGCTAAGCGGAACATATGCTCGTCTAAGCTCAATCTCACTCATTTAACTTAAAAGAGATTGAGTCGGCTCGCGAGTAGAATAGTAGATAAATAACAAATCAGAGATGTAAATGAGTAAACCACTCATAAGCTACTCAGTATCGAATGACTAAATAAATAACATAATTTTATATCGTTTATGAAGAAATGTAAATGTATATCTCTTTGTGTTAGTTGTGCGAAAATGAGTACAAAGTGTATCACCTCTTTCATGAGGGTTTACATGAAACTTTTATACTACTCAATAATGATAATGTCAGGCTGAGGCATAACCTCTTTGATAGTGACCTTCCTTTTTCTTATTGGTGGATTAGGCTCATACCATTTGCAAGGGCACGTGGCCTCATCTCCTTGACAGATGAGAATATTATGTGGTCCTCCCCATGAGCTACATCCTAACAGGATGTATAGATATGGACGTGGCTGACAATCCGGGTCCGGTCAATCTATGGATGTCGTATGCGGGTCGAATTGCGCTCGAGCGCATATAATCACATCTCTTCAAGTCCCCCTAGTCCGGAAGTCCAAGCATACCGCATGGTTTTCGGATTTGATATTCCTATTGCCGTTATCAAGCGCAGTGTATCAGCCTCCTTTTTAAGGTATGACTGAGGGCATAGCCTTGGAACCGTCATTCCCTAAGATATCCTATCAGTTCTGAAAAGCGTCGAGTGTTCGCCTCCTAGGCATATAGATACATTGGGTCTCGGATCAACTTCTTATCGCCACCACATCTTTCAAATTCTTTTTCATACTCCCCTTTCTTGCCTTCTAATTGCATAATGTCTTCAAGCTCTGCAAAAGGCGCAGGAAACAGATCACCGACCTCTGACCAGTCCAACGTGTCCAAGATACCTCTTTCCTAGCCCGTGGATAAATACACCCACCTGATTACCAGGTATCATCTTTTGGAGTGGGATCCGATGTATCCGCACTCTGGCATGACCACATCTACCCCTCCGCGGGGCATGGTAACTCTTTATGCTGACTACTTCACGGATTGCAACTTTCGGGTGCCATTACCATCCTCATGACAAAACTGTTGAAGTTATACGGTATTCATTTGTCCCAAGTTCACACTATGGGGATCGCCCGTATCACATTCTTCAGTTCTGTTGCAGAGCCAACATGTAGAACCCTTCCGTGTCACTATTCAACCTGTTCCATCGCCTCACCATCATATATAGCTGGTATTCATTTGTCAAACACTCCGGGACATCTCCCTATGCTTCTGATTTGCCAAATAGCCTGAAGGGTTGGAGAGACCTGATTTCTCTACGATCAATCTAGACCGCTAAACTAAGATGCAATGAACTAGAGATATATTAATCTAGTCTAGAAGATATGTTGACGGCATCAGGTATGGCGGATATTTGCTTGAGTGTCTGACAGGATCAACAGGTACGTCAGAACAAGTGGATACAAACAAGTGAGCCTAAATAACTCGCCTTACCGAGGTAACTTGATTTATTTGGGGCGCTTATCCACTTCCGAGATAATAACAAGCTTCCGAGATAATAAAGTTTCCGAGGTAAAATAAGTTACTCCGGACAGTTTGTTCCTTTCGAGATAACTTATCTCGGGCCTTCTATATCCTCCGATATAACTAAATATTAAGCTGATAAGCATTTATCTAGGGAGTGTGATTCCTTACATTTATGTATCCTAGAATCGGTTAGTGGGTAAATCGAGTCTGGTTTAGTTTATGTAAAAGGTTCACACGTCACAACCCTTAACTGTGAATGAACCCGGTAACTCGCACATTATAACCACTTAAGTTAGAACTCGGGTTATCACACGTTATTCCTTCGCACCGTCCCCTTATGGACGTTTTAGTTAAACAATTAAGAACAAATTAGATTTTGTAAACCTGAACCCTGGTGTGCTCATATTTTATTTTCTAGGTAAGGTATACTTAGGGGCTGTTTGGTTCTTCTGTTTCATTTGGTGCTAAATGAATAAGCTGTCTGTATGGTAAAGAAGTGCTGAATCAATAAGGTGTTGAATCATAATGTGCTGTTTGTTTGGACATCTGAATGACTGTATAATAATTAAAAAAAAAAAAACTAACAAATCATTATGAGAACAAAAAAATCTATTTTTTTCTTTCATTTAGCTTGTCCCATATTGGTGTGGGAACAAAACACATAAATTTTCCTTCATTACCTTGTCTCATATTGGTGTGGTAATAAAAACACTATTTTTTTCTTTCATTTAATTTGTCCCACATTGATGTGGAAACAAAAACATGGTTAGCTTATATATGAAAACCTACATGACATATTAAGTTCTTATGTTGTGTTTTACTCCGGTATCTATCCGCGCGCAGGGGGGGTGCAAATTTGGTAAAATTGCCTTCCCGTACACACGAATGCAGCTCCGAAACTGGGGGGCGAGCACAAGTTTCGTTTTTGGTGACATTTGTTTTTCTTTCACCCGTTTTTTTTTCTTTTCGTTTTTCCAGCCCCTCGTCGTTCGTCCCTTCCTTTTTCTTTTCGTTTTTCCAGCCCCTTGTCCCCTCCTTCAGCCCTCGTCTGGATCAAAAAGGTTCCCGTTTCTAGCTTTTTCGGTCAGACGAAAATGCCTTTTTCGGTCAGATGGTTCACGGCCAAACAAACACCAACATATGCTATAATGTCTTAATCGGTCAGCGATTTTACCCATACAGACCTCATTAAAACGAACCAAACAGCCCCTTAGTTTTACCTTATGACTAATATTTTTATAGATTTATTTATCATCATAGTAAGAGTTATGAAATTGATGATGAAATTTCTGTTTCATCTCAATGTTTTTATTTCTTAACCATGTTTTTTTAATGGGTTTAGAAAGTTTGGCGGGTAATTTTGCGATTAGTAGTAATTGGACTATATGTTTAGCTAAAAACCCGAATGAATGAAGATGGCTACAAGGGATTCTTAGGAATCCTAATCGATCTCAGGTCGATGTTTTTACATTTTTAGTTACACGCCCTTTTATTTCTAGGCTATATATGCCTATTTTTATCGTATTGAATTATTTTGTTATAGTTTATTGGTCTAAGGGTTGTAGATTCCTAAAGAAGTCTAATATAAATATTGTCACTTACAAGAGTAATTTTGAATGTTATCAAATGAATGTAGTGAATCGTTCTAATGTAATTTTAAATATGAAAAGCAGTAATGGTTATATACAAACTAATTTGCTAGAGGTTAAATTTTTTCTTTTAAATCGAGAAAAAACAAAATTATAATTAATGAGTATAATAATGTTAATATGTTATATATACCTAAACAAATGTATGTCATCTAGATTTTTAACACTCTGTTTCATTTACATTTGTAACATTCATCGATGTAATTTTAAATATGAAAAGCAGTAATGGTTATATACAAACTAATTTGCTAGAGGTTAAATTTTTTCTTTTAAATCGAGAAAAAACAAAATTATAATTAATGAGTATAATAATGTTAATATGTTATATATACCTAAACAAATGTATGTCATCTAGATTTTTAACACTCTGTTTCATTTACATTTATAACATTCATCGATGTAATTTTAAATATGAAAAGCAGTAATGGTTATATACAAACTAATTTGCTAGAGGTTAAATTTTTTCTTTTAAATCGAGAAAAAACAAAATTATAATTAATGAGTATAATAATGTTAATATGTTATATATCTATACTACTATATAAAGCATATTGGTTTCCATGGCAAAATTGTAATTTTAGGCGTCTTAATTTTAAGACGGTTTCCTATTTATGGTTCTCATGAGGGTTCATCCTTTCTCAACCCTTACCATCCGTTCATCCATTACTATATCGGTCCTTCAGCGCAGCAACCAGACTGCCAAAAGAGAGCACAGCCCTCATCTCATAAAGTCTATGCCGATCCATCGTCCAATTGCTTCTCATCGCGAGATCCATCGTTCAATTTCTTTTCATCACAGGCGCCTACAGTGTTTTCAGCAGGGAATCTCCCTGTTTCGGAAAAGATTTTGAAAAAGAAAGAAAGATTTATGAGAAACGCCAATTTGAAATCTAAAAGAGGCACAAATGCAGACTATCGCTTCTTGTGAACATCAGAGAATACATGAATTGGGTAATCGTTTCAATGGCGCTCAACTTCAAATCTCATTTCAAATTTCAAATTGGTTCTATAAGTTCACACTTATCCTCTCAAATACTCGGTATATCTTTCGCCATTTGAGGTACGTTTCAACTAGCTCTCCATTGTAAAGCTCGAAATTCTGGTTTCTTTGAATTGATATGCTTTAAATTTGTATTCTGGGTTCTTTGTTTTCTTTGGTTTCATAAGTGTTTACTAGAATCACATCAGTTGCAAGAAGATTCAGTGAGTTCTTAAATCCATATTTTTACTCTGATTGCTTATTAACTGATTTTTTGAACCGTGAGTTCCCACATTTTGATTTTAATGATTTCATGATTAAGTTATTTGACTATATTATGTGATCTTCGGTTAAGATCTCATAAAACTTGAAAGATTTACATATAAAAAGAAAAAAAAGGAAAAAAATACTGAATTTACATGATGCTTTCTCAAATGGTCATAACTCACAAAAACAGATGTTAGAAGCTTTTAAAATAAGCAGTTTATTTGGTTTATTTGAGTATATTTGACTGTGTTTGTTAATAAGCAGCTTATTTGGTTTAGTTAAGTCAGTTATTAAAGCTATTATTGTGAGCTAAGTGTGTATATAGGCTATTTTAGTTAAAATGGTTGTTAGTTTTGATTTTGGTTTGAAAGTTTTTGTATATAGTCTGTTTTTTTTATTAATTTATGTTTACTGTCTGATTGGTAAAGCAATTCTCATTGTTAAATTTAGGTTCCTAGAGTGAGGATCAAATCTGGATTTCTGTTTACCTTAAACAAGATTATTGGCGTCGTGTTGGTGGGTGGGTTCTGTTGGTTGGGTAACAGTTAAAATAGGAGGTAAACTTTTATGTGCATTGATTTAAAAGGTTAGATCCTTGTATTTCCACATTTTGTTAAGCCATCTATGTTTGTTAATTGTTAAAGGCAGGAGGCTACTTTGTTATATCCATCTATGTTTGTTGATTATTCATGTTTTGTTAAAATTATCTTTGATTATATATAGTTTTATGATATGTTGGTTGTTGTTTTCGTGTGGAAACTTTGTAGGCTAACTGCATAGATTTGAAGGTTCCTGCCAAGGATGTATTTTCTTCCAAAGTAAAAAAGCTTGAGGCTAAACATTTCAAGCCCATGGATCAGGTGACTCTTGAGCCCTTTGAGCGTGATCATGTGTGTGTTGTTGGAGGTTACCGTGTGCCTAAGAAATAGAAACAAGCATCATAAATAATTGTTATGTTTCTTAACAATTATTGATTATCTTAATTGAAAGTTGATTTTGATTGTCTTCTGCGGTGATGTTATACGATAAGGTGATTAAATTAGCAATGATATACATGATCTGATTATGACAAATATGAAGCCCAATTCCCAAAAATAAATAAACCGTGTATAAGTTTCTCATGTGAGGATGCACTATTACCTGTTTGTGATATTGTGTTTTCATCTATAGGAGTGAATTGAAGCATCCAATCTATTTTCATCAAAAAGAGGTTGAAGAGGAGGCTAAAAAGGAATATGTCAAGACTTTTACTCTTGAGAAGCTCATCGCTATAAAGGTATTGTCACATTAATAGACATGATGATTTAACCATTTGAGTGAAAATAGGTTGGTTGTGGGTAATAGAAAAAAAACCATAAGCAGGGAAGCAGGTTAGGTCCAATGGGTCAAAAATTGTACAAAGTGCACGAAAATGCTTGGAACCTTAAATCGTTTTATCTAAAAAAAGATTATTATTTTTGTGGTTATATTGAATTCTCTATAGCTTAATATGTTTTTAAAAAAGGAGTATTAGTAGGGTAATCCAAGTTTTAACCAGTACAACTTATGTGCTTGATTGTTCAAGTCAGAGTTGTGTAATTCAATACAACATCACTTTCAATATGCAGGCTGTCACTGTCAACTCTCAATCAGGTGTAAAGTTTACAACTTCCCATTTTAATTTGTTATATTCAAATATTTAGGTATTTGTTGTGTTTTAGTATAACATATAATCAAGAGTAATATAGACATTTGGGTTAGTCTTTAATGTATATTTGTTTCTTCTCAGCACACATTTGATGCTTTTAACTACCATGGAACAATTTGTTTTTTTATTGAGTGTTTTCTGATGTAGTACAGAAACTAAAGCAAGCCTTCCACATATTCGAGATATGTGAGTTGGCAGTAGATGACATCATTTGGGTTGATAATCGCGTAGGACTGCATAAAACAACATGCCATATTAAGGGATGCACAGTCATTGATCTTGATTGTGAATGGAAGTCTAATTAAGAAAAGGGCAGTTGGAACAAGGTACATATACTCCACCTGGGTTTTCAACCCATTTTAGCTAATGTTTTCTGTTTGACCCGTTGGAGATAAAACACAACCTGGCTCAACCTATTCAAATGTGTTGAATTGCTACTTCTAATCATCACATTACTTAGTTTCCCAACATAATTAATCGTTTAGAGAATTTCTTTCTATTATTCTTTTCAATAAAGAAAATCTATCTGTTATAGACTTTTAATATATTTTATACTTCTCTTAAATCTTTCAACCGTTTGAAATGGTATTCGATTGAAGTAAAATTGTTTGATGTCTTTAAATGTATTTTACATACAGCTGATATTTAAAAAGTTGATATTAGGTCTTCATATATATTTTGCAGTTTGACATAGAGCTATTTTTTGTGAACATATTTATAGACTTTTACAACTGATGCATAGTTTTTTAAGCTGATTTTTTTATGCTTCAGTTGGGCGGTCTTGGAGTTTAGCTGATTTGGTAGTTCCTAAAAATTACAGGTTGTAAAGTACTCATTTTCTGGTAGTTCCGTTATGTTTTTTTTTTTTAAGTTTTCAATATAATAAGGTTGACAAAGATGATCTTGGTTGGCAAAAAAAGAAAAGAATCGAGCCTCTTTCCGTAATCAACTATTGAATTTATTTAAGAAATAGTTGTTACATTGATAGCGTATAGATACCAGATTATGATTATTTGTATTCTTTTGTTAACGTGCAGAAGCGGTTAATTCAGATTGTAGGAGGTGCTAGGGATGTAGCTGTGAAAGAAGTAACCCAGCTGCAACAGAAACTGGTACATGTACCTTTATACCCTCAAGTGTAGTTGGTGATTTAGTCAAATTTATGTCTTCACGTGACCCCGTCGCCTAACAAACGAGGCTACATTTGATTTGATTTTTAAGTATCAATACAAGGTACTGCTATGATCTTAACATAAGAAAGAAATGCTTCCCCTTGAAATTTGATTGTTCTCTGTTTACATTTGCAATATATATTTTTACATGTTCTTAAGATATGCCAAAGAAAAAGAACCATTAAACAAGTCCTGGATTTTCGATAAGACTCACGACCACCTACACCGCCAACAACTGCATTAGTAGACAAATAGTTTTCCTTTGTTTCTTTCAAAATCTGAAAACTGACTGATGATATGCGTTGTTATTAGTGGCAGATTGTTATTTCGTTTATGATACGGGTCAACGACCCTAACTTATTCCGTTAATGTACCATTAGCGCACATCTACATTTATCCACGTTTGCATTAACTGTTCCATGACTTAGTCTTTCATTTAGTCCCATGTTGCATTTGTACGTTTCAATTTACTCCATGTTTCTAGCTTAGTAAGTAATTTCCATTTCTATAAATAATTTTCCTGCATATTTGATTGAGGAGAAGTAAATAGTTGCATGAGGAGAAGTAAATAGTGGCATGGATTCAGTTCCAGTTTGAAGTTAGTAAACATGCTGAATGAACTCAATTTTTATTAAAGCCTGGTTTGACTTTTTTGGTCAATGGGCTAGAATTCTTGACTATTGGTTGGTTGTGATTGATTAGGTGGGAAGGGATATGATTAGTTTGTATACAAATTGCATTTGTTGGAGCTATGGGATGTTGTTAATATTGCTTCTGGCTGGTGCTCCAAAAATTTGGAATTTGAATGCAGGAAGGTGGCTTATGAATTATTATGGAATTCTTGGGAAGAATTTGTGTTCTTATGTTGTTTGATTTGCATAAGGAGTAGGGATGCTTGTGAATTTGGTTATTATAATAAGTTTTTTCAACCGTTTTGTATCAATCATTTGTGGATATTTTATAGATGGCATAGATAATGCATAGATAGGAATAGTAAGTATATGTTTGGGATGAATAGGGGTGGTAGGGAAATGTCTTCCTATTCCTATTTATTTTCCCATTTATGTTTGTAATATTGGTATATGTTTGGGATGAATAGGGGTTGTTGGCTGGGTTCAAAATTACAGTGAAGATACTATTGCATATCGACTTTTAAGGTCATACTTTTTTTAATCAATATTGATGTGTACGGTGCAGTTTTTTTTTTCTTCATAAACTAAGCCATAAAAAATCATTTCAGTTTTGACAGCTATAGATCCTAATGTGACTTATCTGGTCAAACTAATTCGTGTATGAAACTTATAGGTTTGAGAATCAATATATTGCCATTTTAAGGAGCTTGTTATAGTTATGAAGCAAGTGAGCCGCGTTAGTTTCTCCTGATCTAACTGTTAATTACTATTTTATAATATTAATAAATAAAAGTTTTTTTATAAAAGCTTTAATTTGGCTTCCGTAAATACTTTACGTTAGAAAAGACATTACTAAACATAATCCTATCTAATGTTATGTTATTTTTTTACTCAATAATTACTATTTTATGATATCAATAAATTTCTAAAACTGTGAAATCGTTTTAATTTGTTTTTTTCAAAGAAGTGGAGAGCTATGAGACAACTCTATTTAGATTAACTTTTTTCTAAAGCTAATGTTAATTATGACAATTCTTTATACGTACATTTATATTCTGTAACTTTTGTATCCGAAAGAAAATGGACAAGTAGTTGGAGTGAATGGAAATGTGGTTTGTTGAATTTACACTACACAGACATGTTAAAGACTTTAACTAAAGTTATCTTTTTTTTTTCTTAAAAAGTATAGTAAATATATTTTTTGTTTTTATAATTGTATGAGTTTATTATGGTCTTTAGTTTCCTATAACAATTGCTTGATAAATTGTCTCATTACATGTGTCAAAATTATATAAAATACTCCATAGACGTGTCATAATCTTATGGAGTGTGTCAAAATGGTTTCTTATTTTGATAGATGTTTATTTGACCATTAATAAAGAACACACCTGTTAATCACAATCAACATGCATCATGATCTCATCATACATGATTGTAGTTCGCCGAGGCCGAACGTGCATGTACCGCATTATAAATTATCGTCGCACTGGATCGCGTTAACAGAAACGAATATCGCATTGTAGATTGTCGTTGTCGCCAAACATGAGACAAATAATGCACTATAAACTGTCACCCGCCGCAACGCGCGGGTACCCCACTAAATATTAGTATATATTTTTATTCGGATGTTACTTATTATTTATTTTAAATCAAAAAGGTAGATAAATTAAAATCGATGCTATGAGTAAGATATTAACAAACATACAATGTAATATGTCATGAAAAGATTGATAAAGTAACAAAAAACAAGTAACGAATATCACGTTGTAAATTTTTGCACCGCCATAACGCGTCAAGAAATAACAAATAACGCCTTATAAACTGTCACCGCCGCAATATATATTTCAATTCAGGTGTTTGTTGTTATTTGTTTGAGTTCTAAAAAAACGAATACCTCGATGTAAATTGTCGCGCCGCCATAACAAGCGAACAAATAAACAAATACCGCGTTGTAGTTTTGTTGTGCCGCTGCAACGACGAACAGAAGACGAATAACACGCTATACACTGTCGCCGCCGCAACGCGCGGACACACGGCTATTACCTAAACAAATGTATGTCATCTAGATTTTTAACACTCTGTTTCATTTACATTTATAACATTCATCGTAACTTTGATACAATCCACAAATCGCTACAATGCATGGTTCACATCTCATTATTAAACATTTACAAACATAATTAAATGAACGCGGTTTATGTTATTTAACTAAACAAAATTTCTTGTTTGTTCGTGTTTGTTGTCTAACAAACAAAAAGTTTACTAACTTCCTGTCGGCACCGGTGTCCGAGACACAAAGACATAAAACAAACAATACAGTATTTTCCAAAGAATCTCTGTGATGTGATGAAGCAGTTGGGCACCACGGCGTTTCTGTATCCAGCGCCCTTGCCCAACACTTTGAAATCACCTCCCAGGTACACCCAATTTCCAAACTTTACTTTTCAATCCGTCATTTCCTTATTTTAACAAAATCCATTTGCACTTTCATCCAATTTCCAAACGTTTTTGCAATTGCCTAAAACAGCAGTTTGATTTTTAGGTAAGCATGTTACTTCATCCAAGTCAAACTGGTAATTTTTCCAAAATTGAAACCCTAGCTCTTACTTGTTTCTTGACCTTTTAACAAATGAATTCAAGGTATAAGCAACTATCACAGGCATGGAAACCTCCACCAAACACACCTCAACAACCTTCCACGCTTGTAATCCAAACCCTAACCACACCTCATCATCTTCAGGGCTTCTTTCCTCAACTCGAAGCACCTGCACTTGCCCATGAGCTCATCTTCCAGTTACACACACTTCCGGTAACAACAAACTCCTGCATTCTTATTATTATCTTTGCAAATGCACTTTATTCAATTCCAAAATAGGTGGATGCTGCAAAGGCAGTTGCAGATGGTGATACACTAACAGTCTATGTTAGCACCTCAGATGCTCGGGAGTCCTCGCGTGTTCCCCTACAGGTACAAATGGCAGCAGTTGAACATAATGTAGCACGGGCCGAAGGGAACTACACCAAGGCAGACGCATTGCAGAAACAAATCAAAGATGCAGGTTATCGGTAACAACCCCTGTTTATATCATACTAGTCTAGTTTTTAAAGTTTGTAGTGTAAACCTTTTTCGAATCATATTATTCGTTGATGATATAAGGTATTTAACCGATGCGATTTGCAGGGTTATGCATATTGATAATGAGGATGTTCTAGCACGAAAGTACCGAATTAGATTGAGGTATGTATCTTAAATAGATAGATATTTGTGTTCTTGCTTTCTAGTTTAGTAACATAAGGTTCATTTCTAAAAGAGCCTAAAAATCCTAGGGTAATATAATACCACCGCAATAGTGATTACATGTGTTTTATCTCTAGCAGAGCAAAAAAAAATAAAAAAAAATACTAGCTTTAAAAGTAAACTGTCAACCCATCAAACTGACTTGTGACTACCCATTTTGATCTACCTCCCAACCAGCCCATTTTGCCACCTCTAGTTGTAAACATATCATAATGACAATAGAAATTTCATAGTTATATTTGGTGTAATTTATGATGGAAACAGAGGAATAGATGCGCCTGAAAGCAAGATGCCTTACGGAAAAGAGGCTAAGGATGAGCTAGTGAATATAATTAATGGAAAGTGTTTGAAAATTTTGATATTTGATGAAGATCGTTATGGGCGTTTTGTTGGAGACGTTTATTGTAATGGCATCTTTGTACAGGTAAATTGGGTGCCATTGTATTTCATGACGCTACATATGTCACGCAACTAATTTGCGAAATTAAATTAAACAGGAATCAATGTTGAAGAAAGGACTTGCATGGCACTATACTGACTATGACAAACGACCTGAATTAGAGAAGGTGATTGTTTTCTGACCTCTTGATTGTGCTAACAACAATCATCTTTTTTTTTTCTGTCTTGTGAAAATGGTTGAATTGGGTTGATATCAGTGGGAGAAAGAAGCCCGGGTTAAGAAAATTGGGTTGTGGGCTTCATCAAATCCGGAAGGTTTGTTATTGTTTATGATTTTTGTAGCCATTACTACGATGTTTCTTAATGAGAGTATTTATAGCTTTTACTATCTTATAAAAAGAATTGCGGAAAGATGTTATGTAATGATGCTAGCCTTCAATTTTAAATCTTTTTAGTAGCAGAAATCAGGATGTTCATAAACTTTCGAACCAGCTGAACTTTGGCCCAACCGAAGCAAGTCGACATGTTCAGCTGGCCCGACTTCTGAGATACAATGGTTCAGTCTTGGTGGTTTGGCGGCTTACCAGCCCTTTATTATATTAAGTAATCATCTTTATCATTTAAAGATTTTAATACAAACTACAATTAATCTTTTTTTAAAAAGAAGAAAAAGTTGGTGCTTTAGAAAAAAAGAGTTCTCGTTTCCCAAAACCATAGTTAGCGGTTTGTCCCTGAATTTTCGTCAAAACCAGTTGAACGGGCCGGAACACCCCTAGCAGAAACACAACCATATAAATATGCCCAGATAGAATAATAGAATTTCTTCATATGTAATAAAGCTGGATAAATACAACCATTTATAATGTTACTAAAGAATATCTTGTATATGTATGAAACAAAATGAATTACTTATACACAGAACAACTCTAAGCATATGTATATGCACACAGAACACACAAGGGCTAGAAAAAAACATATCTCTTCCTTAGCTTTCATCTCTTCGTATACGGGAGGGAACCGGTGGTTTGAGAGTTGCATCATTATGTCTTGAAGAATCCTCTTCCACCATCGATAAATGCGGGTTTGGGTTCTGATATTCCTTCATAAAACTGCTTAAACTTGGGCTAGATAGGGCGTTTTGTTGATCTCGTTCCCGAGGCAAGGGCGATATTGTCATTTCAAGAGGTTCAGTCTCGGTTTTTATATAAAACTTATCTTCCATTATATCATACGAGTTCCCGGTCCGGACTTCTTGAGCCAATGAACACCAACAACAGCATAACCACAATGCACAATCAGTAACAGCTGGTTTACCGCAACAGAAACTAGATGGTGGCAGATTAAACCTTTTCCTCATTTGAATCCTCCAAAATCCACCATAAAGTAAACCAAATAAACAAAGAAACACCCCTGTAATCCCCAGGATCTCCCTCACTGTCTCATTATCAATATTAATGGCGGCCAAATTGAATATCCAAAATGGCGCCAAACAGAATAACAGAAACGTCACGATATGAACATACCTGTTTCCAAAACCGAGCCTCTCCATATTCCACCCGAATACACAACAACTACAAAACAATGACAGATATGCTAATGATATATCATCCCAAAAATCAAACACACCTCCACTCCATTTTGGATTACTTATGCTAGTTTTTGAATCGTCTTTTGATGCAAACGAGAATCTTCTTTCAGACGTTTCCAGTATTTTGTGGGTCGAGCCACTACTACTCTCGGCATAACCTTTCTTTAGCTGGGACTCTTCATCAAAACCAATGTCGTAGTCCTTCCCAAGAGGACTAACGACACTATAAACACCAGCAATTGCAGGGGCGCCGATTGCTACAGTAATAGTCAGCGCCACTCCAATTGCTGGTCTCTCTGATCTCTTGTACCCAACATTCAGTCCACACAAAGCATATTGTGCAAAACAATTTAGATTCAACAAGAACACGACAACCATCATGTGTGCCCATTCATGAGGTTTGTAACTCGCATTCTTGCAATATAATTTTCTCAACTTCGTAACGTCTTCTGACTTCCATCTTAAAAGTAGGACGAGATGATAAAGCCGATGAGGGTGTTGGTATAGGCACATGAGCGTAAACAGCGCGTTGAGAATCTGGTTGTTGACTTCAAACCAAGCGTTTCTTTGTGATTTCCTAGGAAGCGCGCTGTTTAACATACCTGTCATTACAAGGAACAGAATCGCACCCGAGATAGCCACACAAACAATCCATAGCAAAAGAACCATGTTCATTGGATTCTTGATCCACTCTTTAGCCAGGCTGTTGAGCGATCCGTAATTAATTTTCCGACATAAGATCCTACGAACATTTCCTGTAAACGTATTGTTACTAACTGAGCGTGAGAATTCATCTTTCTCTTGTGCCAGCCGTTGGAATTTTACAGACTGGACGTCTGGTTTACTGAATCCAGAAAAACTGGTGACATTTTGACTACGATGGACCTGATTTTGATCATCTGCTTCACTAAGAAGTCCCTTCTGATTGGCGGTTATGTGTAGAGGAACAAACTTCTTGGTTCTAGATCCACTGGGTTTGTCATCTTCAGCTCCATTGTTATCCATGGAAGACATTGAAACGCGAATTGCCCTACAGTTATATGAAACTGAATTTTGAGTTGAAGACGAATTACAGAATTATCAAGCAAAAACTACGAATTATCCTCCAACCGTCTAATCAAACATAAATAAAAGAGAAATCATGTCTAAAATCAATAAAATGGAGCACACCTTATGTTCTTAAACTTAATTCGAATTTAAACGTGTTTTAAGTTGAACACGGGCAAAGGAAACATCAATCAATAACATCCATGAAAGCCTGTATAACAGGGTGATAAGTACGAAAAGAATACTAGAAATTATCCTCAAACGGTCATATCGAATATGAATAAAATCTGAAATTGAAAAAAATGGAGTACTGGTTTTTAGGTAGAAACGAGAACGTACCTGCAGGAGAAAATGAAATTACTTGTAGTTGTTGATATTTTGCGGCATTAATAACGAATGAAACTTGCACGGAAGAATAATTGAAGAAAGGGACGAAGAACGAACGAGTATATTGACCAGATGGAACTTGTAATTCATCATCAATCATCATCTTCCAGAAGATGACCAACTGGCTGCCGGCGGAGGGAAAAGTCAAACGACGATGTTTGGCCTTTGCTTTTGCAAAACTGGTCCTTGTAGATCTCTATGTTGACAAATAGAACCTCCGAGTTAACATATTTGATCTTATCTTTGAAATTTGAATTATTAAGTACGGACCTGTTAAATAGGTTTTGTGTGATAAATAGGTTAACATATTTATCAAACGATCAAAATCGTATTTAAACATGTTTTAAATCGTCCAACCTGTTTATGACATGATTAAACATATTTATCTTTTTGTTAATTTTTAAAAAATAATTAAATGAATATATTATGTATGGTTAGTTATTACTTCTATAAGTTTTTGTTTTGAATGTGCTATGAATTGTTGTTGAATGATATTATAATTATGATTTGTAATATATGTCAACCTTTAAATTGAGTAAACTTGTCATGTTAAATAGCTCATATCGTGTTGTGTTACTAAACATGTAATATCAATCGTGTTAAACAATTCATGTCATGTTTTAAAACAAGTCCGTGTGAAGAAATGACATGATTACTTAATCATATCATGTTCGTAAGTAATAATCCTACTTGTTTAGCATATTTAAACCTGTTTTGCACCATGCAAAGTTAAAGTATGTGCAACTTAATCCTCTAACAGGTTAACCCACATCACTTCATGGTTGTAGTTTATTTGTCGTGGGTACCTGAGTCACCTTAAGAGTAAATCGACGTGTCAATCTTGAAGTCATGCCTTCAGATGGAGCATGTTTTTTCTCGTGAAATTGGTGTAATATGCCCCCAAGAACTATATTTGGACGGTGAGATGAGCCACACATTCACAACAACAAATATAATATATTAATAGTTACGACACAAGCTCACCAACACACTGCTTGGCTAATACACTGCTAATAGTTCGAATCAGTTGTAAAAAGTTAGACTAACATCTAATCTTATTACCGGTCTATTTATAACAAGTTAGACTAACATCTAATCCTTTTTTTCCTTATTGAAAGGGGTAACCCAAATTCATTTTTTACTAGGCTTTTTTAAATAGCTCGCGATTCGAAACTCATTTAAAAAGATTTTGAAAGTACTAGCTTGAAATCCGCTCGTGAGTCAGCTAGGTTCGTCTATGATCCAAGCCGAGCACGAGCTGATATCAGCTTGGGTCTGTTTGGCTCGGCTCATGAACAACCCCAATACACTATCTCTGAACATACATCTATCCGCAAAACTGATACGAATCAAATGGCAATCAAGATTGAAAAGGATAAAAGAAAGAAGAAGAACATAAAAAACTCAAAGAAGAGAAGATTTTCGTAAATTCATCGACGCCTCTCTCCTAACCGCTCGTGTACTTAAACAAACTCTGAGTCTTGATACAAATTTACACTTGCATCTCTCACATTATGCTAGAATTACAAAGGACCCCTTTCTACTATTTGATACGTAACAATACTCCCTCCATAAAAATTCTTGACCCCAAGAATCGGAAAAACAAAATTTGACCACAAAAAAGCACACAAAGAAGAAATTTGACAACTAACAGTGGCATGATTCATACCAATAGATCAGTGTAAAAATTATGGATCATCCATTTGAAGAGCATCAATATGTGTATTTAAGAAATCATAATACCATCTTCCATCCATAAATTCATTTTGGCATGTAATGTAATTCTAGAATGTTAGATGGAGTTATTTTTCATAAAGATATCAGGTCTTTTAACATGTACACCACCATAAGTGAACCCTGAAAATTAAACATCACCCTTGAAATTTCATGCATACACCCAATTAACTGGTTGTAATTAGTTAAGTCAAAATATCCACTTCACTGTCAAATTCTATCATCAAGTCCGAATCATCATCAGGCTTGATCATTACTCACCTCACTGTGGTTGCTTGTAATATGTTTTCCAAACTCCACATGCACCAATGTGTTGGTTAGAGGTCTTGCAATTCAAACTTAAAACTGCAATGAGATTAATAAAGTTTGAGCCTTTGTTGAGACCAATCATCAAGCTTATTATGGTCACAATTACTGGAACCAACTGAAAGCAATAGTATTTGGTTTCATATTCCTAAGTCAATGGAACTAGCAACAACATCAGAGAAGCAAAATGAAGTATCCTTGTCTGAAATTCGACACAAATTGGAAGATGAAATGATTAAAAAGGTTAGACTCTATTCTTCACTCAATCAATGAATATTGAAACTACCCCCAAAGCAAGGTGTTTGATGAAATGCCCATTAGGGTGTAAAATGTGATTCAGGAATCCATTCCATTACTGAAAATAAAGGAGTACTAAATGGTGATTTTCAAGAATCTGTAGATAGAGATGGCAGGGGATGTTACTGAAAATGAGTCAGGTGTTCAAGATAATGAATAAGATTTCTAACTCATCAGTAGATTTTGAAGTAAACGATGCTATTGATCTACAAAATGAAGAAACTGTCCTGTATATATAATTGAGTCAAGGATAAGTCCTTAAGGTATGAAGTACAGTCCCTCATAAATCTTAATCATAATTCAACCATCTCTTACTTGATTGTTGGACAGGACCTCTAATCCAACATCTTTCATCTTTCTTTCAATCCCGTGGTGGGAAACCCTCGATCATTCTTTCAATTTATACAACCTTATAATAAACACACATTCAATCACAGATCTCTCTAGGAGCTGCTTCTGTATCCCATAAAATAGATGTGAGACTTGCCCCCTTCTCAGACGCTATTGTTTGGGTGAGATTCTATTGGGTGGGTATGTTTAATTATAAAAACACACATTTGTGGCTTGCTCTACACCTAGGTAGTCTATAACCGCCTTTAATCAACAAGTAGTATATTATAAACGACTAATGCATTTCAAACAGAATGCATCAACAACTCCTATGTCCCAAAGATTGGATCATAGAGTTAGAGTTGGAGATATGATAAGTAGTCTTCAAATTGACATCATAAATTTAAGGGAACAAATGCATTCCATTAACAAGGCCCCAGTGCCCCACACAAGGGAATTATATTTGTTTGAAGAAATTAGTGGCTTAAGTGAGATCATCCTCTTCCATCTCCTTGGCCTTTAGCTTGTCCTTCACTCTCAACAAAAGGGTTGTCTTCCATGCATCCTGTGTTCACAAAGGTTGTGTTAAACCTTGCGGCATCGGGAAGGTCAAGAGGGTCCACCGACCTCCAAAATTCACCCGAATTTTGTTATATAAAAGTAGGGGATTTTAAAAAGAAAACATGAGTGTTGAAGAACTCTTTAAATTGTTGTTGGTTGGCTAAGAAGAAAATATGATTTATATGTTTTTTGAGAAAAAAATGTGAATTTATGTGGAGGGAAATGTTAATAATTTAGATGAAAACATGAGTTTTCTTGCTATATGTAAAAACATTTCTTTGTCAACCCTCTGACTCAAAAGTTCTAGTTCTAGTTCTGCCACTGGATGTAAGCATGTTGTTGAACCATGTGTTGTTCTTTTATCGTCTCATGTGCTCGAGACTGTATCTTTGATTATCGATCCTAACACATATCACTACCGCAACATATATATCCCCAAATGCTTTCATTTCTAAGATGAAATGTTGGAGCATAAAAATAAAAATAATCGCATGAATCTTACCAGCTTAGTCATGCTATCAAATTCCTTGATGGCATCAGTGAATTTATCAACATCTTCCTCATCAATCGAAGCAGCCAAATCCTACCATAGATTAATAGTATTTAGATATAGAACTATTGTTATTGTTTCTAAAATGCAACATACCGCTAGCAATCTGTATTCACGTGATCCTGCAAAAGTTGGATCTAGTTCCTACAGAAGGAAATATGCATTCATATGATATCTCGAACAAGTGTGATGGCACAAAAAAAATTCTCAAGGGACACTAACGCGTGACCTGATATTTTTCCAACGCGTTTGTAATTGCCACGTCATCACCTTTACAGAGTTGGCAAATGCCGGCATTGAGTAGATGCCCTTTAACACCATATTTAAGCAGATTATTGCTGAGTGCCTGTCTTGCTATGTCTTCATAAATTTCAATGGCTTTCTGATATCTGTCACACATGTTGGGCGTTCTGAGTTTTGTAATTTCAGAGATTAAAAAGGGTATTTTAGTGATATGGGAACGGCTGAAAGCGCTTACTGTTCCATTTCAGCAGCATATTGTGCAATTTTCACCCTGCACTGATTTGCATTAGTGCTGGCTTCTTCACCTTCATAAAGGTCAGCTGCTTTATCATAGTAAACCATAGCTTTCTCCATGTTTTGTTCATGTGCGTATAACTCCGCTATTTCCTGCCCAAGAAAGAAATCAAAATCCACTCGACTTGTGCTTTTTTTCCTGTCAGGATTCCTGTTTACGGTCCTATATTATCAAAGTTTTGTTTTTGATGATTTGAGAAAGAGATCCAGAAGGGTACCATACAGTACTTTGCAGACATACTTAGCCTCCCGATTTCCATGAATAAATCTAATGCTTGCTCTAGACGAGAAATGCATTCTGCAAAGTATCAGATAAACTGCAAATGATGATCACACTTACATGGAAGTTTAAAGGGTAGAGAACAAATGATTTAAAGTAGCTGCCTACAGTTTCAAAGAATATATACAAATATCAAATTATATAAACATTGGTTTAAAAAAAGCGGGTCTCGGTCTCAGGGGTGAAGAAGTGCTATGAACACTTCTTTTATATGTTGGCCACATCATCTAGTCTTGTTTGATCACATCTTGAAAGTTTAGAATTTATTTTAATTAGTTTCTTTGAATTATCTATCTAGTAGGTTTAATTGTTCTTGAAGTAACTTTATATATATATATTAGAATGTCTAGAAAGTAGGAATTGGAAGGTTACTAATTATTTGTTTGCCACAAATAAGGGTCATTGTAAATAGAGTCAAAAAGTTTAATATACAAAAAAGGAGTCGATAAGATCATCAATCGCGTGTTCGTTTTTCGATCATAATTGACCTGTAGCGTTTGTTTTCTTGTAGGAATGAGCTGCATCCGCATAGGCATTAGCAGCTTCATGTTTGCTATCCAACTGCAAATTAACAGAAAGAAGTTATAAAAAATACAGAACGAATCCATGAGGTCAATGTTATTATTCACTTACCTTCAAATAGCACTCAGCCAATTTGACATATACAGCCCCAGCTTGATCCCCTGAGAAAATGTCCCAAATAGTCTTCAGATAATTTAACATCAATGTTAAAGATTGACAATTAATGCATTTGTTTCAAATCGTTTTGTGTTGAAATCATCATATTCAATAAAAACAAAAAAGAATAATTGCAAGACGATCATCACATAACAAATCAGATGAATAACAATATATCATAATGAAGGAGGGGATTCATTAGATTACATGATTTTCCGATTTTATAAAAATTGGCAGCTTTTTCATAGAGATCGGCGGCGTCTTCATGCTTGGAACCGAAGAGAGTCCAGTCGCTAAGCTTCTTCTCTGCTTGCTTCTCCAAATCTTCACCTTTTGCAATGTGATCAGACATTTCTCTTTGTTTTAATTCTCTGCAAATTTCTTCTTTCAATATTTTTTACTTTTAGATTTCGCCAAAACCAACCATTGGTTGTGGTTTTATTTATTTATTAAGTATTACTATTACTATATATATATATATTAAAAGGAAGGGCAACTAAACTATAATAAATTTATTATATTTTATTATCCATACGATTTTACGGTAATAACAATTTATAACATGTTACTCGTTTTTGTATATGAAAGACAGTTTATCATGTTTGACTTATTATTTATTTTACTTATATAGCATCTTAAATGACAATGCTCATTAAATAGATTGTTTAACAAAGTTATTACAAAACTTTATTTTAATTAAGTTGGCTTTTTAGGTGTTAAATTTATGAAGTTATGGTTTGGCACGATTTTATTATTAAATGTAAAGTTTTAGTATCAAGCGACTTTTAATCCAATTTACAAAGGTCATGTTAAGGTGATGACTCTTACACTTGGTGAGGGTTCACATTGTGGACAAAGTGATGTACAGGCTATATATTTTCAACCCACGTTATTTATATCATCGTGTTGACGTATGGCACTTCAGTTTGAGTTTTCGCCTAGGTGTTTTTGGAATTTGGTTCGTCCTCGATGCAAAAAATGATTGTTACCACAAGAACTCGGTTTCATATTATCAACTCTATAATGTAGGTTCATGCGTTAAAAAAAAAAGGTCCGGCACAACGCACGAGGTGGTTGATGTGTAGCTAAGGTTCCATTAAGTTTGTTAGTATTTTTCGTTAAAAGTGAGTATCTCAGTTAGTATTAATGAGCACAGTTGAGGGACTGTTTATGACAATTGTTGATAGTTGTGTAATGAGGATATATGAGCTCAACGGATTATAACAATGAGGTATGTTGATAAATAAAGGAATCTTTCTCTCTCAATTCTCTTTCAATATCAGATTAGCATAATCCCAAGATCAATTGTTCATTTCTTGATTTTCGATTGTTAATCTGAGTTCAACCATCGCGAGATCTTGAACTCATTTCTATCAGTTCGCACCAATGGTATCAGAGCCTGTGATCCTTGGAATTCAAGATTCCGACTCTTGAAAGAAAAAAAAGGAAAAACATCCTTGATCAAGAAGAAGACTCATTCAAGGAATCAACAACACGAATGGCACTTGTGAAAGCTGGGATGAAAATACAATCGATTAGTTCGCATCAGAGACCAATTGTGAAGGCTGTGAAATCCGGTTCATCAATCCGCATCAATGGTGATGAATCACAAGAAATTTGATATTAAGATTCAACAAACCAGGTACATTAAGAAGAACCATATTCTTCTACATTAATTCAATCTGGTTGTTGTTCATGTCAAGGGGAATGAAATAGAATCAGATTGTTCTTGAAGATCTATAAAAACTGGTTTTGCTCACCAAGTGTTTGATAATATGTCAAGACAAGCTAGAAGCAAAAATGAAAGTGTTAGTAATCTGCTTTGGGTAGAATTTGAACAATCTTTGTTATAAGATGAGGATCTTATGATGGAAACAAGATTCCAACACAATGGGGTAAAGTGGAGGATTACTATTATTCTTTTAAAAAGATCACTAAAAGTATGCATGGAAAGAACTATGACAGAAACCTTGGAAACAAGATTCCCACACAAGATTATGCATTAAAGTTGTGCATGGGGGGACTCCAAGAAGACATTAAAAGTAATGTGAAAATGTATAACCCTACAAATCTTTACGATGCCTGTGGTTTAGCAAAATTACAAGAATTTACGCTAGAATATGTTTTTAGATCCAAACATCCTAAAGAAAGAAATATGATAGAAACCTTGGTGGAATCCATCAAAGAAAAGAGCAAATGGGAAAGATGGAATCATTGGGGGAAAAAGAAATCAAACCAGACCAGGTTTAAAAAAAATCATGTATAGAATATGATTTTGGAACTGTATTAACACATATGTATGATGGTTCCAAGAGTGAAGAAAAAGGGGGTTGAAAAAAAAAGTATCATAAGAGAACAAGTGTAGGTGGAATAATGATGATATCAATATGGGTGGAAATTCAATTTCTTACAAACAAACTACAAAGCAGTTCAAAGAAGGCTTTGGTAACTTGGAGGAAGATGTTAAAATGAATCAGCAGGGGTATGAAAGTGGGTTCATAGGATCATAAATTAGGCAAGCTAAAATGGCTCAAAATGTAATGAAAAATTTAGTCTTTGATTCTCAAGAGGGTGTTCAAATTGAAGGTTATATATCTATGATAGAGGAAGACAATTATAACATGTTAATGGGTCAAGGTTATTGTGTAAAGACCAAAGTCCAAAAGGAGCATGGGGAGTTCTTAACAACACACATAATGAGGTTGAGATTGCACAAAATGAGGTAGAAATTACATAAAAAGAGGTTGAAATTGCACAAAAAGAAGTCCTCAAGAAAATTCATACAATGTCTAATATAGGAACTCTTTCAACCTTGTATGAAGCTGCCAATAGTAGATAAAGCTGCAGAATTCCATTTTGGGATGCCAAGGATATAGGTTACAATTTTAGTTGGTGAATTGAGGTTGCTGTTGACTTTTTCAGAAGTCAAAATCAAAGAAAAAGTGGCGGATTCAAGTATAATGGTAGGTTAGCAAAATGAGTTCTCAAGTATAAAAAGAAAAGGGTGAAAAGGTGGTTGTTAGAGCATGAGCCTTGTGTGGCCGTCACTGTTCGAATTGTAAAACAGACTGGAGTGTTAGAAGAATTTTTAGGGTCACGAACTGGATCACAAAGTGAACCACGAAGTGGGAGTTCGCAAGTAACAAACGGCCAGTTCCTTACCACGAACTAGGAGTTCGTGAATCACTCCACTTTATTGGTATTCAAGAGTATAAATAGTATTCACTTTGTGATTCAAGAAAAGTCTTTTGAAAGTCTTTGAGTCATTTTGTTCCAGATCTGTGTGTCGAGAGGGGAGGTGTTGTCCGACCTCCCCTAGGGCTTTAAACGATGTATACTACTTCGATTTATGTAACCATTCAACACGTTTGATGTGTAGGCTTCCTTTTCTTATTGTTATCGACCTAGAAATGATCTGTCACATGTTTTTTTCAAGTAGTATCAGAGCTGTTGGTTCTTTCTATGGTCCGATCTATCAGTTTTTGTTAATTTGAGACGTTAAATCGTATGTTAGATGTGATTCTTTGTGTTTTTTGTTGGTTTTTGCTCAACTAAATCTTTCTGAGTCGTGTATTCATCTAACAGAAGATATAAGTGTTGAAATTCGATCGAAATCAGAATCTTGAGCGTTTTTTTCCTAAAAATTCAGTCTCAGTTCGTTGGGTCACCTGTCAGTTCATTTCATAAGCGCTACGAAGTGCCACTTCTTAGGAATAACCGCCTCGAATTGTTGGTTCGTTACTGTTCGTTTCCCCGTTTGTGTTTCTCTATTCGCTAATCAGTTTGTGGGTGGGTTCATTATCTGGTTCGTGAGTTGGTTCTTAGTCCAGTTCGCTACCAGTTCTCAGCTCAGTTCGTTACCTGGTTCGTGAATATGAGTTCGTGTTGGGTTCGTTACTTGGGTTCGTTATTTAGTTCATTTCTCAGTTTGTTGGCTCGTTAGTATTGTCACGAAGTGCAGGTTCGTTAATTAGATTTTTGCGAACTCTGAGTTCGTTTCTCGAATCTTCATCCAACATACTGAAACTATATCATTTTCTGAACGAACTGTGGGATATTTTAAACTAACGAATTGAGAGAGCTTATTGTTACTGGTTTGTCCATAACTGTCACACAAAGCGTGTTCGCTTCTCAATTTGTCGACCCTTTGTTGAAGCAGTTCGTTGAGGGTTTCAGAGAACAAATCAGCTATCGAGTTTACCCTTGATTCGGTAGCTGTGGGTTGATATTTTGAAGAATTAAAAAATTGATTGAAGAAGTTTTAAGTTAAAATGATTTGTCTTATCTTCTTGAAGAATTTCTAGATTCCGATACTTGTTACGAGTTAGTTATCGATGTTCACGAAATGCGTTTGTGGGTAGTCTTGTTCTTGATGATGGACATATATTCAAGAACAAAAGTTTTTGATGATGGGCATACATTCAGAGACGGGAAAGTGATTACTTTTCCACAACGTGAAGAAATTTTGAATATTTCACTTGTTTAGAGGGGAAAATGGGATCCTAAAACCCTAAAAACTTTCAAAGTTTCATAATGGAAAAAGTGAATATTCAAAAGCAATCATTTCAGGGATGATTATGATTTTTGATCTTTATGGAAAGGTGATGTATTCTGATGTTCGTGCAAACCGATATGTCAAAGTTTTCAGTTATGGTTTGGAACTCTCTATCATATGCCCGATACTTTCCTAAGTCATGAAGTTGACGATATAGCCTTTGATTGATGATATATTGGGATGGATTTCAGTCTGAGGGGGAAGTTCTATGATTGAAGTGTGAGAAAAAGGTTGGAGGGATCACAGGGGTCCAATTTCTACAACATTCTCTTTCCATATTTGTGGTCAAGACAACCTTTTTCCAGCCCTGTTTACAGCTCATCTCTAGTCCCTTTCTTCCATATTTAGTCTCTGTAATTTACTATAAGTTCCTTGTATTTTTTTCAGTGTAATCACATAGAAAAACACAACAAATAACCTCTTTCAATTAGCTCTGAATATCCTTTCAAAACATCGTATCAAAGCAGTGCCTTTGGTTCTAGGACCAACATTGCTCATCCTCTACCATTAGCCCATTCACAACAATTCTGTTGTGGGTCTGAATTCTGGTCACCATGTTCGAAAGCGGCGTCAACAATTCCGACTTCGCTATCCAGATCTCAAATCTTCTTAAAGGAGCTTTGAATCAGCAACCCCAAAACCCAAAACCCAAAACTCTCTGATTCACTCCAAATAAATCTCAAACTATTAAATCTCTCTTGTCCGGTCAGGTAAGATATACCAAATCGATATATCGATATCGAATGTCTAAGCAGTTCAGATCGTTGAATAGTTTTCAAGAATAAGATCACTAAAGCTAAATAAAGGTCATAAGAGTAATCCTCAGAAAGGATTGCCAGTAGAGCACTTAGGATGATATATAAATCTCAGAATAAGTAGGAATTGGAAATCAGTAACTAATCAAGGCTAATGCATAGCTTAATTACTATAGATTGTCAGAATAATCACTGAAGGCATAATAACGGAGATAACTAGCTCATCTACATACATCATAATCATCATCACAAAGAGATACCAAGTGTGTGGTATACGAATCAAGACTGTAAATGACAAAGTTGAATGTCAGGAGTGATTTGAAATCATAAATATTAGAAGAAGTTAATCTGATAAGAGTGTCTTGATAAAGCAAAACAAGGATATCTTAGGTAACATAATGATTATATCTTGATAAGATACAATCTGCATGAAAGGGGTGCGATCACACATGATGCCAAAGACGGTCCACTATTAGTATCTAGTGTTTTGAATAATTGGACCACATCAAGAACTCCACTTGGAATCAAAGGTTGATTGCCATATGGACAGTGTGTCTATGCTTAACAATTACTGCGTTTTAGAAATCCATGAATATTGTATTCTAAAGGTTCATAGTCGGTCAAATTCGTGGGAATGAATTTGTAGTAAGACTGTTGTGTTCATAATCGTTCATAAGATGAAAGCTCAATAGATTGAGGATTATAATTCATAGATACTGATTAGACCAATAGTATTGGATGTGACTCGCTTCAAAACTATCTTCATGGATCGAAGTCATAAGTAGTGTTGATACATAATCTGTGCGTCGTGTGAAGTATTTGAACGAGACGATGTGAAGATTTGTACAAGACAAAGTCAAGATGATGTTGCCATCTGAACTGCATCCGAACTGCAAGTTCGGATCAGGCCGAACTGCCAGTTCGCCTGAGGTTCGGCACATCGAGTATAAATAGTTAGTTTTTCTTGTATTTCAGTAAGGAGTTGAGTAACGAGTTGAGAGAGAACAGATCTTAACTATGTGTGTTGAGAGTGTTTCTTTTAGAGAGCTATTGAGAGAGTTTGTATTTGAGTCTTGGTGATTTCAATAAACAAACTTTTATTTACATCTTGTTCTCATTATAACGATTGAGCAAACCTCTACTAAGATCCATATTATGGTTTTGTAATTGGTAACAGAGCGTGTGAGATCTGAGATTAAGTGTGTGTTTCAATGGTGTTTCTCTGTGTCTATTCTATGTGTTCAAGTGATTGTAATTGTTCATTTAGACCAATAAAACAATCATTTCAATTACGTTTCTATTCCAAAATAGCTAGATCGAGTAGACGATCCGATGCTCACGAACTTTCAAGTAGTTTTGAAAATGGTATGATCGTCACATCATCAGACCTAAGAAGCATATAGAGACTATCATTAGTGGAGGGTCGCTCTTTGATCTTATCTAACGCTGGACCTTAACATGACAGTAATAAGGGTACTTGATTGGGAACCGATCTGAAGCTAAGTGGGAGTTGTATGCTGTCAAAGGGATTATGTACTTCTCAAATGAGAAGATGAACATGTAGGCCCTTCGTAGGATCAAACTGGTGAAACTGTGTGGCCACACTCAAACTAAGAAGTAGCTTGTCATCCACTTTGAGTCTGATACGGAAACAAGAGTTGTTAAACGAAATATGAGATTGATTCCACGGAAATGTCTCATATTCAACTGATGTTTTAAACAAAAAGGAAAAACGATAAGGTTACCAGGACCTAACTCTACAAAAGCAAGAATTTTTTTTAAGCGTTTGGAGAACAGTTGACGAAATAAATCTCATCATACCTTAATGGTCGTAGAGAGATACAACTAGGTGTCAACCTCTACAAATGTTGAGATCATAATCGAAAATCGTCCAGGTGGGAGTTTGTTGGATTTTGTGTGTCGGACTGACGATTACTCAACGTAGCCATGAAGGTACGATTCTAGAGTTACACTCTGGACGACCAACAAGTTATAATATTTGAATGTTGTGCAATTTAAAATATTACTGATCACAGAGCGAATATTAGGTGAATCATTATTAGTCGAAATAATGATTATGATTAATTATTTGGAGAATAATTAGTGGACGAAGTAAAACAGTGATCGTTTAAGATGTAAACGAGGAATAAAATTATTAAAAGGAGTTGACAATTTAATCGGAGAATATTATTACGTCAAAAATGCAGTTTTGACTAAATCTAGGATAAGACGTTATCCGTCATTACGAGAACGAGAGATCTAATTTATGAGATAAATTAAATACAAATAAAATAAATATTATTAAAGACGTAAATACACTAGAGTTTTAGTTAGAATAGATACACTACACGTTAAGGGGGAGTTTGTAGAAGCATATTCTTATGCTACGTTGTGTCTCGTATATTGTATCTATATGAGAGCTTATGTGTGTGTGACTATGAGGGCAGCGGACCAGTTGGTCCTGCGTACCAAATGGTCCGCCCGGACCAGATGATCCGGATGTGGTCCGCAGCTCATTTAGTCGTACCTATAAATAGGTAGCATGTGTAGAGAGCTGAGAACTTCTTGCCATATTCTACATTTCTGTGTGTGTTTCTGTGTGTGTACTCTCAAGGCTTATTAATACAAATTTCATTTGTATTTACTTGTTTGATCTCATCTTCATCTCGTTATCACGTGATTAGCAAACGATCCATCGCTCCATGCATCTACATTACTCAACGTAGCCATGAAGGTACGATTCTAGAGTTACACTCTGGACGACCAACAAGTTATAATATTTGAATGTTGTGCAATTTAAAATATTACTGATCACAGAGCGAATATTAGGTGAATCATTATTAGTCGAAATAATGATTATGATTAATTATTTGGAGAATAATTAGTGGACGAAGTAAAACAGTGATCGTTTAAGATGTAAACGAGGAATAAAATTATTAAAGGAGTTGACAATCTAATCGGAGAATATTATTACGTCAAAAATGCAGTTTTGACTAAATCTAGGATAAGACGTTATCCGTCATTACGAGAACGAGAGATCTAATTTATTAAAGACGTAAGTACGTGAAACGATCTTACTACTGCATGCTTTGATCAATCTAGTGAACACGAGAAGTAAATAAGAGAAATCTTATCGAATCACTTGAAGAATACAAAGAAGTCTCTCTGGAACACACACAGAAAGGTGTAGAAATGACAGAAGTTCTAAGCTGACATTCTAACACGATCTATTTATAGTCACTACATACTCACCGGTGTACCAACTGGTGTACCAGTTGGTATGGGCGTACCATTGGTACGGCGGACCATATGGTACGGCCACCAAGGTATGTTGACTGTTTGACTCATGAACTTTCTCTATTCTAGATACAATACACGAGACACAATGTAGCATAGGAATATGCTCTAACAAACCCCCCTTAACGTGTAGTGTATCTATTCTCTAACTAAACTTCAGGCTTTAATCTTCAGCATTGCTACATCCAATCTTTGACTTGAAATCTTTGTCAGAAATAGAGCTTGCATGGCTGGATCACTCTTGAATAATCTTTGAACTTCAAGATCAACTTGTGAAAGATACTAACAAACTCCTCCTTTCACAATTCTTGAGTCTTGACAGATATAACCTGCAATTTCAGAAGATAGAAACATGATTTTTTTTCTTTTGAAAATTAATTTAATCTTGGCGCAAAACTTCTCTTCGAGAATCCAAGATATAGATTTGAAATTTGATTTCGTATCACATGTCGATCGATCGAAAACAAATAAGAAACAATATTTTTTTGGCTTTTTGAAACGTTAAATCAAAACACACCGAAAATCTTTTTGATTTTTCTAAGTTTATGCTAAAACACACCTAAAATCTTTTAGGAACTTTCAGATATAAAATATAAATGAAAAACCGAATCAGACACTATTTTTGTCTTTTGTGAGAAAGATCACAACTTGGGATCATATTGAACATGACATGCTGAACTACACTTCAATTTTAATTACTTCAGCACACAAGCCATGTCGATTGCTAGTATAATTTGTCAATCATAAACTCAGGCATAATCATACTCATAACATCTGGATATGTTAAGGTATTGATTAGATTTGCTTTGACCAGTGTACCCCACACTATCAGACATACTCAGATATGTATTTGCTTATCACACTTTATAATTTCACTTGTGATTTAACACATAATGATTGTATTCATGATATAGTCAACTGTGTTCCATGCAAAAAGAAATAAGAACGTTAAATCGTCTACCTTAAGGTCGATCTTTCGATACGCAGATAAGGCCTCGGATTTAACAAAATAAAAAAAATAAAACAAGTTGAAAGTGTATAATTCAATAACAATCAGGTCGGTCTTGTGGATACGCAGAGAAAGTCCGATGAATTATACGAAACACCAAAGAAAATAAAGCAGAATGTCAAACGAACAACGATCAGTCGATCTTTCGATACGCAGAGAAAATCCGATCGTTTGACAAAATAAAGAAAATTAAACAAGTTTAAATCTTTGCAAAATGAACACATGTATACACAGTGACTTCTCGTTTTCTTTTTCACACATCTTTTCAATATCTTGAGATACGCTTCAAGATGTTGTCCACATGGTCAAACATTAGTATTTAATGAATATCACATTTGAATACTTTCTGATTTAATGCCGAGCCTACCAAGCACATCGAGCAATGATCTTATGGCTTTTTCTTCTAGTTTATCCATGAGTCAGATACGTAAGCCAATGTACCATCATTTCCTAAATATGTCGGATACAATTTCTCATTTTCCAATGTTTTTGTATTTTTCTGTTTTTCAATGTTTTTGTATTTTTCCGTCCCCTCCCCCCCCCCCCCCCTAAAATGAAAACTCTATTTTTGGATTTTTCATTTTAATAAAAACACAAAGACACTATTTTTGGTTTTTCAATTTTCTCCCCCTAAACTACATACGGAATGTAAAAGAAAGAAAATTGACCTTCCGACATGGATACCTTTCGGTCATAGCTTGCAAGAAAAATTTAAATTTTTGAAATTTTATACCACTTGTAATTTAAATTAAATCAACAAAATACTCCTTCATCAGCAACTTTTCAATCACCGATAGGTCTTCTAGAAGTACCTGCACACTGGTCAAACACATTAGTTTACAAATGACCCGAAGCGTATCGCTTCTGGTCGACCAGTGTCCTGATTTCCTTTCGAAACCACTTTAGGTTTCCAGATTTGTTGTTTTGGTAAATCAGTATCTGATGAAACAGTCACAATAGATTGTGAGGAACAACCGACAGATGAATCATTTTGAAATTTAGGTAAAACCTTCTTTGATGTTTAAAATATGTCGGTTGAAATTCATCAAATTAATACTCTCCCATATTCTTCAAAATCTGTATTTGGCAGATTTACCAACAAAAAGAACCTTTATTTTTCTTTGTGTAGAAGCAGCAGTGACAAGACAAGCTTCACTACTACAAAAAAGGTCTTTCTTGACGTGCAATGCGTGTCAAGAAAGGGTCTTCTTGACACATAAATGCGCGTCAAGGAAGCCGGGGTCAAGAAGCTTCTTGATGCACGAACAATGACACGTGTTTTATGACGCGCAACACGCGTCATAAACTGCGCGTCAAAGAAGCCCCCATCATAAAGGGACATGACACGCATTTTTGCGCGTCATGAATTTAAGAAAAAATATTTTTTTTAATAAAATCTCTAATTTCCACAATGAAAATTAACCTGATAATACAAAATGAAAATACACTTACAACAAAAAATAATACACTTCATATACATGAAAAACATTACAAAGTTCACAAATGTATTGTTTAAGTTTAAACAAACTATAACTGGAACTTATTACCAAAAACAAGAAGCAAATGCAAATATTAAAACTGCACCAAAAACATTTCTTAAAAAACATATTCCTAAAAAGAGAACTTATTACCACCAAAATTCGAATCTTTTACCGAATCCCAGAATGACGGTTTCTCCAGATTCACTCTATCTCGTGTTCCTGACATAAGCGCGCTTGCATTTGGCCTCTTTAGAAAATCCAACATGTTTAACAAATTCCCCCTGCAAGATTACATGAACATATAAAAATTCTTACCAAATTATAACAATAATGCAGCTAAGCTTGTGTTTTAGTTATCAACACTCTATGTATTCATTTAGGTCTGATAATATGTGGTGTATCTCAAGGTACCAAAAAAGAAATGCAAGGCCTCAGAATAGATCATGGAAGTGCCTATGATTGCATTATCTATACTTTCATGATATGTTGAACTACTTGGAACATATTTAATTTACCAACTGCGTCTCACGTTATGCATTGTATAACAAAGTTAGATAAACATAACTTGAAATATTAAATATCAAAGTAAACCCTTAAAATCATATTTTACTTATAAACAACAACATAACAGAAGTGGCATAAAGAATACCAACCTTTCTTGAGATCAGGGCAAACATCTTTACCTTTAAATACAACTGGCACATTAACCTTCAATGTTGTTCCTTCATCCGCCCAAACAAACACCGAATTTAAAATCTTTCCTGTCTCCGTGTCCCTATGCACCTACACCCAAATTCCATTCCATTGGAAGTTAATTACACTGTACATCACATACCCAACTAAACACTGTAAATTACATTGGTTGCATGTATGGACATGACGTCATCTATGTTTATAGTTTCTATCTTAGGTAGGAAACTTCTAGTGTGTGCTTAAACAGATGCATGTGGCTGGTGCATCTGCCATAAAATGGCCATCTTAGAAGTGAACTTTTATTTATTTTTATAATTTCTATCCGATATTTCTCTTTATTTTCTATGCAGCTCATTGTATGGACTATTTGGCATTTTTTATTGCCCAGTTGTACACTCTGGAATGGACCAAATGGTGTCTCTTAGTAAATTTGATTTCTTTCCACTTTTAAGAAAGAAGTATAATCGTCACAACTGAATTTAATTTCTTTCCAAAAACCATCACCATATCTGACAGGAAGAAAACAAACACAATCATGATAGAAAAAATGTCACATAAGCTCACCTCTTCCCCATAGTGCTCCATATTCTAATTGTTAATCCACTGTATGCATTACTTCAACATCAAGACCTTCATTTAATCTCTGAGAATCACAACAAAATGTTATAAAGAGAATTTTTTTTACAAAAAATCAAGCAAAAGCTTATACGGAACAAGGCAGGTCAGATCAGAGCAATAATCATCAAGACCTTCTTTAATTTTTTATGTTTGAAACTGAAAACTACTTAAAACTGGTGTCGTTTTAGCTCTACTAGACTAACCTTGCATCATAACCGGACCCTTTTCCCATACCAATTCTACAAACTCATCGTTTAGTCTGCAACAGATCACAAATCACAACCCATATGCATAAATTCAATAAATATAACAACAAAAATATTAAAATTAAATTTAAAAAAAAAACAATCAAGAAACTTACATATACGAAACATCAGTTGGCTGTTGTTCCTTGTTTTCATCAACAGATCTATACAACTCAGAAAGTGGCATCTTTGAATCAAAATTACAAGATTTCTCTCAAACACAATTGATGAAACACCTGCAAAATCATGCTATCAGATCTTATGGTAAGATGTTAATATGTATGTATAATTTAATATATTTATATCATGCCTGTATTGATGTTTCCAATCAACATGTGAAGATTTCACCATCACTTTCCACTTTCCTCAATATAAATCTAACATCAAAAACATAAATAAGACTAACACTTGATGTGTATGATTGCATAGATATAGAAACAACCCGCCTAGTTTGTCAGGCCTAGAATTGGGTAATGAAACCAAATAACCGTGGTACAAACTATAAACATATTATCTTCATCATGATTGTTTGTTTCTGAAACCTGGTTAGTGGTTTTGGCAACTACTGCTGGAGCAAACTCTACCAATTTAGCAACAGCAACTTCAACCATAAAAATAGAAGCTATTAATTTATTCCCTAAGTCCTACCAATTTAACAACACAATAAAAACAGTCATCATGTTATAATTCATGTGAAAATCCAATTGTGACCAAAAGTTATATGAGATCCACCTGCTATGGCCAAAAGTTTTGTGAGATCCAATTGTGACCAAAAGTCACATGCATACACACACAAAAGATCGATAACAATAGCTGCATTTACAAGAATTTATGTTAACTTTACCTTTTATTTTTATTCATCTTTTTAGAAGATAAAGGAAACAAAGAACTTGAACCATATTACATATGGTGATGTGATAAAGAACAGGAGGTAGAAAACAAGATAAAACGAAGAAGTATAATCATTACCTTTAGAATGAGGCACACTTTCCATCACTCCAACACCACCAGACAAAGAACTTACATGTATTTGTTGTATCCCCTTGCATCATAGACATAATATTTATTTAAAAATATAAATTGTTAAAGATAGGTTTGGAACCTTATCTAATCTATACACCAAGTCCCATAGGTCCACATGGTGGACTAATATAATCTAACAACATAAATTATATGTAGTATTTCTTACAAGATGATTGGGTGTAACATCATCAATCCAAGAGACTGATGGCAATTCTCCTCCCCAAAGATCATTATTCCATCCACCACCCAACAACCAAGTACCTTCTTTCATGTCTACAAATATTTAAAAATGTATATGATGTAGATTCCATATTCGCTTTTACAATTCCAAAAAACTCATAATCAAACAAAGCAGAATGTAATATAACAAGCACTTACCTTTAACTGCTTCTTTAACCTTTCCAATGAAGCCATCCTTCGTGTTCACAACTTGCACTTCCACTTGCGCCATCAGTTTTCATTTCTCGGTCATTTAGCACAAAAGAGAACTAAGAAAGCAATGGGTAAATTTTGTTAAATGTATTAAAAAATTATAGGAAGAAGCTGAATGACTGCAACAGATGCTGGAGTCCTCCAAAAAGCAAGTGGACATGAGAATCAATAAAACCAGGAACCACAATCTTGCCCTTGAGATTTAACTCTTTTGTTACATATCCAGAAACTTTCTGCATACACATATAAGTGAGATCTTCTGATACATATCCCCATGAGTTATTGGTGGCTAATAAACATGGACTTCAATCACCATTTTCTTAATCTTTTTTAATTAAGCTACTATTTTGGAATTAAGATGATCAATGAGCTCAACTATAAAGAATAACCCTAGCCTGCCTCAATACCCTAAAAGAAACTATTTGATCATTCAAATTTGACTTTGTGTTATGAAGAAAAAGAAGAATATGTAATAATACCTGAACAAATGAATGGTTACCAATGCGAAGAATTCTCCCATCACGAATAGCCATGGAATCAGCAAAAGGAAGAGAGGAATCGCTGGTGTATATGCCCATTCATCACCAGCAAATCAGTGGCGGTTTCTGAAGGAGAAGAAGAAGATGTTGATGAAAACCACGATGAGTCATCCGCGAGAAACAATTGTTGATGATATGAATTGAAGATGTAAAAGATGAGAGATGGATGTAAACTAACCATGGAAGTTGTGGTTGTAGAGTGAAATTAAGAGGGAAAGAAGAAGAACGAGTGAAGCTGAGAACCGAACCCATACCTCAAATTGAATGAGGGCAGAGGATGCGCACAGAGAAAAGAACAACCGAGCCCTAATATTTTGTCACCATCCTGTCCAGAAATTGCGAGCGAACGAGGGAACCGACAGAGCTAGGTCGCCGGAAAAAGATGGAATTGACGGAGCACGGTTGCCAGATCTAGGTCGCCGACAAAGGAGCAAGGTTGGCGGTCGGCGGTCAGCGGGACGAATTTAGGGCAAAGGAGCGAGGTCGTCGGCAAGGAGTTGTGAGCGGGATCATTTTTGGGGGAAAACTAAAAAAAACACTAAGTGGAGAGTGGGCACGTTATATCCGGACTTTTTTTTTGGTCGGGAAAAAAATTAAAAAACCACACTTTATTTTTTTACACTTGACGTGCACCATCTTTTTGTCCTCCGCGTTTTTTTATTAAATGACACAATATTATGACGCGCAAAAAAGCGCGTCATCCATGTAGGTCCGAGATCAAACCGACAACACGATATTTGATCACAAATGAGTGCGGAATCCTCAAATGCGATTGATTCAAGAAACAAGTAGAAGAAATAGATTCAATCTAAGAGAAAGATTGAATCTTGAATGAGAATCTCTAACTTGTGAAGCTGATCGTGAATATGAAAGAACACAGAAATCGTAAACAAGAAGTTCTATTTGAAAAGCTTGCCAAAATCATAAACACATGAGGCTTATATAGTGCCTCATGTAAACCCTATTACAAAAATCGTAATCTATCAAGAAGCCCACATGGCCAAATAGAAAACTAAATTAAGCCCATTAACCTATTAAATAACAAGCCCAAAACTAAGATAAAGCTAGCCCAATAACTAATGTTCATGCCTCAATAAAATATGGCCCAACAATCTTCCCCTAGGCATGAACCATTAGACCTTTTACGGCAGCAGCAGATCGAATCTGAATGTATTCTGACGTGTTGTTCGACCACCATCTGTTCGCCACAATCCGGTTTGCCGTCCCATGGAAGATTCCCACCCTTACAGCATTTTCCATGTCGTTTTCATCTCCGAGAATAGGCTGGGAGGCGAGCAGCTTGATATCTCTTTTCTCCAAACCTTAGCAAATCCACCGGATCGTAAAAGCGAAACTGCCTCAGACCCTTGCAGAGAACCACCACCTCGTGTGTCGTTGGATCATAACACCAGCAGTCAAAGTTTTTGACCAAGGTACCATCTTCAATCTCGTCCAACATATTGATAACTCTTGTGCGTTTGGTGGGTGGTCTCCTTGCTTCACCAATAGGTTCTCCAGTCACTGGGTCAGTTTCAGTCTGGACCCACCTTACTTGCTTTAGATCAAAATTTGCAAAGTTATTTTCTAGATGGTTCAGCAAATTGTTTCTAATAAGGTCTCCGTCAGGGCTATTCCATCTGTTTATGTAGGGAGCTCGAAGCAGATTTCTGATCTCAGGCTCAGTCCAAGAATGGAATTGTGCACGAGTTCTATAATATTCAACTGGACTATAGCCATCACGGATCACAGCAAATAATTTCTTCTCGGTGTCGTAATGCCAGCATAAGATGGGTTCACAACTCCCCTTTTTGTCTAAAGAGCTACTTCCAAGATCAAGAGCGTACTGAGTGGGGGCTGGTCCTTGAAAGAATTCTCGGAACCAGTTGTCGTGACCTTCAGGAGCTTTGGAGATCACTCTTCCTCCTCTGGCATATTCAGACATCTCAATATTTTCATCTCCATCGTCTTCATTCATTGCATCAGCACCTTGCACACCCTGTGATGAACTTTGTTCAGGGGCACTTGAAGCATTTTGACTCCACGAGACTTTTCAAGTCAGTAAATTTCTTCTTAAGATCCACCAAAGTCTCATAGAGCCACTTCATTCTGATTTTTATCTGCCACCTCCTTTTCTCGCCATCCTTTTGTTCTCCTCCTGCAGCGCCCTTATCTCATTTTCTCTGAATCGATTCTGAGATATCAAAAAGTTGATATGAGGGTCAGTGCTTATCCTCAAATCAATTGGAAGTTCAGCAGATTGGAAGTGGCCTGAAGCTAGGAACAGCAGTAGGCTGAGTTATCACAGGAGCAGCGCTCACTCTCACCGGGCTTAGAACGGTGAAAGAATGATCAACCTCTATAAATTGACCTTCTTCCCGAACTGGGCTACGTTCGGATAGAAGTGGAGTTTCAGTCTGAGCCAGCAGCAGGTTGATCTTGAACATCTTCAGCAGCTGTTTCTTCTTGAGTACTGGGACCCTCAGAACTGAGCCCTGCTGGATGTACTAACAAAATGCTTGAGCTGGTCTTAGAAAGCTTGAATCTGATGCTTCTTGGATCTGACCTTTTTCTTGGTGAAGGTTCACGTGCAGGAATTGGTTCTTCAAGAACATCTTCAACATTCAGATTCAGCTCAGGAGGGGTTGTATCACTGCCTGATGATCCGATCATGTCATCCCTTGACCTTTTAAGGTTAAGGGGCCCAAGGTTCCCATAGATATCATCATCAGTAATCTCCTGGCCAGCGAGTATATCATCCATTACATTCTCTTCATCGGATGGTATGATTACATCTTCTTCTTGTACATTAACAGCCGGAGTTGCTGTTATGTCTTGCTCTTCGGCGACGGATGCATTAACATTAGGTACGTCAGCTTCAGGTTCATCTTCATCAAATTCTTGTTCCCTTGCCACCTCTGGGAACGCACCTCTCTTAACCCATTCAAGTCTTCCTTGAAAGCTGTTCTTGCCCTTTCTATCTTGGGTTTGAAGACCAAAAACCCCACAATCCATTACTTTGATGTCCAACTTCTCTATCCTTTCTTCAATCATCGGGTATTTCTTCATGACCACCATTTGCACAAACCTTGGTGTCATCAAAAATTGTTCTCTGGCACTCAAATCAGCATTGCCTACCCAATCCATCAGCATCATCTTTGAGAAGTTGAAATCCCAATCTAAGGCCAAAGAGATGAAAGCAGTTCCATGAAGTTGATTCAGCTGATCAAAACTGGTTCTCTTGCCTAGAAATGACTTCTGCATATAATGTGCTAGGCACCTCCAATAATGAGGCAGCAGCTTCTTGAAAATAGGCGGAAACTTCCCCTCGTACCCCATAGATTGAGCACCAGCAAGAACAACCTCCTTCGGATACTTGACTGGATCAGTGGCTTTATCAGTAATGTTTAGCCCCTTTCTGATATCATCTTCCTCAATCACTACTTGTCTGTTCTGAACAGTTGCAGAAATACTTGTCTTGTCAGCATTCGCTCTTGCAGTACCCCAGAACTCTCTGACCAGCATCTCATCAATAAGAACATTCGTCCTCAGGGCATGGTTGATTTTACAAGTATTCATCCCGGCCACCAGAGAATAGAATAACTCCATATGCTTTTCTGGTGGGTCTTCCAGATACGCTGGGATGCAGTGATCCTGCTCAAACTTTATCTCTTCGTCCAGCATCTCTTCTGCCATCTGAGAAAGACAAGACATATGTATCAGACATATTCATCAAAACTATTTTGTTTGGAAACAACTTGAAATTCAATTGATTAACTCATTTAATTTGAAAAATTCTGAAAAATCTCAATTGAATCGTTCAAGTAAAACATTTGATTTTGAATCACACGTTTCACAAACATCATGAATTTTATCTTAAAAACGATTAAGTTTGATGGAATTAAAAAAAATTAGGTGTGTATGATATTATTATGAGATTACGATCCATTGAGTGAGTTTATGATTAAACTGATCAGTTTACGATCCAATCAGCGTGTTTACGATCAACTAAGTGGGTTTACGATAATACAAATGGATTTACGATCGGGTCAAAGTCCGTTTACTATAAGCCCAATCGTAAACATTAAAGTCCAGTCGTAAACACTAAAATCATCCAAAGCCCAATCGTAAACGCCCAATCGTAGACCCGAGACGAAGATCCGAATCGTAAACCCGAGTCTTAAACCCGGATCGTAAACCCGTATCGTAAACATGAATCGTAAACATCGAAACGTCGTTTCCTTCATCGTGAATGTCGTAAACGTCGAATCCGCCATTGTTAAAACCTGCAAATAACTCGTAAACTCGTTTAGCACCTCAATCTTGTAAAATGACCAACTATCACTACCTTTCAAGTGTTTCAAACTCGATTCCGACTTCTAATCACACAAAAATCTCTCGAAAAGTGCCAAAAACAGGATATGATCGTGACTTAGGGTTTAAAACACAAAAACTGTGAAAACTCGACAAACACGGTCGATTGAAGAGGGGTTTCGAGGTAATTGAGGTCGGAAAATGGTTGCGAACGCAAAGGTGTGCTCGGGTCTCACGGAGGAAGGTCGGAGGCGGTTGGAAACAGTTTTCCGGCGAGTGGCGACGGTGGCGGTTAGGGTTTTTGAACGGAATCGTAGACAGATTGTGAGAGATCGTAAACGAAATTGGGTTTTTATACCCATTTTGGAAAACTTTCATTTAGCCCCCTCAAACTTCAAAAATGTTTTAAAAATCACCCAAACCTTAAACAATGTAAATTCTCATAAAAAAATGTTAACTTTGATAAAAATATGAGAATTTCACGAAGCTTCCCCTCAAACTTAGCCCCGAGTATCTGATCTTGATCAAAAAATAAAAACTTTAAGTTAGACAAAATACGAGACACAAACATACTTACCTTGACTTGAAATAAAAGATAAACCATAAAAACAATTAACCCTAATTACAGAAATTTAAAATTTACTTGCCTCGAAGCTGATTTAAAATCATGGATCAAACCAGACAAATCTTTAACTGAGGAACCCTTTTCAGCTTCCGTTACTCGACGCTCTAAACGATTGCTCAAAATTTTTGAAATCACATAAACTCACATCCAGACAAAAACATTTTAAGTGCTTAATTGTGGTACATAATTACCGTCATGTTTAACCGTCCCCACACCCAATTGTTCATAGCAAAACCTACCCAACCTCAGAGTTTATTGAGGATTCACAAACCCCCAACTTGAGGAACCATGCAACACTGCTTTGACAACCACTTATTTCTTATTTTCATGAATTATCGGTTGGTGATCAAGTCGGCCGCATAAGCACGTAGAGAAGACCAACAGAGTAATTTTCTTTTCTTTTTCATTTTCTTTTTCTTTTTCACAATTTATTTTTTTATATATTTTTTGAATTCCTTTTCTTTTTCCTTTTCTGAGGTGTTGTCATTTACAGTATAAACATGGCGTGTGAGAGAGTGAATACTAGGTAAATACCACTCTCAACCCATTTTTGCCGGGTCTCAGTTTTTTAAACTATGTAAACTAGGATGGAAACCTAAACATATATAAGAGTTAAGTTTACTGCACTTACAATGGATGATCATTGTTTTTGATTTAGTTTACCGAACATCATCTTTGAGACGTCTTTCACTTCTGCCTTACACGTGTCAGTCTCCGATCGTCATGGAAATTTATATCACTTCCTAACAACTCAAGGCAAACAAAAGACATCATAAAAACTTCAAACAGATATTTTTTAGATTTTCTGAGACAATGATATTTCTTCCCCTGTTTTTATGAGGCTTTTGAAAACAAACACTATTTTTGTTGTTGTTTTTTTTTTTAAAGATTTCTTAAAAAAAATAAATAAACAAAATTTGATCAGATCATTCCTCGAAGGCAATCATCCGAAGGCCTTCGACACACATTTCAAAATTAGGACGCGGGAGGGGTTTTGTGAAAATGTCAGACACATTTTGGTCTGAGCTCACCTTTTGGAGCTGAATCAACTCCCGATCAAAGCAGTCACGAATAAAATGTACCTTTATGTCTATGTGCTTTGTTTTTGAATGGTGAACGGGGTTTTTCACAATTTCCAGAGCAGCAGCGTTATCACAGAAGATAGGAGTGTTAATGAATTCCATACCGTAATCTGTGAGCTGGTTTTGGATCCATACTACCTGTGAAGTATCCGGCAGATGCTGCCACGTATTCAGCCTCGGCAGTTGATTTGGATACGGTATGCTGCTTCTTGCTCTGCCAGGAAATGAGTCGATCGCCCAGATATTGACATCCTCCAGTGGTTGACTTCCGATCCAAGTCACTGCCTCCATAGTCACTGTCAGTATATGCATACAATTGAAAGTCAGTGTTCTTTGGGTACCAAAGACCAAGCCTAGGCCTGCCCTTCAGATACCTAAATATACGTTTAACAGCATTTAAATGGGAAAGTTTAGGGTTAGCCTGATAGCGGGCACACAAGCAAACTGCATGCATAATATCTGGCCGACTTGCTGTTAAGTACATCAGCGAACCAATCATTGAGCGATACGTGAATTCGCTCACTGACTCCCCGTCTGCATCTGCTGACAAAAGAGGTCGGGATGCCATTGGAGTTGAAATTGGCTTTGAGTCTTGCATCTTGAATTTTTCTAGAATCTCATTCACATATTTGGCTTGGTGAATAAGAATCCCAGATTCATCTTGTTTTACTTGCAAGGCTAGGAAGAAACTCATCTCCCCCTGATCGCTCATTTCAAACTTCTTTCTCATAATCTCTTCAAACTCGGTGCACAAATCTTCATTGGTTGACCCGTAGATGATGTCATCTACATAAACTTGCACCATGATTATGTCATCCTTCACCCTTTTCCGAAACAATGTCTGATCCACCACCCCTCTCGTGTATCCATTCTCCACCAGATGTGTTGATAGCGTCTCATACCACGTTCTTGGAGCTTGATGTAATCCATACAAAGCCTTGTCCAGAAGATACACATAATCTGGATGCTCCTCATCTACAAACCCCGGTGGTTGAGTCACATATACCTCTTCATTCATCTCTGCATATAAGAATGCTGTCTTGACGTCCATCTGGTGTACCGTGAAATTCAGATAAGATGCAACCGCAAGAAATATACGAATAGCTTCCAGTCTTGCCACAGGTGCATACACCTCATCATAGTCAATTCCATGGATTTGTCGATGACCTTGAACTATTAACCTTGCCTTGTTTCGAACGATTATACCCGTGTCATCCTTTTTGTTCTTGTACAACCAACGAGTGGGTATAACCTTCTTGTTGTCTGGCCTCTTGACTAGTCGCCACACTCCCAGCTTTGAGAATTGATTTAATTCATTGTGCATGGCCTCTATCCAATTCGGATCTCTGAGAGCAACCATCACATTCGGAGGCTCAATCTGGGAGATAAAACATGAGTACATGCAGAAATTGATATCCCCTGTGCGGCTTCTAGTTGAAACTCCTGCAGATACTGGTCCAAGAATATTGCTAACTGGATGGTCCTTGTTGATCCTGGATACCTGAACATCTGGCACAGACACAGAAACAGGCAGATTAGAAGAAACAACATTATCATTTATATCATTTATACCTGAACTTTGTGGAATTTCTGAATCATTATCACAAGTTCCTGAAGTTCCCGGAGCATCTGCGTTGACATTTGTGGGAACTGGAACTGGTGCTTTCTCACAGACTCTTTCAGTGTGAGGTCTTGATTCAGATGGCTGAGTGATAATCTCTTCTTCTTCACCCAAATTATGGAGATCATTCGAAAACTTGAATCCTTCAAACAGAGACCCATAGTTAAAAATCCAATCAGGTCCAGTCCCTGCATCCGACGGATTGTCTTCAAGCCAGTCCACGTTGAATGCTTCAATGATCAAACCGGTGGTCTTGTTATAGACACGATAAGCACTATTTCCCGAATAACCAACGAAATAACACTCATCAGCTTTCGCCTCGAATTTCCCCACGTCGGACTGAATCAGTACCGTGCACGGACATCCAAATGTCTTGAAATATCCCACCGTTGGCTTTTCTTTATAGACAATCTGATACGGAGTTTTCTCATGACGCTTGTTCAACAAAACGCGATTCTGCACGTAGCACGCCGTGTTGACCGCTTCAGCCCAGAAGAAGATTGGTAGTTTAGCTTCACACATCATTGTCCTTGCAGCTTCAATGAGTGTCCTATTTCTTCTCTCAGCTACTCCATTTTGTTGAGGAGTGTAGGGCGCACTGAACTGTCTCTCTATCCCCTTAGCCCCACAAAACATATTCAACTCAGCGTTCTTGAATTCCGTTCCGTTATCCGATCTGATAGCTTTGACCTTCTTGTTCAGCTGATTCTCTATAAGAGTGACAAACTGTTTCACTAAGGCCGGAGTTTCATACTTGTTTGACAAAAAGTAGACCCAAGTAAATCGTGAGTAGTCGTCCACAATCACGAGACAGTAGGAGAATTTGCTGATGCTCTGAACTTGCATAGGCCCAAATAAATCCATGTGTAGAAGTTGTAGAACTGATGACATAGAATTTGCTATCTTCGGACGGTGTGGCAACTTGTGCTGCTTCCCCTTCGCACAAGCCACACATTTTTCTACAGTTGAGAAGTCTTTGATGGGCAGCTTTCTGACATGCTCTCCCTTTGCGAGCTTGGTCAAATTCTTCATATTTGCATGCCCCAGACGACGATGCCACAACATAGCCAAATTTTCGTTTTGTTTTGAGATGAGGCATGCTTCTTCTGACGTTGGAGGATTGCCCATGTTGAGAAGATATGAGTTTGAACGTCTTGGAGTACGCATCAGTATGCACTCCTCGGGAATCTTCACGCCGGGCTTTAAAATAATGCATTCCTTCCGATTGAACATCACAGAATAGTCTCTGTCACAGATCTGAGAAACACTCAGCAAACTGTGAGACAGTTCCTCCACATAGTGTACGTCAGAAAAAGACAAATTTCCACTTCTCACAACTCCTTTCTTGCTAATTTTTCCACCTACACCACCTGCAAATGATACTCCTCCACCATTGAAATCCTCTACATCTTCCAAAAGGGACAGATCTCCGGTCATGTGTCGGGAGCAACCGCTATCAACGTACCAGAGATTGTTGATAGATCTTCTTGGCTGTCCCTACAAGAATCAGAAATCAGTGAGATCCAGGTACCCAGGCCATAACAGATCTGGGCACACCTTTTGCATCAATGTAATTAACTAATTGGAGAATCATTTCAGACTTTGATCCAGATACATTCTCATTTTGAATGTTGACTTTTGGTTTCCAGGTGGTGGATTTCTCTGGTTTCAACACAGTTATTGAATTGTTCACAGACACAGGTTTCTTTTATGGTGAAATGACCTTTTTACCAGTTGGCTTTTTAACCGGTGTCCACTCAAGTTTCAGTTTTGTATACACAAGTTGTTTTGTTTGAGTGACATCTTTTTGTTTCAAAACCTGTTGTTCAGCTTTCGCTTTGCCATTAGGTTTATTAACTCTTTTGACTTTAGCCACTTGTTTTTCAACAAATTCTGGTTTTATCTTATCATTTCTGTGGTAAACTCCTTTAGATACATAAGTTTGTTGTGGAGTTTTGGTCACATTCCACTTATCAACAACAGGCTTTGTCACAGAAGCCTTTGCGTTTGAAACCTTAGACTGTTGAGTCTTCATTGGTTCAAAACACTGCTTCCCCTGAAACACAGCTTGTTGTTTCTGCTTTTGTTTTTGCTTCTCTCCTGTCATCATTTTCTCCAACATACTAGTCCGTGGGTTTTGCGGATAGTATGGTTGGAAAGGTCTATTCACACAATTAGCTGCAAAATGTCCTGGCTTTCCACATTGAAAGCAATTCATGAGTCTAGGCCCATTGACATGGCTACAGAGGTATGAACGTCTTGGGTAAGACGACTTCCACTCTGGCTTATCATCCCATTTGTGTATAACATGTTGTTTATCCTTTTCAGATTGTGTAATTAAACAAAATTGTTCTGATTTAGATTTGTTTGTTCTATTAAAAGCTGACACAACCTGGGGATAAGCAACGAAGTCTTTGGGCTTAGTCTCACGACCAATTTTTGTGTTAGGCACACGAATTTTAAAACCAGACACTTTTTCATTTGATTCAGAAACATTTTTTAACAACGATGAAACTATTTGTTTTGACTTGGATGTTTCTAGTTCTGACACAAGTGCCATTACATCATCCTTAGGTAAACATAAACTAGAGCTACTAGAACTACTAGAACTACTAGACACGTGACTCTCTTCCACTCTCCGACATTCTGCATCCTCCTTAGAAATGTCTTTGATTTCTACTTCATCTGCACAATAAATAGATACATCAGAAGAGCTCACACAGTTATTCAGAGAAGTATTTGATGGTCCTGCTTCACACGCGTCTGTCATCACTCTATCCTTATTACCCAACCCATAAGTCATGTGTTTTTCATTTTCTATTTCCTCTTCTGTCATAGGCTTCACTCCAACCAAGACACTATCTAAGGGAGGTCCTTCCTCATGCATTTCCGATGCAGATCTATCTATCTGATCCTCCTCTAAGATCATTCCTATTACATCTCTAGTTTTATCTTGAGGAACAACGTTCTTGTTTGCAAAGCTAATTCCTATTCCACCTTTGTCCTTACCCATTCTAACCTCAGTTATGCATGTGTCCAGAGATTTACTAGCCTGTAACATTCTTTTGCTTCTCATAAGATTCATATCAAGCTTAACCTGCAACTCATTGTTTTTATGCTTAAGTTCATCTATCTGCTTAGTAAGTTCAGCTATTTCTATCTTAGCGTTGTCATACAGATAAGCGTTCTCAGTTGCAAGTTTCTTATATTTCACTATGTCTAATTTCTGGGCTTTAACCTTTTCTTCATTCTTTTGCCATCTACCCTTAAATGAGCTTCTTTCACATTTTACCTCAAACATTTCCAATTGAAAATTTTTGCAAAATTGTCTAAGACCAGTAATTATACGATCACAAACAGGGTTAGAACATACCTTGGTGTGATCTGCTGCCATAGCTTCATTCTCCTCAGGTTCATCTTCAGTCACAGCAAAAGCATGTTCTTCTTCATCATCATCATCCATAGCAGTCATCATAGCATGTGTCAGGCTCAGATCTTTCATTTGAGACGTCCAATCATAGCCTCCTCCTTCCTGCACAATCAAAGCACCTGCTTCTGCTTTTGCCTTCCCATCAGCTGGTTTCTTTTCCTCTGCTCTCTCTTTCCTTGGCTTGCTACACTCTCTTGCAAAATGCCCATATTCATCACAATTGTAGCATCTCAGCTTGGTTTTGTCAAACCCCATCCTTATCTTGTCTTGGTCTTTCCAAACATTTCTTCCTGTAGTTGCCATGAACTTCTTTGCCCTAAACACAGCCATAGCCATCTGCCAAGAGACATCCAACATTTCCACATCTTCTGGATTTATCTGATTCAGCTCTCCTGATAGGATCTCAGTAGGGATTAGGGTTCCGGCCATTAGAGCATGATAGCTGTTCATGAATCCCATTCCGAGTGCAAAATTGGGATCATTGGTTGCTTCAGAGTTGTCACCTCCATTTGAACCAGCTTGAGGTTGTGCCACAAATGCATTTGTTTTAATCACAGAATTTGATCCACTTCCAACAGACTTTCCTTTCTGCTTCACATCTACTTCTTCTGACAACAAAGCTTGATTCAGTTTCCCAGCCAAACTAAGAGAGCTTATGTGATTCAACTCTCGCTGCTTGTCATCAATAAGCTTGGACTTCAATTTGTTGATCATTTCATCCAGAGATAGCTCACTCAGCTTGTTGTTGTCCTTAATGATAGAGATATTGGTGTTCCATGACTTGGGTAAACTGTTCAGCAGCTTCAAATTCTTATCTTCCACTTCTGGCTCCACACCATAGCTTGACATTTCTGCCATCAGAGATACAAACCTTTGCACTTGCACTTCAAAAGATTCACCTTGGATATGGTTGAACAAATTGAATTTCTGCTTCAACATTTGCTTTCGACTCGCCTTAATGTCCGGATTTCCCTCATAGGCGACAATCAATGCATTCCAGAGTTGCTTTGCTGTCTTGCAATGCTTAAATCCTTGAGCAATGTCAGGTGTTAGTGCCATGGTCATAATTGCAAATGCCCTCTCAGCCTTGTTACACCTTTCCCAGTCATCATCTTCAAACTCTTCTTCAGTCTTAGCCTTTCCTGCTTTAGCTCCTTCTCCATGAGTAGGTACGTGTGGTCCATTAAGTACCGCTCTCCACAATCTCAAGTCAACACTCTTCAGGTGGTTTTCAAACCTATACTTCCACTCCAAAAAGTTATCCGCCGATGTGAGTCTAGGTGGACGAGTGATAGATCCAATCTCAAAGTCCAATTTCTGATACATACTTGGTTCGAAATCCATTACGATAGCAAAGGGAACCTAAATCTAAAGTCCAAACGTCCAAAAACTGAGATTACGATGAAAAACACTTGATTACGATCGTAAACGCCTGATTACGATCGTGAATGCCGTTTCCGATCAACCCAAAATCGTAAACTCCTTAACCGCCTGAAAATATCGTAAACCCTGATTACGATAGATGATTACGATCCCTGAGTCGTAAACACCAGATTCCGATTAGAGACAATCGTAAACGTCAATTACGATCCAACTGATCGTAAACTCCGATTCCGATCCAGTGATTCCGGTATGACAAAATCGTAAACACAGATTACGACCAAGCAAAGTCGTAAACGCTAAACTCTCGATCGTAAACGCAATAAAAATGACTTCTTGAAGTCGTAAACACGAGAATACAGCAGATCTTCAACCGATGAACTCGTAAACACGCAGAAACCCAGAAAACTCAATCGAAATCACGAAGAACAGTAGCAGCAGGAATCGTAAACGCACAGAAACCCTTCAAATCTTCAAAAACAAGAACTATAACCCAGAAATCTGCTTGAATCAATATCGTGTGAGCCTCGAATCAATGATTCTTAGCTCTGATACCAATTGTAGGTCCGAGATCAAACCAAGAACACGATATCTAATCACAAATGAGTGCGGAATCCTCAAATGTGATTGATTCAAGAAACAAGTAGAAGAAATAGATTCAGATCTAAGGAGAAAGATCTGAATCTTGAATGAGAAATAACTAACTTGTTTGAAGCTGATCGTAAATAGGGAAGACACACGAGAAATCGTAAACCCTTTGAAGTGTATTGAAAAGCTTGCCAAAATCATAAACACATGAGGCTTATATAGTGCCTCATGTAAACCCTATTACAAAAATCGTAATCTATCAAGAAGCCCACATGGCCCAATAGAAAACTAAATTAAGCCCATTAACCTATTAAATAACAAGCCCAAAACTAAGATAAAGCTAGCCCAATAACTAATGTTCATGCCTCAATAAAATATGGCCCAACAATCCACCCATAGAATTTTGTAAAATACGACATTTTTTTATGACGCTCATTTTTGCGAGTCATAAATTACCGACTATCATTGTTCGCGCGTCAAGGAAGGGGCTATTTCTAGTAGTGTTGTGCCATATGCCCTTTTGTCGGCAATTGTAACATAAATGATTGTTTACATTTTTCCTCTTTGGAACCTGCAAAGCTTCACAAAACATATTTTCTCCAAAATGATCATAAAAATTATCAAATACCTGAAGTTGATGATCATGAACCCATTTAGATGTGCGGGCTCTTTGGAGCAGAAGTTGCTAAATATTCTTCTGGAGGATCAAATTCTGAAACAAGTAGTTCTGAAGCCACAAGTTGCTAAATATTCTTTTCTTAAACCAGTAGTTCTGAAGACACAAGTTTGAGAACTACTGGTTTCAGATACCTTTTCTTTTCTTAAACCAGTGGCTTCAGAACTACTGGTTTCAGAACTACTGGTTTCAGAACTACTTGTGGCTTCAAATTCTGAAATCACTCAAATTCTTAAAAATTATCAAATACCTTTTCTTTTCATCACTCTATTCTTCAATCTTCTTCTCATAATTAGCAACCAATAACTCATTGTCCTTTACCAAACTCTGAATCCTTTTGTCTTTTTGTGAAAAAATTCACAAACTAATTGATAACCACTAGTTTCAGAACTACTGGTTTCAGATTCAGACTCAGATACTTCTACTTCTTCATCACTATGTACAATTTGAGCAAGAAACGCAAATTTGACAAAAAAGACAGACTCATCAGGAAAGTCGGTAGACCAATCATAACCTTCATTCGATGTTTGTGCTTTTGACTCAAAAGTAGTAGCACTTAGAGCAATTGGAGGATTAGGAGTTCGTCCCCAATTATATTTTTTATCAACTTGAGAAACCAAAGCTGTTGTAGAATTCGATGAAAAAGCATTTGACTATGAACATTCACGAGCAAAATGTCCAAAATTAGAACATTTGAAACATTTTACCTTTGATTTATCTACTCCAACCTTTCCATCCGGATATAAACTTTGGAATCCGGTTTTCTTTTCTGAATCTTTTAACTCTTTGGGCTAACATCGCAAGTTGCCAATTAATATCCATTTATTCAAGATTATTCGGATTGATTTGATCAAAATCTTCTTCAATCAGATTAGATGTTGACAAACCACCATTTAGGAATCCATAATATGAAGATAATAAAGCAGAAATTAATGCCAAATGTTCATTAGGTGTTTTTGCAGAAAATGACGATTGACTTGAATGATTTGGAACAGTGAAATTACACCCTCTTGATGAATTTTCAGAATTTCCTGATCCATGACCAGCAACAAATGTTGTTTGAGGTGGATTTGATGAAACAAAACCAAATGATTTAGACTTTGCATTAATACTTGCAGAACTTTGACCATGATACAATTCAGGATTTTGCAATTGAGCAGTTGACTTATTTGAAGTCATCATTTCCATCTCTCTAGCATGAAGCTTTCCGGTTAGATCATGAAATGATGATTCAGAATACTCTTTGTCATGAGTCAGCAGCAAGACATAATTCTCTCATTTTGATGGTAAGGCTTCTAGCAATTTCTCCTTCAACTCCTCTTCTGTCTTCTCTATTTTAACCACTTTCATTTCACTTATCAGATGTGAAAATCTGGATACAAGAGCATAAATATCTTCCTTATCATAATGTTGAAAATTTTCAAATTCTTTATTCAGCACTTTCTTTCGACTCTTCTTGTATTGATCATTGCCTTCACATCGTGCAGATAATGCATCCCATAATTGTTTTGATTTCTTGCACGTACTAAACTGATGTAGTAACTCAGTTGGTAAAGCCATTGTAAGATATCCAAAAGCTTTTTGTTCAAGCTCATAGAGTTTACTATCAGCTTGATCAAAAGTATGAACTTCTTTCAAATCTCCCGCTTCAGTTGGATGTACGTAAAACTTTTTGATTGGAATCCACAAATCTATATCATCCGTGCTGATATAGGCGGAAAATCGTTGCTTCCAATTTTGATAATCTTTCAACTTTAACAATTTGGAAACTTTCTGGCTTGTTCCAATTTCATTATCAAAGTTAAGCATAGCTTGCATCGTGCTTTGCATAGCCGCAAATGCTTGGAAATCCGATATCTTTTCTGAAATATGATGTTTCAAAAACTTTAAACTAAAAAACAAAGGTCTTAAAAGTGGATTTTGGGTACCAAAACAGGGGGGGGAGGGGTACTGGCCGTTAGGCCTGTAAAAGTCTAGATCTCATCGAGACGGTCATTTTGGCTGGTATTAGGTTTCGTAACTCTTAATGGTTCTCAAGTTACGTCAGTTTTAGTGAACACAAATTTTCTGCCAGCGGACCAAGTAGCAGACCAAAATAACCAGCGTACCAATGAGCTTTAGTGGACCAACAACGTACCAGACCTTCAACGTACCAACAACCGGACCAGAATAATCAGCGTACCACCTTGGTACAGCGTAACCATCAACGTACCAATTAGTAACCGTCGCGTACCACGATTGAAGATTGCCTTGCGTACCAGGTAGCGTACCAATTTTCAGATGAATATTGCCTTGCGTACCAAACGGCGTACCAAAGTGTTCATCCGGCGTACCGACATTTTCGACTGATTTTTCAGATTTTAACTGTTTTGAGCTGGAATTTTGCGAAAACACACTAGGAATGTTTTGTAATTAAGTTTAGCACCAGAAACACTCAGAATTGACAGAATTTGATGAAAATGAAGAAAAAAACAATTTCTCACACTAGAATTTCGAAAATTAACAAAAACACAACAGTTGAGCAACCTAGATTGCTTTGATACCACTTTTAAGTACGTGAAAATGATATGATCGTCACATCCTCAGACCTAAGAAGCATATAAAGACTATCATTAGTGGAGGGTCGCTCTTTGATCTTATCTAACGCTGGACCTTAACAGGACAGTAATCAGGGTACTTGATTGGGAACCGATCTGAAGCTAAGTGGGAGTTGTATGCTGTCAAAGGAATTATGTACTTCTTAAATGAGAAGATGAACATCTAGGCCCTTCGTAGGATCAAATTGGTGAAACTGTGTGGCCACACTGAAACTAAGAAGTAGTTTGTCATCCACTTTGAGTCTGATACGAAAACAAGAGTGGTTAAACGAAATATGATATTGATTCCACGGAAATGTCTCATATTCAACTGATGTTGTAAACAAAAAGGAAAAACAATAATGTTACCAGGGCCTAACTCTACAAAAGCAAGAAAAAGAATTTAAGCGTTTGGAGAACAGTGACGAAATAAATCTCGTCATACCTTAATGGTCGCAGAGAGATACAACTAGGTGTCAACCTCTACAAATGTTGAGATCATAATCGAAAATCGTCCAGGTGGGAGTTTGTTGGATTTTGTGTGTCGGACTGACGATTACTTGTAGAAGCATATTCTTATGCTACGTTGTGTCTCGTGTATTGTATCTATATGAGAGCTTATGTGTGTGTGACTATGAGGGCAGCGGACCAGTTGGTCCTGCGTACCAAATGGTCTGCCCGGACCAGATGATCCGGATGTGGTCCGCAGCTCATTTAGTCGTACCTATAAATAGGTAGCATGTGTAGAGAGCTGAGAACTTCTTGCCATATTCTACATTTCTGTGTGTGTTTCTGTGTGTGTACTCTCAAGGCTTATTAATACAAATTTCATTTGTATTTACTCGTTTGATCTCATCTTCATCTCGTTATCACGTGATTAGCAAACGATCCATCGCTCCATGCATCTACAAGTGGTATCAGAGCTATCTGGTTTCATTTGCTGATCATATTCTGTGATTTTAGAGAGTTTTAGAGAGAGAAAGTTTGGGGTTCTTACATTTTTCATCAAATTCTTCCAATTCCGAGTGTTTCGATGGTGAAAAATGATTTTCGAGTGTTCCTATAGTGTTTGCGCACCTTCGTGATCCAAATTTCAGTCACAATCATCAGAAATTCGAAAAAATCAGTTCATTCTGCGTGAAACTTGATTGGTCCGCCCGAAGAACATATTGGTCCGCCGCCTGGTCCGCTAGGCAATATTCATCGAGTTGGTCCGTGGCGGTTATCGCGTACCAGTTTGATCCGCTGAAAAATCTGGTCCGCCGTACCAGTTTTGGTCCGCCGTCTCAATCTGATCCGCAGGTATAATCTGATCCGCTGAGGTATAATTTGGTACGCTGAATCGTAGTTTGGTCCGCTGTTTGAACTGATCCGGGTTTTGATCCGCTGAAAGTGTTTTGGTCCGCTGGCAGAAAAGTGTTCATCACTAAAACTGACGTAACTTGAGAACCGTAAAGAGTTATGGAACCCAATACCAGTCAAAACGTTCGTCTCGACGAGATCTAGGACTTGTACCCGCCTACGGCCAGTACCGTCCAGTTTTGACCCATTAAATCCGCTTGGAAGACCTCCGTTTTTGAGTTCGAAGTTTTTGTAATGTCATATTTCGGAGAATATATCGGATTTTCAAGCGTTTTCCTCGATTCAAAACACGATGCAAGCTATCATTAACTATGATAATGAAATAGGAAGAAGTCAGAAAGTTCCGAAATTGCTCAGATTGGAAGATTATCATAGTTGGGTGAAGCGATTCAATGCATATGTTGGTGCTAATGATGTTGATTTTTGGATATCTTACAATAATCTATACGAGTATCCAACAGGAACAAATGGAAGGCCAGTTTTGCAACAAAGTCTTACTGGTGAGAAAAAGAAGGCATATCAAGCAGAACAAAAAGCTTATAGTGCTTTAAAAATGGCATTACCTTCCGACTTATTACATCAATTTTCTGCGTATACTTCTGCAAAAGAGTTGTGGGATGCAATTCAGAAACGTTGTGAAGGTAATGATCAATTCAAGAAAAGTAAACAAAAGGTTCAAAAGAAAGAATTCGACAATTTCAAGCATTATCCAAATGAAAATATTTCAAAGCTCATTACTAGGTTTTCACATTTACTGAGTGAAATGTCTCTAGTTGGAATTAAAAAGGAAGAAGCTGATTTGAAAGAGAAGTTATTAGAGGCATTACCTGAAAAATGGGAAAACTATGTGATGATGATTACTCATGATAAAGAGTATTCAGGAGTGTCATTCATCAATTTGATTGAACAGATACAAGCAAGAGATATGGAGTTGAGTGTCAACAAATCCATGCCTGCACAAGTACAGAATCCAGCTGCATATCGTGGTGAAAATGATTCTACGATAAATGCTAAAACGTCAAACATTTTCAGTGAAGGTCCTCCTACTGCATTTCTTGCTGGAAAAACTGAGAGTTATGGCGATTATCCAGGTTGTACTTTTACAAGTCCAAACCGATCATCAAAGTCTAAAATTTCTGACAAGGCATCTGAGGATTTAGCTTCATTGCTATCTGCATTTATCTCATCGTCAAATGGTTCAATTTTTGGGAAAATTGGAGAAGCTGATTTGTTTACAAGTGATTTAGATGAGTTGGATGATGATCAATTAAATGAGTTAGATTTACATTGGCAATTTGCTATGACTGTTGAAAGAGGTAAGAGATACATGAAGAAGCATGGTAAACAATCTTTTCTTCCAGGAGGAAAACTTGGATTGGATAAATCCAAAGTTAGGTGTTTCAAATGTTCACAAATTGGACATTTTGCTCGTGAATGTAAAAATCCAAAACCATCCGTATCTTCGTCCTCCACAAACAATTCAAACTCGCAAGCCTTGATTTCACAAATGGATAAAGATTATGATTGGAATAAGGATATTGAAATAATGGAAGAGAGACAGAAACAGTTGGCATTAAATGTTCTCCACAATCTAGAAAGTTCCACTTTTAAGTCTAACTCTAATTCAGCTTCTCTTTCCAAACCTGCTTTGGTTTATGATAGTTCTCTAAATAAGTATGTCGAGTGGTATCCTGATGAATCTGCATTTCTTGCCGAAGTTGTAAGGAAGGAGGTAAGTGATTCTAATTCAGAAACAAGTTCATGTGAAACAGTACTGGAAGATGGAGTTGCTGAACTTACAAAAGATTTACAAGAGAAATGTGAAGCTTGTGGTGTAGCAAATGATAAATTTGAATCTTTGCTAAAAGATAACAGTTTGCTGACTAGAGAATTCAAAGTTGTGAAAGTTGCTTTGGAATGTTTACAACAAAGATGTGATGATTTAGAAAAAGTTAATTCAGAGTTGGTAACAGAAAAGGATAAATGGATTGCTGACTTTGAGAAAGAAAAGGCTGCTCATCTTGATGCAGTTCAAGATTTTGAGAATCTATTTGAAAAGAGTTATCCTGTTCAACAAAGGTATGAAAAAGCAAATGCGATTGTTGTTGAAGCTGCAGATAAAGTTTAGAGCTTCAAGAAGAACTTTCAAAGCTTCGAGATGAAAATGTTCAGATGCGTGAAAAGAATGACATTTTAACAAACGATGTTGCTTATTTTACAAAGAAGTGGGAGAAGGTTCATGCTGAGCTAATGGAGTTATGTGATATCAAAAGGCAACTGAAGGCTGAATACAATGAATTATCAGATGACTTTATTGGTACTCAGAAAGATTTGTTGGCTGCTCAAGTCAAAATATCTGAGTTAAAAGTTGAGATTTTCGCTCTTCAAAAGTAAGTAAAGAATTCAATTATGTCTCCTACATTACTGAATTACATTTACAATCAGGAAAAGAGTGACGAAAGTATGAAAGAAGAGGAATTACATTCTGTTCCAGCTCCGGTGGCTATATTAAATCCTCCATCTGTATCTTTTGATCCAAGAGCTGAATTGCACGATTATTCTAAATTTGCAACTCCAGCAAAGAAGAAGAAAAACAAATCTGAGAAAAGGGAGAAGACATTAGGTGAAGCTCCAAAGTTTGTGTCAATTTCAAAGGCTTTGGAAGATGAAAAGCTTTGTGAGAAAATTGCGTCTGGTTCTTCATCTGTCCATGAAGAAGAAAAAGCTTTGATTCAAAATAACAAATTGAAAGCTATTAAAGCTAAATTTACAAGTGCAGCTAAAGGCAGAGCAGTTCCAACTGTTTTTTCAAATTCTTCAAAAGTCCAGGGGTACAAGAATAAAGGTCTTGGTTATGATGTTAAGGAAGAATCAGTTCTTCGACCACAGCAAGCAAAAGATGTTGCTGGTTCAAATCAAAAGAACAAATCCAAACAGCAGAAAAATAATGTCTTCACATCAAAGAATGATCATTACTATTCTGGAGGTTCTTCAAATGGTTCTTGTTATTCTCCACGAAGTCCACCTCCAAGGTATGATTCTTCAGACGATTTCTTTGATTCGTTTGGTTCAGAAAATATTTTTGGTTATCATGATGTGTTCAAAAAGGACAAGAGAAATCTAAAGAATTTTGTTGATGAAAATCAAATTTTTTAATCAAATCTGGGTAGCAGTTCCCTTAATGTTTTTCAAAGGAAGTGTTATGCATGTCGTAAACCAGGGCATCTTGCTGCACAATGTCCTACGAATGCGAGCATTCACTCCTATGTGCACAAAACTGCTAAATATGTGGATTTAAATGGTCATATTTTTGATGAACCACAACCATCGATGTACAAATCAACTAGTAAGCCGTCTTAGGCAAAGACGCAAGTTGATCATTTTGTGGGTTCATTGAACAGTTTTCAATTGCCACTGATGTGGAAACCACGAGCTGTTTCCTTGGCAAACAAAGACCTTGTTGAAGACACCGGGCGACCCGAGGCTGTTGACTCGGGCCGATCCCAAAACCACTAATGTTTTATCTAGTGTCTGCAGGTTTCTTCAAGAAGACCTGTCATGCGTGTGTTGCTGATAGTGAAGAACTTGCTTAATTTAGAGTGTCAACGACATATAATTTTCAAATGTTTTTCAATCGATTTTTTTCAAAGCTAAAACTGCAAAGTGTCAGTGTTGATCGATCAATTTTCTTTCTTGTTCATATGTTTACATTTTGTAGTTGTACATATTTTTAGGGGGAGAAAATTGAAAATTCAAAAAATAGTGTTTGTTTGAATTTTAGGGGGAGAAATTGGAAAAATATAAAAAATGAAAATTGAGAAATTGATCTGAAAAAAGCGAGAAATGATGGTACATCAGCATATATGTTATCTAGCCATGGATAGATTAAGTCTAAAGGTTGTAGGTGCTTGCATAATCTGTGAATGTGTATGACTAACCTGATATCTGCTAGTAAGATATAAACATAAAGCTTGCCTGATGATCTTTGGTGTTTTGCTTCTTGATGAATGTTGTGTGATGATTCCAAAAATAGAATAAAGAGATATCCTGATGAATGTATGTTTTCATTTTGAAAGATTTAAACTTGTTTGATTTTCTTTTTTTTTGTCAAACGATCGGACTTTCTCTGCGTATCGAAAGATCGACCTGATTGTTGTTCGTTTGACGTTCTGCTTTATTTTCTTTGGTGTTTCGTATAATCCATCGGACTTTCTCTGCGTATACGGAAGTATCGACCTGATTGTTGTTGGATTATACAACTTCAACTTGTTTTGCTTTCTTATTTTCTCAAATACTTGGGCTTTCTCTGCGTGTCCTCAAGACCGACCTGATTGCTAGGCATTTGAGGTTCTGCTTTATTTTTGCATGACTCATCAAGGATGATTAAATCTCTAAGAAAATTTGCTTCTATATGATAAACATGATGATTTGCTAGAATTTCTGATAGAGTGGAGGCCGAGTTATCAGTGCATGATAAAATTACCTTAAACATATCTGAAAACGATAAAAAATGATTGGTGCATGCTGAAATAAACATAAATGTTGTATTTGCGATTATCTTGGCATGCATGCTGATTAAGACCGAAATTGAAATGGGCTAGATGCGTTATGTCTGATATGATCTCGTGTTGTGATCTTTCTCGCAAAATACCAAAAATAGAGTGTAATTTTGTATTGCATTTATATTTCCATTTTAGTAAAATTCAAAAAGATTTTTGGTGTGTTTTAGCATAACTTTGAAAAATCAAAAAGATTTTAGGTGTGTTTTGATCTAAAGTTTCTAAAAGCCAAAAAGATTTTATTTCTTAGTTGTTTTTGATTGATCAACACTTGATACAAAATCAAAATTTCAAAATCAATATCTTGGATTCTCAAAGAGAAGTTTTCACCAAGATTAAATTATTTTTGGAAATTCAAAGAAAATCCGCACTTTTGTCTTCTAAAGTTGCAGGTTTTTGTGTGTCAAGACTCAAGCATGGTGAAAGGGGGAGTTTGTTATATCTTTCGCAAGTGGATCTTGAAGGTCAAAGATTTATTCAAGAATGATCCAGCCATGCAAGCTCTATTTCTGACAAGATTTCAAGTTGACGATCGGATGCAACTTTGTTGAAGATTGAAGACTAGAGTTTTAGTTAGAATAGATACACTACACGTTAAGGGGGAGTTTGTAGAAGCATATTCTTATGCTACGTTGTGTCTCGTATATTGTATCTATATGAGAGCTTATGTGTGTGTGACTATGAGGGCAGCGGACCAGTTGGTCCTGCGTACCAAATGGTCCGCCCGGACCAGATGATCCGGATGTGGTCCGCAGCTCATTTAGTCGTACCTATAAATAGGTAGCATGTGTAGAGAGCTGAGAACTTCTTGCCATATTCTACATTTCTGTGTGTGTTTCTGTGTGTGTACTCTCAAGGCTTATTAATACAAATTTCATTTGTATTTACTTGTTTGATCTCATCTTCATCTCGTTATCACGTGATTAGCAAACGATCCATCGCTCCATGCATCTACATTACTCAACGTAGCCATGAAGGTACGATTCTAGAGTTACACTCTGGACGACCAACAAGTTATAATATTTGAATGTTGTGCAATTTAAAATATTACTGATCACAGAGCGAATATTAGGTGAATCATTATTAGTCGAAATAATGATTATGATTAATTATTTGGAGAATAATTAGTGGACGAAGTAAAACAGTGATCGTTTAAGATGTAAACGAGGAATAAAATTATTAAAAGGAGTTGACAATTTAATCGGAGAATATTATTACGTCAAAAATGCAGTTTTGACTAAATCTAGGATAAGACGTTATCCGTCATTACGAGAACGAGAGATCTAATTTATGAGATAAATTAAATACAAATAAAATAAATATTATTAAAGACGTAAATAGTAATTATCCATGTAAGTACGTGAAACGATCTCACTACTGCATGCTTTGATCAATCTAGTGAACAGGAGAAGTAAATAATAGAAATCTTATTGAATCAGTTGAAGAATACAAAGAAGTCTCTCTGGTTTCTCTTTCTAGAACACACACAGAATGGTGTGGAAATGACAGAAGTTCTAAGCTGACATTCTAACACGATCTATTTATGGTATGGCCACCAAGGTATGTTGACTGTTTGACTCACAAACTTACTCTATTCTAGATACAATACACGAGACACAAGGTAGTATAGGAATATGCTCTAACAAATTCCCCCATAACGTGAAGTGTATCTATTCTCTAACTAAACTTCGGTTTGGTTTGGGTATTATTGGTTAAGCGAAGTGAGATTTCAACTGAGTTCAGGTGAGTTTGGTCTAGCGAAGTGTTGGTTCAGATAGGTTCGGATCCTTGGTTCAATTGTTTTAGTTCAGAACTAGTTTGGATCACCTCGGATTGTTCCAGCTCGGATTTGGTTCGGTTCAGTTCGAGTAAACAGTACTCAAGATTATTCACGATGTCTGATTTTCAAGCATTCGCAGCTTTACAAACGTCAATGCAAACCACGATGCAAAGTTTACTGAATTATGATAATGAAATCGGAACAAGTCAGAAAGTTCTCAAATTACTTAGATTGGAAGATTATCATAGTTGAGTTAAACGATTTGAGACGTATATTGGAACGAATGATGTGGATATTTGGTTGTCGTACATTGATCAATATGTGTATCCAACAAATGGAAATGGCAGACTAATTTTACAGAAAAGTTTGACTTCTGAACAAAAGAAAGCATATCAAGTTGAACAAAAGGCTTTTGAAACTTTAACGATGACATTACCCAAGGCGATTTTACATCAATTTTCTGCTTACGATACTGCAAAAGATTTATGGGATGCCTTACAGAAAAGATGTGAGGGTAATGATCAATACAAGAAAAGTCGTCAGAAAGTTTTGAAGAAAGAATTTGATAATTTCAAGCACTACCAAAACGAGACTATTCCAAATCTGATTACAAGGTTTTCACATCTGATGAGTGAAATGGTTTTGGTTAATATCCAAAAGGAAGATGCTGATTTGAAGGAAAAACTGTTGGAGGCATTACCGGAAAAATGGGAGAATTATGTGATGATGATGACTCATGATAAAGAATATCCGGGATTGTTGTTCAATGACCTACTTGAAAGAATACAAGCTAGGAATATGGAATTGACAGTGAATAAGTCATTGCCTGCTCAAATACAAATCCCGCTGTAAATCATGATGAGAATGATTCCATTCATACTGGGAAGTCAAGTGTTTTCACTCAAGCACCTTCTATAGCATTTGTCACCGATAAAAATGAAAATTCTGGTTACTTTTCTTGATGTACTGTTTCGGTCCCAAGTTCATCTTCAAACAATGCCTTATTGGTTAAAACAACTGAAAATTATATGGCATTGATGTCTGCATTGGTTTCATCATAGTTTGGAGTTATTACTGGTTCAGTAAGCAATGCAGAATTGACAGAAGAAGATTATGATCAAATTGATTATGATCATCTGGAGGAGATGGATTTGAATTGGCAATATGCTATGCTTATGAAAAGAACAAAGAAATTATTTAACAGAACGGGGAAGAAGAGGTTGAATCAAGATGGAAAGATCGGGTTAGACAAATCTAAGGTGAAGTGTTACAAGTGTTCGTTATATGAACATTTTACTCGTGAATGTCCAACATCTATCGATAATAAGCTTGAATCTGGTCAACATGTTCGGTTGGTTAAAGCTTCTACAGGTAAAGATCGAGTATCTTTTGTTTCTCTTGATGAAAGAATGGCAGAAATAATTTTGGCATCCGAATGAATATGCATGGAATGCATATTCTGAGTTTAAAAGGAATGCATATCAAAATGTTGATATTAATGACATTTCTGAGAATGATAAAGGAAATGTTGCTTTAATGGCTCATCATCAAAATGATGCAAGTCAGGCTGATTATATTAGAAGCTCAGAATGTACAATTGTTGAAGAGAATCAGGAAAAAGTAGCTGAAATTGAAAAAGAAGAGATTAAGTGTTATAAATGTGATGGTTTAATCAACAAAAATGCAAGTTTGGAGAGAGATCTTAAGTTTTTGACTGAAGAAATTGTTGTGCTAAAGCAGGAATTGGAAAGTTTCAAGGAAAATATTATTTTTTGAATACCAGTCATGAGAAGTTGATAAAAGAAAAAGCTGATTTGTTTGAAGAATGCCAGAAAGCCAAAGCTGAAGCTCAGGAAGCTGTTGAAGATTTTGAGGCTTTATTTTCAGAAAACTTATCCACTTCAACAAAAATATGAAAGAGTTAATGATATTGCGGTTAAAACTGTTGATAAAGTGATTATTTTTCAAAATGAAGTTGAAAAACAAAGAGTTGATAATGCTAATATTCATGACAAGAATGAGGTTTTGGCAAAAGACATTGATATTTTCCAAAAGAAATGGGAAAGTGTTCAAAGAAAAACTTTTTGCTGAATGTGGAATAAGAAAAAAGCAAAAGTATGAGTACAATGATTTAAGTGAAGAGTTTATTAAATCACAAAAGAACTTGTTTGCTGATCAACAAAAGATTGCTGAATTGAAATTGGAGATTCTGGATTTGCAAATACAAATCAAAAATTGCAATTTGTCACCGATATTACTTAATTTTCTATACAAGAAAGACAGAAGTGATGATAGTTAAAAAGAAGATGATATTCACAAGGTTCCTACACCTGCGGATTTATCTCAATTTTCTTCTGCTTCTTCTGATCCAAAGGCTGAATTACAAGATTATTTTACATTTGCAACTACTGCAAAGAAGAAGAAATCTAAGTCAGCAAAGAAGAAAGAAAAAAGTTGGTGAAACTCCAAAGTTTACATCTGATTCATCATTGCTGGAAAATGAAGTTGTGCTTGATAAGAGTGTGACTGATAACTCTATTGCAACATCATCTGAAGTTGAAATTGCCAAGAGTTTGGTAAAAACGAACAAAATACCAAAAATTAACGTCACTTTTACTTAGCTAGCGCATCAAACAAGTGCTGCAGGTACTTCTCAAGCTGAATCGTCCAAATCGTCTGGTTATAAGCACAAAGGACTACGATTTTTTTTTTCAAGAGATGCATGTTCAAGCTCAATCGTCAAAGAAGAAAGAAAATGTTTAGACGACCAAGAACTAAAAGAAATCACAACCTCTAAAGACACAAGCTGCTGTTTCTATTCCAAGAATTCTTATTATTCTAGAGGTTCGTCACTGGATTACAAAGTTTCGCCACAGAGTAAATCTCTGAGGTATGATTTCTTTGATACTTTTGGTTTTTATAATACCTCATTTTCTAAAAATTCAAAGAATTTTTCAAATGATTTTAAACTTCGTGAAAGAATTTGTTATGCAAGTCGTCGACCTGGACATATGGCTGCAAATTGTCTGACGACTGCATACATTCACAACAATGCCAAATATGTGGATTCACTTGGTCAACTTTTTTATGAATCTTGGTCCCCAAAGATCAAATCAACTAGTAAGCCATTTCGGTCGAAACCAAAAACGCCGGTTGAAAATTTTTCAGGTTCTGATTCAAAATTTTCATCATCAATGATATGGAAACCAAAAATTATTTCCAAGGCCAACAAAGATTTTGTGGAAGACACCAGGCGACTCGACGCTGTTGAATCGGGCCAATCCCAAAGTAACTAAAGTATTATTTGTTGTTAGCAGGTATTACAGGAAGACCTATCGGTAGTTGAAGAATTGCTGATGGTGGGTGTTTAACTTAAAATGAATTTCCAAATCATTTTCAATATCCTGTGTTTTTCAAATGCTAAAATGGAAGTATTCGTGTTGGTTGATCAATTTTTCTTTTTTTTTTCACTCCGTCTCAGCTTAGGGGGGGGGGGGGGGAGTTTGTTTGTTTGTTTGAAAAATACAAAAATAGTGTGTTGTTTTTCAATTATTAAAAAATGAAAATCTAAAAATAGAGTTTGTCATTTTTTAAGGGGAGAAAACTTGAAAAGACAAAAACATTGAAAAATGAGAAATTGTATCCGATATGATTGAGAAATGATGGTATATTGGCTAACGTTGTCTGACTCATGGATAAATTAAATGAAAAAGCCATAAGACCATTATTCAATGTCTAAGGTAGGCTCGACAAATCAAAAAATATACAAGGGTGATATACACTAAATCTAATGCTTGACCTGGTGGACAACATCTTGATGCGTATCTCATGATATATCAAGAAAAGGATATGTGAAAAGAAAAATGAGAAGTCTCTGTGTAAACATGTGTTCATTTTGCTAATATTTAAACTTGTCTGATTTTCTTTATTTTCTCAAATGATTGGACTATCTCTGCGTGTGCACAAGATCAACCTGATAGTTGTTCATTTAAGGTTCTGCTTTTTTCTTTGGTGTTTCGTATAACTCATCGGACTTTCTCTGCGTGTACGGAAGTACCGACCTGATTTTTGTTGAGTTATACAATATCAACTTGTTTTTATTTTCTTATTTGGTTAAATCTGAGCCCTTATCTGCATATCGAAAGATCGACCTTAAGGTAGACGATTTAACGTTCTTATTTTTTTTTTCATGAACACAGTTGACTATATCATGAAATCAATCACTATGTGTTAAATCACAAGTGAAATCACAAAGTGTGATAAGCAAAAGCATATATGAATATGTCTGATAGTGTGAGGTACACTGGTCAAAGCAAATATAATCAATACCTTAACATATCCAGATGTTATGATTATGGTTATGTCTTAGTTTAAAGTTGGACAAATTATATCTGAAATCGACATGGCTTATGTGCTATAATAATCGAAATTGAAGTGTAGTTCAACACGTTATGACCAATAAGATCCCAAGTCGTGATCTTTCTCGCAAAAGACAAAAATAGTGTCTGATTTTGTATTGCATTTACTTTTCATATCAGAAATACCAAAAAGTTTTAGGAATGTTTTGATATAAATTTTTGAAAAGTCAAAAAGATTTTATTTCTTATTGTTAGAACCTATTTGTTAGCAACACAGATTTATTGTTTTCTTATCTTGTAATTGATACTTAGTTTTGTAATTGTCTTTTGATATGTACTTGGTGAACTTTGTGTAAATGTTAGCGTACTTGTTATGCTTCTTAGCGTACTTGTTACTTATGCTCTTAACGGACTTGATTTACTCTTAGCGTACTTGTTTGAATGTTATCTTAGCGGACTTGTTTATTCCTAGCGAACTTGTTTACTTAGAAGACTTGTTTTTGTTCCTAGCGTACTTAATCTGTTCTTAACGAACTTGTTAGCGTACTTGTTCAAGTTAGCGTACTTGTTCATGTTAGCGAACTTGATTATGCTTAGCGTACTTGTTAGCGGACTTGTTGCTACTTAGCGAACTTGTTAGCGGACTTGTCACTTCTTAGCGTACTTGTTAGCGGACTTGTTAAGTCCTAGCGAACTTCATTTATGTCTTAGAACTTGTTCTACTGTTAGGATACATTGTTGAATTCTAGGTAATGATTGTGTCGTGTCAAACATTCTATTTGTCCCAGGTTCTCTAGTAGTATAAATACCATTGAGAAAACGCTATTGGCAACGCTTGGTGGAGTATTATTCCTACAAAGAGCCTTTGTGTGTGTGTTCTTGGTGTTTGTGTGTGTTCTTGAGCTTTAGTAATCATCAATGGGTGAGCATTGATGCAGATTCCTCCATGAATCGACCATCACACATGATTTCCGCACTTGTGTGATGAATCATATGAGAACAAGCTGCTCAAATATGGTCCTGACAAATGGTATCAGAGCCTTGTTCTTCATTTTTTGAAGTTTTTCTCAAAATGGAGAAAATCTCATATGAGTTGTCGATTTTGGATGGATTTACTAGTTGTTTGAGCTGATTCTTGGTAGAAATCACTCAATAAACTCAATGTCATACTCAGATTTCTAAAAATCTCAAGCTATATGGTCCGATTTTCAGATTTCAGCCATGAAAATCGATTTTTTGCTAAGTCATGTTCTTGAGAAATTTTTTCAATCTTGTTTTTCTGTTGATTATCTATTAAAATTGATTAATAGCGAGTATTAGACTACTAAAACCGAATCTATAGCCACTGATTTCTCTTAAAAACATCAAGTATTGAAGATTTTAGAGGCTAAAAGTGGTGATTTTTTGGTGTTCTTCACATAAACTCACTATTTCATTGATTTAGGTCATAAAGAGTGATTTTTGGAGTTCATGACAGTTGAGTAATGTATTCCTACATGAATTTCGAAACTATTCATGATCTTAAACATTGATTTTATCAACATTGATTTTTGAGTTTGAATTTGCTCAAGAACAAGCTGTTCAAAATTTGGCTAACTCTGAAAATTTGACTTTTCAAATTTTTTGCTTAAATCTCATTTACTAATGACTAATGATGTTTATTATTGCTGGTCTTGTAGGATTTGGGTATTTTCAAGCAATTTACTTCGTTGCAAGCAAGTGAACCGATCGCTACTTGTTTGACCCGTTTGCTAACTTTGTCTCGAAATTGACAAGTGTTGACCATTTCAACATGTCGGATCACTTCACGCCTGCTACTCAAGGCAACAATAGTCCTCCTAAACTCATGGGAGCAAGTGACTTCGATGATTGGAAGGCGAAATTCTTGTCTTACTTGGAATTCGTTGACTTTGACCTATTGACTTCTGTAGTCGAAGGTCCTGCTGTGTTAGAAGTGGAAGAGGCTACTGCTGCTGGCACTGCAGCTGCTGCTGTTACTAGTGCTGATCCTCCACTTAAGAAGATGATTCCCAAACCTAGAAACAAGTTGGATGCAGCTGAAAAGGTTCAATTGAAAACTGACATGCGTGCACTTGGTTGCATTAAGATGGCTATCAATGAGGGGTTGCAATACCAATTTCGTGCTGCCACATCGGCTCATGAAATCTGGGAAGGATTGGAAAAGAAGTATGAGGGCAACCCGGCTACTAAGGAAAGAAGATTGGATAAGATCAAGTTGGCGTTCAACACGTTCTCTCATAAGCAAGGCGAATCATTTGAAACACATGTTAATCGATTCTGCCGCATAATCACTGAGATGACGACAAATAACATCCGACCTGAAAACAGTGCCATCATCAAGAAGGTCCTTCACTCCTTTGCTCAAGAGTTCGCTTCATATGTGACTTACTTGATCGAAAGTAATGATCTCTCTACTGCCGACTATATGGATATGATCGACAAGGTTCGTGAGTATGAAGTTCGAGCCGTTGAGCGCAACGGAAAGTCTCTCATGGGTGTTGTAACTGTTAGAAGTTCTTCAACTGCTCCCAATGCTGCGTTCATTGCTCCAGACCCTGTTGATGAGTTCCAGTTCTCTGTTCCTGCTAGTCCAAGCCTACCTGTTTCTACTTCTGCTCCAGCTGCTCCTCCAACTGAAGCTATCATTGCTCCCGTCACCGGTCAGACTCCAAATGTGACCTTTGTGCAACAATCTCCAACGGGTTACTTCGTTCGGCAATCATCTCCTATATCACTACCGAACACAAGCATGGATTCCGACTTGTGCAACGCTTTTCTAGCTTGCATGAATTCTCAGATGTCCGAAAGTCTTGAGTCCATGACCGTCTGTCAAGAAGACCTTGACCAAGTATCTCCTGATGATCTCGAAGAGATCGACATTAAATGGCAAATGGCCATGATAGCTGCCCAAACTCGAAAGTTCTTCAAGAAGACTGGAAGGAAGCTTTTTCAAGCTCCCTCAAACACCAACATCGGCTTCGATAAGTCCAAAGTGCGATGTTACAACTGTCAAGAAATGGGTCATTTTGCACGTGAATGTCCTAAGCCAAGGACGTGGAACGGGCAATCCAATTCTGGTGGAAGTAACCAAACTCATCAAAAGCAGGGTGGTGGTGTTACCCAATCTTATCCGAAGCAGGGCAGTTCGTCATTCCAGAAGCCACAGGGCACTAGCTCAAGTGTCTCTCAACGTGGATCGCCATCTTCTCAACAACCACAAAGATCGGAAGAAAGCAACAAGGTGTTGGTATCGCTTGAAGACTCTAACTACAACTGGACCTCCTCGTCTCAGAATACGTCTTCTAGCCAGACAAACTATGCTCTTGTAGTGAAGGCAAATGATGGAGAGATAGATGTGTCTAACACAATTGACCCTCTCTTTCCAACTAACTTTTGCTTAATGGCTGGAATTGATGATATGACTGAAGACAATGCTCAAGAAAATGTAACTGTTACTGAAGTGAGCTCATCTGAAGTTGAATCTGAGGCATGTAAAAGGCTGGTAGAACTCCAACGCGAAACCATCCCTGATGAGGTAAAATCTTCTCTTTGTTCTGATAAATGTATTGAGGCTGTAGCTCGCTATCGTGCTTACAACCTTGAATTGGTTGGTAAGGCGAGCCAAGTTGAGAAACTGAAAGAAAATGAGAAAGACTTTTTAATTAAAATCAAGTCTTTACAAGATGACATTGAGGTCATGAAGCATACGGAAACAACTCTAACTATTCAAATAATAGATCTTTTGGAAAAACTAACTTCTCTGAGGACGAGCTATGCTCAGGCTCGAGAAACCATTGATTTGTTAAAACTTAATCCGGCAACTCTTGGCAATACTGTTGGCCGTGATATTTTTTCTAGACTTAAAACTGGACTTAGCTTGACAAGGGAAATTGATGATAGTAAGGCAGAGCATCCTCTTAACCATAACTATTATAGAGTTCCTGAGTTAACCAAGATTAACTCAAAGAGTCATTTAAAATTCATTAATTCCGAGTTGGTTCCAAGTGCTCCCGAAATTCAAAAGATGGAAGATCAGCTCTCTACCCACACGAGTGGATCTGATCTCCCACCAACCGATGTCGCACTTCACTTTGAGGAAGTCAATCCTGATATTTTGAAAGGTGTTGATACTAGTTTTTCTGAGACTCTGACTAAAGAGGCAGCTGAACATGAATTTCTTGATTTGTTGAAAACATCTGCCGTGGATGGTCAATCGTTTTTGTTTGACGACAACTATGAAATTTTAAAACCCACTGTTTCTCCAAAACGAGCTAAGACCACACAAAGGCGAAAGCCTAGGCAGAATTCCAACAAGGGATTCACTGATCAGTCTGATGTGAATGAGGATGAGTTCAATCGTGCATTTGCTGAAATGGCACTCAAACATGGTAAGACTGTCATGCACACACAAGCTGGTCTTGTGATCACCGATGGTAAGGTGAAGTCTTTATCAAGTGCCTCAACTGAAACTCACTCTACATCAACACCACATGCTGGGAAATCTCCTCAATCAAGCAAATCGAAAGCTGTTATCGAAAGTTCTGCTCCCACTGAAGCTGTTGACTCCAAAGTTGTAATGGTTAAGAATGTTAAACCAAAGATGAAGAGTGTTGCAAAAGTAACTGGCACAACCTCCTCTCCAATTGTTGAGTCTGCATTGATCGTGGTAGAGCCTTCTGCTCCAATAACAGAAAGTGTTGAAACTGTTGTTGTTGAAAAGAAGAAAAGAACAAGAAGAAGGAAGAAGAAGGTTGTTACTAATGATGAGAAGACTCCTGAAGCTTCATCTGTTGAACCATCATCTGTGGTTCCTGTTGTCGAATCTGATGCTTCTGTTGTTCAAATTGCACCACCTGTGCAAAAGGTATGTGCTGTCTGTGGCAACCCTCATCACGATGCAAGTGTGTGTATCTACAACCAAGGGTACAACACCTATGGCAACGCACCAATGCCACCAGTACACTATTATGAGCAACAAGCAACTGCTGGTCAAAATGCACACCTCCATTCGAGAAACTACGGTAATTGCAGTGAAGACTTCATGGAATTGCGGGATGATTCTATGTTCCAACACTCTTATCCCAACCAACCGTACATTCCGAGTCAAACCCCGTATCTACCACAAGGCTTAGGGGGGAAGTCTGTACTCAAGTCAGCCACACATCAGACAACAACCAAGGATGAATGCACCAGGTCTGACTCCATTCAGGTCGTGGAACCCAAGGCCAAGACCCGGCTTTATACCAAGGCCATCGAGTCTGGCTCCAAGGCCTGCAACTACCTTCGTTCCATCTTCAGTTATTCCATCAGCTCCATCGTCTTCATCCGCACCATCTGCGTCAACTGTGAAGAAACCGGTTATCAAGAAGACCCAAGGTCAAAATGACCGGGGTCCCTCCTTAAACTAATCAATTTCTTTACTTGTGAAGGGAGGTACCCGGAAAGCTGTAAAAACATGGTACATGGACAGCGGGTGCTCCAGGCACATGACAGGGAACAAGGACTTGTTGTATGATGTTAAAACAATATCTAACGGTAGTTCTGTTGCCTTTGGGGGAGATGTGTATGGCGGAAGAATAATAGGAAACGGTCTCTTAACAAACGGAGAGATTTCATTTGATAAGGTAAACCTGGTATCGAATCTGAAGTTCAACCTACTCAGTGTGTCGCAAATCTGCGATAACCAAATGCCGATGGTTTTCAACGATCGTGAGTGTCTAATTCTGAAGCCTGGTCTTAAGATTCGTGAAGATCAGATCTTGTTTCGAGCACATCGAAGAGGAAACTTGTATGCTTTGGATATGGCGGAAGCAAAACCTGCAAATTCAATCGCTTGTTTTCTAGTAAAGGCATCGGAAGAAGACTCAACCATATGGCACCGGCGAATGGGTCACGTCAACTTTAGGAACATGAATCGACTCGTAAGAGTAAAACATGTTATTGGGCTACCGGAGAAAGAATTCGTGCATGTCGATAACTGTGTTGCGTGTTCTAAAGGAAAACAACACAAGACGTCTCACAAGCCAAAGCCACCTGGTAGAACGACGACAATTCTTCAGCAACTCCATCTCGATCTTTTCAATCCAGTGAACATCTCGAGCTTAGGGGGAAAGTCTTATTGCCTTGTTGTTACTGACGACTACTCCAGATACTCGTGGGTGTTCTTCCTGAGAGAAAAGTCTGAGACAACAGAGATATTGAAGAATTTCGTTACTCGCATTGAAAACGCCAGCAAGAGCGGGTTCGGATAATCAGATCAGATAACGGGTCAGAGTTCAAGAATCAAACATTTGACGCTTTTTGCAATTTGAAAGGCATCACTCGACAGTTCAGTTCACCGTACACTCCACAACAAAATGGTGTTGCAGAATGGAATAATAGAACCATCATCGAGTCTGCCAGAACCATGCTTGCTGATTCTAACCTTAAACTCTTTTTTTGGGCGGAAGCAGTGAACACTGCGTGCTATGTTTTGAATAGAACGCTCTTGGTCAAGCATGCTAACAAGACGCCGTTCGAACTATTTTTTAAACAAAAACCTGTTTTAACTAGACTAAAACCGTTCGGATGTCCTTGTACTGTGCTTATACAGTCTGATCAGTTAGCCAAATTTGCCCCTCGGGCAGATGAAGGTTATTTTGTTGGATACTCTATGTCCTCAGCGGCGTATCGAGTATACAACAAAAGAACTCAAGTGATCATGGAGTCGTGCAATGTCAATTTTAACGAGCACACTCGGATCCCTCGAGAACCTGATTCAGATAGCATGTATGACCTTGACTCTCTTTCTTCTACATTTAATATTGTTGATTCTGGTGTTTCAGGAAATACTATCTCAGATGTTGATGCTCATGAGGAAGACTTTCCAACTTTTGACACGTTTGCTCCTTTCTCTTCATCGATTTTGGGAACTATCTATTCTGCAGACCCTCCTAATCTAACGTGGGGAAATCAGTCAAGTGAATCAGTAAATCGATCCGGAGAATCATCTATATCAGCAACTCCTGATGAAACAGTAATTCCAGTGCCAGATCCAGTTATTGTAGAAACAAAACCAGCACCTGCAGCAGTTCAGGGGGAAACCAATATGGAAACTGCTCCTGAAGATCATGATTCGGATTCAGAAATTGAAGCTGAAATTGAAACCGGTGAGGTCCCGGGAAATGATCTGCAAATTGGGAACCTTGAATCTACCATCGAAGACACCGTTGTTGAAGAATCAATGGTTCATAAAAGTCATCCAACAAGCCAGATTATAGGCCCCGTAGACAAAAGGGTAACCCGAAGTCAAATAGAACATGTTAACTCATGTCTATTTTCATGCTTCATATCTCAAGAAGAACCAACTTTAGTTGTTGCGGCTCTCAAAGATGACAACTGGATTGAAGTCATGCAAGAAGAGTTACTTCAGTTCAAACTGCTCAATGTTTGGCATCTTGTTGAAGCTCCTAAGGGTATTGAACCCATACCGGTCAAGTGTATTTTCAAGAACAAAAGAGACGACCGTGGAATAATCATTAGAAACAAAGCTCGATTAGTGGTGAAAGGGTATTTGCAAGAAGACGGCATTAATTATGACGAAGTCTATGCACCTGTCGCCCGTCTAGAAGCCATTCGGATTTTCATAGCTTATGCTGCGTCTATGGACATCACGGTTTACCAACTTGATGTCAAGACTGCATTTCTTTATGGCGAGCTGGATGAGGACGTGTACGTACAGCAACCTCCCGGGTTTGTGAACAAGTCATTTCCAAACAAATGTTACAAACTTGACAGGGCCCTTTATGGTCTACACCAAGCCCCGAGGAAGTGGTACGAGACTTTATCTACATATCTGCTGGAAAATGGATATAAGAGGGGTATTATTGATCAGACTCTTTTCATTCGACACTTCGGGAAGGATATGCTTTTAGTTCAAGTTTACCTTGACGATATCATTTTTGGGTCGACGAACGAGAATTTGTGTCATGCATTTGAGGACTTGATGAAGAAAAGGTTTGAGATGAACGCCATGGATGAATCAACCTTTTTCCTAGGAATTCAAGTGAAGCAGTCGCCAGATGGCATACTGATCAGCCAAGGGAAATATGTTAAAGAAATTATGAAGAAGTTCAGTTTTCACGACTCCAAGGTATTCTCTACACCAGTGGAAACTCGTCACAGACTGAATACTGGTCCTCAAGGAGTCTCAGTGGATGAACACTTATACCGTTCGATGATCGGGTCGTTGATGTATTTGACGGCAAGTCGTCCTGATATCATGTTTGGAGTGTGTCTCTGTTCAAGATTTGAGAGCAAACCAAAGGAATCACATCTGACTGCGGTTAAGAGAATTTTTCGATACTTGAAGTCGAATCCCAACCGAGGGCTATGGTATCCAAAGGATTCAGCCTTCGATCTTAGAGCCTTCTCAGATAGTGACTATGCTGGTAGTTTACTCGATCGGAAGTCTACAACGGGTGGAGCTCAGTTTTTGGGAAACCGACTCGTGTCATGGCAATGCAAGAAGCAGACTACGGTGTCCACTTCAATTACTGAGGCAGAATACATCGCTGCTGCATCATGCTGCTCTCAAGTTCTCTGGATTCAAAATCAATTGCTGGACTACGGCTTGAATTTCATGAGTACTCCTATACATATTGATAATTCTGCTGCTGTGTCTATTGTTAAAAATCCGATTCAGCATTCTAAGACTAAGCATATAGAGATTAGACACCATTTCATTAGGGATTGTGTTGAGAAGAAACTAGTCACCTTAGTTCAGATTGACTCAGAAAATCAGTTAGCTGACCTGTTCACTAAGTCCTTTGACATGTCTAGGTTCAACTTTCTGGTTACCTCTTTAGGAATGATCAACTTTGACTAGGACTGGAACTTCTTGCTCTCTGATATGTTAGTGTCTTGCTCTCTAGGTTGCTATCTTTTGTGAATTTTCTGTGAATATGTCCTAAGTCTTGCATTCCTCTCACTAATATCATCAAAAAAAAAAAAAAAAAAAGAGGATTTTACACTTCTTGCTTGTTTTGCATTTTATCTAATTTTTTGATGTCTGTCTTATTTTATCGTATGTTATTGCCTTTGTTACTCTTTTGACTCACTTGAGTCTGTTCCTATGTTGTTTGACTTGTTTTGGCTGAGAAAAATATTTCAGTATGTTTGTGTCTCGAGTCAAAATGATTTATGACCTAAGGAATTTTTCTTCATTCAAATTGCTTGTTTTTGAGTCTGTCTGTTGTGCCTGCATCTGTGGAAGATAAAAACAAAAATAGTGTGAATTATGTATTTGTTTAGTATTTGTCTATACTCATGTGCAGTAAATATAGCAGAAAATACCAAAAACATTGAAAAAGCTAAAACCTTTGGTCTGTGGTCGGACAATATGTGAGGAACATGATATGATTCTGGTCTTGTCGATCTAACCGTAGGATATGATCCAATCGACCGGTAACTCTATCATTTGATGTGTTGGTAGGCTCAACATACTGAGAAGTAAACAAGTCTCTGTGATAACACATAAATTACAATGAGAAATGTGGACCACGGAAGTTTAAACAATGGCATATTCTTTAAATTTGCCCTTCTCATTAGTACTAGTAAGAAAACTCTAATCACACATCCTTTGTTTCTTCAGTATTAAGTTGACTTATTTCAAAACCAACATATGAGACTCATCTGCTGAGGGAACTCTGACCTTGAGTCTCATCCATAAAAATTGCTAAGACACATCTGCTGTGAGAAATCACTGACCTTGTGTTCTTACGCTCCATCATTCCATAAAATAAAGTGAGAGGTCATCTGCTGAGGGAACTCTGACCTTGACCCTCTCACCCCACCAAAAATTCATTCATCAATAGTCATGAAAGAAGGGTTATCATGATTTCATGACTATATCATTGAAATAAGTCACTTAACACTAAAGAAAAGGGGGAAATATTACTTTTAAATGTTTGATTGAATCTGAAAAACTATTTGATGATTGGTAGAATATTGTTAACTTCCAAACTAATAAGGACCCCACAAAATATTTCTCTAAACTGGACTGAAAACATGATAAATAAATCACATGAGACAAGTTGAAAATTACAATGTATGAGCTTAAGTGGACAAACAATACCGACAATCTGATTTAGGGTATCGGATCCGTCAGGGAATTTGAATTGTAAGAGTTATTGATCACGTAATTGATCGGTATGATTCTAAACATGTCTGACCACGACCATACAAAAATATGTGAATTATCAAAGCCAATGTGCTAGAATTTCCAAGTTTGGTGAAAAATTGACCAACTTGTACTAAAATTAATCTTGGTATTGGTTTGAAATTAACCAACTTGAAAGAAAATGAACTCTTGAGTTCAGGTGGAAAATTGACCCAATTCGGATAAATTTGGAAATTTTGAGTTCGGGTGGAATTTTGACCGATAAAAGTCAAATTTAGGTACTAGGTGGGTCATCATCAAATTTTGTTGAAATTAGCTGGTAAATGTGTTATAATTTCAAAATTTATCTTCCTGGTAGGTTACTGGTGGCAGGCATGCAATTTTCTGTTCTCTTTTTAAGTTTTGTAGTTAAATGGTAAATTGATAGTTTGGTAAATTTTTTGGACTTAGAAAGTTTTTTATTTTTCATCAAATCCGCTAAGAACAAATTGTTCTTAGCGAACTTGTTTTTGTTTGAGTTTGTTTTTTTGTAGATGTTGAGAAGTCCGCTAAGTTGAGTTTGTCCTTAGCGAACTTCTCCTAAGTTTTTGTTTAATTTTGGTTAAGTGTCTGAGAAGTCCGCTAAGTAGGATTTTGCCTTAGCGAACTTCTCCACTTGCATTTTGTGTCTCTAAGGTTAAAACTGTTCTTAGCGAACTTGTTTATACCTTAGCGAACTTCCTTTTAACTTATAAATTTTTCTGTATCAAGTTCTGTTTTTGCCTTAGCGCACTTGTTTTGCCTTAGCGAACTTCTCTTAGGCTTAGCGTACTTGATTAAGCTTTAGCGAACTTCTCTTAGGCTTAGCGTACTTGATTAAGCTTTAGCGAACTTCCCTTAGGCTTAGCGTACTTGATTAAGTTTAGCGAACTTCAGGTTGGCTTAGCGTACTTCTTAATGGCCTTAGCGAACTTGTTTTATTTAAGTCTCTCTTTAGCGTACTTGTTCAGTTTGCTTACACTTCGCAAACTTGGAGCATATGTTCAGCGAACTTGTTTTTGAGATATTTCTCAAGTCCGCTAAACCTAACAGTATATAAAGGAGACTTACCACCTCTTCACATTCACGCTTTCAAAAATTCTCACAACCGCTCATAACACACACGAACCGGCGACGAGAAACTTTCACTGTTTGATCGAAATACCTTCTTTCTCACGCGAATCTGTCACTCTCACTGCAATTAGGGTCGATTTACTCACTCTACTTGCATTCACAGGTTCGGTTTTATGAATCTTAGGTTGTTTTTGGTCACGGTGATCCTTGTTGAGCCGTAGGTCCGATTTTCTTATTGATAGGTTACTAATGTGATTATTTGTTGATTGAACAGATTTGTGTTACCTCTTTCTTGTTCCTAATTACATTTGTGTCCAAGATTAAGGTATGTGAATCTAAACTCACAAATTTCACTTTTTACATTCAATAAAATTGTGTACAGGGGTGTGTGTGATTGGATATGAATTTGAAATCTCTTATGTGTTTGTGTACAAAAGGTTCCTTTGAGATATTCATAACAGTTGGTTGTTAATGTACACTTGTTAATCAGTTTAAACCCCAATTGGTTGTTTAGATTGATAAATTTGGATATTGTAATCCTCTGTTAATTGAATACTTAGGAATATTTTCATTTAAATTGTCAATTTTGGAATTTTACTTAGCTTGATAGAACTCAATGTGGCTACTTTCAATTCAGTTTAGTTAATTCAAATCTGTTTGTGCTAGTATGCCTGTGAGTTTACTTTTGGGCTACTTTGAAGTTTCAGTTTGTTTTCGTTTTATGATTGGATAGACTTATTGAATTCCACTTAGTGTTGAAATTATATAGTCTCCGATCAATTTCTTGTTACCTCCTTAATTATTATGTTTACTTTGATGAGACTTAAACTGATCTTGAATATCTACTGATGTTTGTTGATTAGCCTAGTCACACCTCAGCATGATTGATTAAGTTTAAATCTCTCAATTTTATGCCTTTAAATTCTGGTTGCTTATATTACTCTGTGTTTTGCCCAAGATTTTGAGGTTTAACTTAGCTTGTCTGATCTCATTAACAGAAACAGTTACTTACTGTTGTGATTGATCAAGATCATCACATCTCTTCATTGTGATCTTAGCAAACATTAGATCCTCAAAGAGGTATGTTGTTCTAAATTTAAGCAATGTTGAGTCTAACTCAATCTTAGCTACACAGGGGAAATCTTTTACTTTATTTCAGTTAAATGAAGCCTACTTGATTTCTAAAGTTAAATTGCTTGATCCTAGCAGATTACTCACTAAGTCATTGAGAAATACACTGCATCTTATATTAGATCATAGTCTAACTTAGATCTTCAGAAAGGTATGTGTTTTTCAATTCATGCACTCATGCTATCAATCAGGTAGTGCATCATCTTATTCTATTGTTATGTTATAGTATGTCTCTCACTGTGTAAATTGACAACCAATTGAGCCTAACACTGGTGGTTTAAGACTGGTTAAGATCCATATGGGTCTGAAATAGGTCAATAACTCAGGTGGAAGGATCTTGGATACAGTTAACACTAAGATAGACATAATTTGAATGTTTTGACCTAACTAAGTTGAATTGACCATCTTTGTGACTAATTGAGAGCATTTATACATAGGATGTGATCTATGATGCCTCTAAGTTTCATATGAACTGTCCTAGGTATTTAAGCTCTGTATGGACACTCATTTGGTCATTTTGACTTTATTAAGTCAAATCTTGCATGAAATTGTTTTTATGTGACTGTATTAGCTTAAATGTGAATTTGGTGATTTGGGTATATGTTAATTGATCCATACATGCTTGTATTTGTGTGTTAGGATTAAATGTGACATGTAAATGACTCCAACTAATCTGTTAAGCTTATATAATTACATCTAGTCCTTTAAATGATAAAATTGGATCATTTGACCCATTAGGACTTCCTACTTGCTTATAAGTGTTGACATGACTCTTTTGCATCTAGAAAATCCTTGTTGAATGATGATATATGATTTATAGTCCTTGTTGTCATTTCTAAGTATAGTGAATCTGCATATGAGATCATTCTGGTCTTAGCGGACTTGAGTCAATTCACTGTATATGTTTATATTTCTGATGTACTAGGATTGTTCTGATTGTTTGACAAATCATTAGTACACTTATTACATGCACTTATCTAGTCTTTGAATCTTTAAGCTTCGTTATAACCCAACTTTCCTGTCTTTCATTTAATACATTGTTTTTAACTAAGTTGTTTACTGATATCAAATCAAGGAGTTCACAAGTTCGGGTGGAACCATGTCTCATTGTGACATTCCCTAAACTGACTTGACAAATTGGGAAAACCTAAACTTGTAGGTGTTGATCCCAGTGTGCCAAGCCCTCCTTTGCTTGATATCTGTGACTGTTGTTGAGACCAAGTAGTAGAATTCTCATTGAAACTCTCCTTGACCCTCCAACAAATCAAAATTTAGTTAACTTAATCTTCATTTGGGTCATTTTTCAATTGTCATGCAAAACATTCAATTAAGTCAATGTTAATGGAGATTTAGGTTTGGCTCCTTGTTTTCCAGATTTTATTACCTCACACATCTGTTATTTTTTCCTGAAATACTTACATTTGTTAATCATGACATTCCGGTTGCATGTGATCATTTTGAAGTATATGCACTATATGAGTTAGTTTATGTCATTAATACTCAAATGAAAAGCTCTGTCACTATCACGGGTTTAGTGTGACATGACATTCATCTAGTGTTGAATTTGATGTAATCTTTTAAATTCTATATGTGCAGATGCTTCCTAGACAAGCTGGTGAAGCTTTAGAGTATGGTCGCCTGCACAACGGAAGGTGCATATTTAACAAATATTGGGAAGGTGCTAACGAGCAAGCCCTTGATCTTATGCTACAATCAAACTGGGCAACGACCATGCAGATCAACCCTGTTATCTACAAGGGCATTATTGAAGCATTCTGGTACAATGCTGAATCTGCAGAATTGGATGATGGAACAAGCGTGATAAGATCTAGAATTCAGAATACTGATGTTGAGATCACTGAAGAGAAGATCAGAACTGTCCTGGATCTTCAAGATGCTGACAAGCCCAAGACTTTCACTAAGGCTGTGTGGCAGTCAACAATCACAAGAATGGGATATTCGGGTGTCTTTCTTCCTGATGTCAGCAACAAAGTTCAGAAGACTCTATTCCCGACAAACTGGAAATTCATTATCAGTTTCTTCATTTCGGCGTTTGGACACCGCAAGGCAGCTCCAGATGATTTCATTGAAGATACTGCATGTGCTATTCATGGGTTTGTATCAGGTGATGGTTTCAATCTTTCCCACCAACTGCTGAAGTGGATGATTTCCAACCTGCACCCCACTGGAAGGCAAAAGAAATTCTTGATGTACCCTCGCTTTGTTCAGGCCATCCTAGACCATTACTACCCAACTTTGGTGAAGCAGGGAGAAACATTCTCCACAAGTTCTATGAACACTGGCTCGTATAGCAAGTACCATAAAGGTAAGTATCAAGGGAATGAAGTGCCTTTCTTCCCCGAGATGATAGCTCGACTAGCTCCCGTTGATGCTGAGGGATATTTTCACATGGATGAAGCTGCAGATGAAGCACAAGTTGATCCCACTGATGCGGCTCAAGTCCACCATGATTTGGAGTTGAATGCCCCAGTTATCTCAGATCCTGCTACTGCTGCTGAAGACCTTGGGAATCTCCAAGGTGAAAATGTTGAAGCGTCTGAGCATGTTGAACACTCTTTGAGTCCAGTGAATGTGTTATCTTCTGAAGCTGAGGAAGGTGATGACACCAATGATGAAGAATCTAGCTCCTCAAGCTCAGATGACACCCCTACTCAAACTACAGATGTTCACCCTCGGAAAAGGCAAAGGACTGGAGAATCTTCCAGGGCCTCGACGAATCTGACACCACAATCATCATCGGATGAAAGCTATAAACCGTCCAAGGATGACTTAGTTGAAGACGACTCTTCGGTATCTCTCGATCAAGAGGATTCTACACTTGATCTTGCAGCTGAGACTGAAAGTTCTCCTAAGTCTCCTCCTAAGTTAACTTTAAACAAGCTTACAATTACTGCTGATGATCGTAATCAATCGTCTGAGTTACTCACGGTAATAGCTATAAGAAGCAAGTCCTGCACAGAGAAACTCCAAGTCAGAAGAAAACCCGGTTCCTCTGATGAGTATGAAGTTGTTGGTCCTTCAAGCACTCAACTGGATACAACTTTGGCTGCAACATCTGTCTCTCCGCCTCCTACTGATCACAGTGACAGGATTGATATGGATATGAGACCCTTGGATATCATTGCTGAAGATGTTGTCGCTACCACTGACCCCTCTGGTGCTGTGACTACAAGCCCAACAGTTTCTGAATCTGAGAAGATGATGGAACTGCAAGCTGAAATTGTAAATCTTCAAAGTCAGAATGATCATCTCAATTGTTCTCTGCAAGTGGCTAACCAAAAGATTAGTGAACAGTCACACGTAATTGCTGTACAGGCTGCTGAGATCCAAAGACTGAAGGATTTGTTAAGCAAATCAGATGAAGACAAACAACTTAATACCAAACCAGACGGTGATGATGGTGGTAATAAAGAAAGTGAGTTGCCTGAAAACCAGCCTCAAGCTGATCAAGGAACTGTTGATGACAATTCACAAGATCCAAATTCTTCAACAACTATGTCTGCTGGTAAAGATTCTACCGGTGCTCAAGACTCCTCTAGCCCCCTGCATGACAGTGATTTCGAGCTTGATGCTGATATGTTCACTGAAGGAGACGGACTGAACTCTTCAGACGATGATGAATCTTTCGTCAACAGTCTCCTTCACGACGAACCTGTAGATGAAACCTTGGAATCAATCAAGAAGCTGGCTCCTGTGCCTGAAAACCTGAAACTTCCAAGATTTTCACAGGCAGCCAGAACACTTGCTATTGAGGGAACTCCTAATGAAGAGGCTGCTGATGCATCTGGTTCAAACCTTCAACTCTCTCTTGTGCCCTCTATTCAGACTACAACCGAAACATCCACTGCCCTAGTTCCCGTAACTGAAGGAGTCCGTCACATGCACGTTGACCCGGCCTTCTTAGATTTTGCAATGGCCAACTTCAGGGAATACTACGCTGAAAAGATCTACTCGAGAAGAAATTCTTGTGGAATTCTGATTGAGTCAATTGAGGATGATACTGGTGAAGTCTCATATGAGGAACATCCATACTTTGTGGATTTCGGAGACGAAGAAGACATGAATGAGCTACAAGAACGTATGCGTGTGCTCATGAATGAAGCTAAGGCTTCTGCTTTAGACATCGCTCCCCAAGTTCCAGGTGTTATTCCTACAGATGCTAATATCATCAACCTTGAATCAAGTGCTGCCCAAGAATCTGAAAGTCAATTTGTTCCCACAGTATCTACTGAGCAAAGCTTCTGTGATCAGATCTTTGAAGCCTCCTTTATACACTTCTCCTCTGAGTCTGATACGGAAGATGAACCAAATGTGATTGCGACTCAAGAGCCCGCAGTTACAGAACAACCTGGTCCGTCTACTGAAGATAGAGGTAAAAGGATCTTAACTCCAGAAGAAATTGCTGAAGAGCATCGTAAGAGGGAAGCTGAGAAAGAAAGATCGCGTAGAGCGCTTATTGATGAAACTCTCAGGGAGCAAAACAGACTTCGCAAAGAAAAGGCTGAAGCACTAAAGAGATATGAATCTAACCATCCTCCAGCTGTCATGTATGCGAAAGGGTCGAGCACTTTGCCAGAACGTTCAGAATCAATCAGAACAGATGAACCGTTGATCCGCATTGTCACAAACTTAGAAGGAACCGATGTGGATGCTGATGACAATTCTGTTACAGCCAACATGGTCAGAACTCTGATGAAAGACAACTTCTCTCTGAAATATCTGATGAGTCTCACTGACACTGAGTTGACCAAGTTATACACTGAAGAGGAAAGGTTGAATTCTCACCTACCTCAAAATCAAACAGTTGAAGCACAACCTGATTTCTTAGCTGATATCTTTGCCGACACAAACAAGACTGTGGATTTCCTTCCTATCCGTGATCATCTCTCGGACCTCACCCTTGACATCGGCAACACATTCATTCCTCCTCCAGAGAACTCTTCTATGGATCCTCCTGACTCTGAAGCTTACATTGAATCCACTACCAATAGTATGAACTCTGAAGCACTCCACAACTTCTGTAAATTCAAGAACATTGATAAGAAAGCTTACTACAAGAAGAGACTTCCTGGTCTCCGGAAGTTTGTGTGTGAGTACCGGAAGACAGAGCGGTTGGCTAAGTTGGAACAAATCAGAATCATTGAAGAGGAACGGGCTGAGGCTCTTAAGAGAAAAGATAATCCCCAAATCTATGACGAATGGGAAAAGCTAACTCCTAACTTGAAGGCCATGCAATTATTTGCTGCCAAAAACTTGAGGAAGATGCCCAGCAACCCTAACGTCAATCATGGGATGAAGATCTTAGGATGGAAATATGATGAAGCCTTTGATGCTTTAATGGTGAAGAGGAGAAATGGCTATGTCCAAATATTTGGAGACTTCAAAGCTCTCACTAGCTTATTCTCTTGGGAACTCAAACAGCTCAAGTACCTGGACCTGGTAAACCATACTAACCATCCAAAGGGTATAAGGGCTGCTGCGTTGATCCAATCTGCTTACAATGATAAAAGATTCAGTCAAAATCCTGAAGCAGAGAGAAAAGCTCAGTTGGCAGAAGAGAAGAGAAGACTTCGTGCTCCTCACCGAGGTATGTTCAAGGATATTGGAAAGGAAGTGAAAGCAAAGACTATCCCTGGAAACCAGAAGAATGCTCCTATGATCAGTTGGTATTATAACGGGATGACTCATGAGTTGGTAATCGAAAGAGATGGTGCTGACGCTATCAGGCTATTTGCTGCTATAGAACTCCGTCTTCTCTCTCGATCTTACTTGAAGATAATGTATTATGAGAAGATGCGGACAATACCTGTTCAGTTGAGACCTTATGAATGCTATGATGCCAACTACTTCTTGATATTCTTAAACTGGTGGTGTGAAAGGCTAGCAGAATTAGGTAGACTCACTCTTGATTCAGAACTTCTGAGAAATGCCACTTGTTGGTTGATTGAAGAGCATGGTTCGAGTGTCATTTTGGATAAGTCAAGACGATTGGTCGAGCTGAACAATTATAATGACCTGAAGAAGCTCGTGTGGCAAGATCTCTTTAGGCTGTATGACATGGGTATTCACGTACTATCTGACAAAGACAAACCTGCAGCCAGAGAGAACTGGAGATTCCTGCTGAAGCTGACTGGTCAAGATGCTTGAAGCTCGAGAGTTTGCATTGCTAACAAGGGTGGAATTGTTAGAACCTATTTGTTAGCAACACAAACTTATTGTTTTCTTATCTTGTAATTGATAATTAGTTTTGTAATTGTCTTTTGATATGTACTTGGTGAACTTTGTGTAAATGTTAGCGTACTTGTTATGCTTCTTAGCGTACTTGTTACTTATGCTCTTAACGGACTTGATTTACTCTTAGCGTACTTGTTTGAATGTTATCTTAGCGGACTTGTTTATTCCTAGCGAACTTGTTTACTTAGAAGACTTGTTTTTGTTCCTAGCGTACTTAATCTGTTCTTAACGAACTTGTTAGCGTACTTGTTCAAGTTAGCGTACTTGTTCATGTTAGCGAACTTGATTATGCTTAGCGTACTTGTTAGCGGACTTGTTGCTACTTAGCGAACTTGTTAGCGGACTTGTCACTTCTTAGCGTACTTGTTAGCGGACTTGTTAAGTCCTAGCGAACTTCATTTATGTCTTAGAACTTGTTCTACTGTTAGGATACATTGTTGAATTCTAGGTAATGATTGTGTCGTGTCAAACATTCTATTTGTCCCAGGTTCTCTAGTAGTATAAATACCATTGAGAAAACGCTATTGGCAACGCTTGGTGGAGTATTATTCCTACAAAGAGCCTTTGTGTGTGTGTTCTTGGTGTTTGTGTGTGTTCTTGAGCTTTAGTAATCATCAATGGGTGAGCATTGATGCAGATTCCTCCATGAATCGACCATCACACATGATTTCCGCACTTGTGTGATGAATCATATGAGAACAAGCTGCTCAAATATGGTCCTGACACTTATTTGTTTTCGATTGATCAACACGAGATACGAATCAAATTTCAACTTCAAAATATTTTGGAGTCTCAAAGAGGCGTTTTCCGCCAAGATTATTTATGTTGGCAGGTACTTAGTGGAAAAGAGAACATCACAACTTCAAGTCTTCTGAATCCGTTGATAAAGAGACTACGCGCGCTGCAATGTTAAAGTATTCAAGATCAGACTAATTGTCAAGTTGAGGGAGAGTTTGATTGAAGATACGAGTTTGTATGAAGAACAGTTATGGCACAGATACTGCACACGTCGAGGGGGAGTTTGTTAGAGCATTATTCTGGTCGTCTTGTGAAGTATTAAGTACAAGTCAAAAGCTACAAAAGTGTCTGTGTCCGAACTGACCCGAACTGCCAATTCGGGTGCACACGAACTGACCCGAAGTGGCAGATCGTGTGATGTCGTGTTCGGACAAGTTTGAGCAACTATAAATAGAACATTTTGTATAGGATTAACGACTTCCTGGTCAGATCTTGTGTATGGTTTCTGTGTGTATACTTTGATTGTTAAGCAATACAATACCACATTGTATTTACTCTATGTGTCTCATTTTCACACTCGAATTACACGTTTTATAGGATTAACGACATCCTGGTCAGATCTTGTGTATGGTTTCTGTGTGTATACTTTGATTGTTAAGCAATACAATACCACATTATATTTACTCTATGTGTCTCATTTTCACACTCGAATTACACGTTTGATCATTGATCGAGTAGAAGATCCTCAGCTAACGAACTTTCACATGTTACTAGTGATAATGGCAGGTAGGAGATGGCTTGTAGTGGGTCCGGTCGAGCTACCACATTAAAAGAACCGAACACCGATCGTTGGAAGACGAGTATTTTATTATAACTATGGAGTTATATTTTGTGGTGTACTCTTATAAGAAGGGAATGTTCATACGATAAACACGTTTTTTAAACTAATAGTATGATTACCCTAGTCTAATTAATGATGATTTTTTTTTTGAAACGTGTTTTCTTTACTTAAACCATTCGCAAATAAGGGATGAGACCTTACAATAAATCAATGGATGATTGAGAAACAAGGCGCACCATAAACTTTGAATTTTTATAGATAAAAATTTGTTAGTTGTATTTCTTTTGCATTTCCTTTTACGATTGTTTAGTATTATTTTTAAGAGTAAATTACGGATTTCGTCCTGATGGTTTGCACGAATTTCACATATAGTCTTTAACTTTCATTTATTACGGATTTAGTCCCAACTTTTTGACAAACTATTGCGGATTACGTCCCTGATGTGGATGTCCGTTAAATTTTTCTGTTAATTTTTTAAAAATAACATTTTAACCCTCTCAATAAAAAACAAGAAAAAAAGAAAAAGAAAATAAAAGCAAAACCTTATCTTTCACACCTGATCAAACGCCAACAATCTTCACAACTTCTCCAAAACCATCAAACCTGAGAACAACCCATTCACCCTAGCCTAAACACCACTGCCACGCTAGACCTAACCACACCACCGTATCTTCCGGACCTGAACACCACTGTCGTCGCCGGCACAAACCAGATCTAAGAACCAATTTTGCTATCTCATCGCTTCATCTTTGTCGTCTGGGTTTGTAGGGTTGTTCCAATCACGAACATCCACACCCATTTTGGTAGGTTTAGGTGAGTTGTTAAATTACATATTGTTTTTGGAACCAGATTTTGATGGTTTTTTTACACCAGATTTTGATGGGTTTTGTGCTCACTGGATTGAAAATATACATATTACAATGGCCTCTCTTTTTGACCGCTCCTAGTTCAACGATCACCACCAGGCCAGTTCTTCGATCACCGCCACACAACCACCACACCAAATTAGCTCACTGCCACCATCGAGCCAGTCCACCGCCATCACCCTAACCTAAAATTAACAAAAGCCAAAATCATCTATTTCTTCTCGAGAGCCCAAATCTTCACCCCGACTTACTACCCAGCTAACATCACCATTGTAACCACCCATCGAAAACACATCCCACATCCATCGTCGTTTATCGCCACCAACAAAACTGCTTCCCACTGCCATGAACAAATGGTAAAATCATGGAAGTCAATATACAAACGGCTCAAAAGAGGTTTTATTTTACTTATAGGTATTTGTGCAATTATTAATTAAAGTAAAGGTATATTAGTCACTTAACTAGAAAAAATTAAGGTCATTCAATAAAAGGACTAAATCCGTAATAAATGAAAGCTAAGGACTATATATGAAATTCGTACAAAGAATAGGGACGAAATCTGTAATTTACTCTATTTTTAAAGAAAATAAATATATAAAATGATCACGCAAGGACTTAAAAAAAATATGTATCGTATAAAACTAAAATTTAAAACAACTACTTATCAACCTTAAATAATATAATAAAAATAATTAATTATATGATGTCACATAATATTCAAACTATAAAATCATGTGGACCGATTAACTCAACTTATATATGTATTTTTTTTATGACGCAGAATATTATAAACAAACTTTAACACCATAAAGATACACTTCACTAAAACAGGATAACTTGTGTTTATAGTTAGAACTAGGATAACTTGTGTTTATAGTTAGAAATGGTTTCAAAAATTCATTTGCAACAACGTTCATGACTACAATTTAAAAAAAAAGGGGGAAATTCCAAACGAATTAGAAAAAAGGATTCCTAGCTTGAACCTGGATCACCCGCTATAAACGGTAACAAAATACCACTACGCCAGTCCGTCGATTGATATAAGTATCGTTAAACAAAGTTTATAACTAAAAAACACGAAACAAAGTTTATAACTAAAAAACACGAATCTGGGAAAAGAAGGAAAAAAATGGCCATTAGAGGTTTGGAACACGAGACCCCATTATGGAAAACATAACACCTTACAACTGGGTCAGGATCTCCGCTTGTTTTAAAACCGTTAAACATTATATATATTGTAAATAAAAGTTAACGAAAGAAGCAAGCAAATAGACTTGTTCCTTTATTGACCAACTCAATAATATATAGGTGATTAGAATTGTTACAGTCAATTCATATTATTATTCCTCTCTGTTTTTAATATATTTTTTTTCTTGAGTTGAGTGATTACGATAATAAAAACAAATCGGACCCATAACTTTACCTTTGTTTATGTATGAATATCGGTGATTCGATCTGCTGAAAATCAAAGATTTTGTTGCTATATCCACTTATTTTATCCAAGTTTCTGCTGCTTATAGATCCCATCACTGTCACCTAGCTAAGCTAAGCTTCCTCAAAATCCAGTCATGAAACCAGAAATCAACACCTCCCTTCTGCCCAAGTCGGAAAATGAAGTCAGCTCGAAGCCTTCTTCCATCTCCGGAGCCGTATTCAACGTCTCCACCAGCATGATCGGTGCCGGGATCATGTCGATTCCGGCCACCCTCAAGGTTCTCGGCTTAATCCCCGGCTTCCTTGTCATTCTGGTCATGGCCTTCCTGGTGGAGGTAACCGTAGAGTTCTTGTTAAGATACACCAATTATTCCGGCGAGGCCAACACCTATGGCGGCATCATGGCGGAATCGTTCGGCAAGTTTGGCTCCGTTGCTCTTCAAATCTGTGTCATGATTTCAAATCTTGGAGCCCTAATTATCTATTTGATCATCATTGGTAAGTTGGGAACCTTAAAATACCCAACTAGTCTAAAATAACACAATCTTTCAAAATTAGATTCGTAACTATTTTACTTTTCAAAATTAGACATGTTATTAACCAAGACGACATAGTTTTATTTGGTTTCCATCTATATTATATGAGGTGTTATAATATTTGTGTAATCTAAATTAGGTGTGTGACAGGCTCTTACTCCCTTTCCATTGGTAATAGATTGAATTCATTTTTCAGGAGACGTTCTGTCGGGAGACCAGTCGGACGGGGTACTACATTCGGGGATTTTACAAGAATGTTTTGGATTTCATTGGTGGAATGCACGAGCTTATTCGGTATTGGTGATAGTGATCTTTGTTATGCTGCCACTTCTTTTGCTCCCTCGAGTAGGTTCGAATTGGAACCAATGCCCCTTGTTTAATTTTGACTTTTGAGGTCAAACTGACCAACTGTTGTTACTATTGTGGTTGTTGTTGACAGAGTCATTGGGCCATGCTTCAGCTGTATCAATCCTCTTAGCAGTTGTCTTTGTTGTTATCATCTCCGGGATGGCCGTCTACGCCATGGTTGAAGGCCAAACTCAACCACTTAAACTCGTCCCTGAAATTGATTTCAGTGACGGGTTTTCGTTCTTCAATCTTTTCACCACCATACCTGTCATAGCCACCGCCTTTTCCTGCCATGTTACTAGTAATATATAAATTACTTTCAAGAATCGCTAAAAATGAGTCTAATGCAACCTTTTGTCACAAAAAAGGGGTTGTAAAACTCATTATAAGAAGTTGCATTAGACCTTATGCAACATTTTTGTTACATAATGCAAATTTTAAACCTAATGCAACTTTCAAACCTAATGCAACATTTTATGTTGCATTATGTAACAAAAAGGTTCATCTGATAAAACCTTTTTTTAGAAAGAAAAAAGTTGCATTAGGCTTGTTTTGTTGCAGTGAATTAGTTATCATCAGATACATTGGAACCATTATTTTGAATTGATTTGTTTTTCTTTCTTCAATTTAGTTCACCCGGTGAGAGCAGAACTAGAAAACCAATCAGAAATGAAATCTGCAGTCCGGATATCTCTAGTTCTAAGTGTTGCAATCTACATTGCTGTCGGGTTCGTGGGCTACCTTCTTTTTGGTGATTCGATCATGGCGGATATGCTAGTTAACTTTGATCAGGCATCTAACTCGCCTGGCGGATTGTTGGTGAACGCGGTTGTTAGACTAAGCTACGCGTTGCATCTAATGCTTGTTTTTCCGGTGATCTTCTATAGCCTAAGGGCTAACATGGACGAAATGATTTTCAACGGAAAATCCCATGATCTAGCCGATGATACTACAAGATTTGTGTCCATCACATGTGTGTTGCTAGCATTCACCTATATCGTAGCAATTGCGATCCCCAACATTTGGTACTTCTTTCAGTTCATGGGATCGACAACAGTTGCTTGTATTGCATTCGTTTTCCCTGGTGCTATTGTTTTAAGGTACATTTCTCAAATCACATTTGTTGCTTGCAATTTGCAAATCAAGAGGCTTCTGTCAACATTACAAGATAACCTGTGTTTTAAACCCATCAACATGAAACTTATTTAAGAAGAAAACATGAGAGTTTTTAGAAAATTGTGAATTTCAAGAGTGGAAAGTAAAACTTTCAAATAAAAACTTGAACTATTATACAAGCAAACTTGATGCCTGAGGCTCTCGTATGTATGTGTATATATGGGTTTAGTAGCTTGTTTATATTTAAGAAAAATCAATTCAAACCCTTTTTATTAATAAAAATGTAAGTATTTGTTTCAAAAACAATATTAACTTTCTAGAACATAAATCACTCGTTTGTAATATTGACACTCGTTTCTGTTATATAAGGTTATCCGTAGTAGTTCGGGTGTCTGATGGAATGTAGCGTTTTTTTAATGTGAGGTTAATTAGAAAATTAAGACGATGTGTGATTGTTTGGCCGGTAGACAAAAAAAAAATATACAATGCACAACACCCATAGCCACAATCACGAAGTCTTGGCCACACCCTCTGTTAACGCCTTAGGGCGTGTTTGATGCCGTGATGGGCTGTGACCACTCATCATGGCTCCTCTACGGAAAGCCTAGATAAAATGTAACTAATGTATCGCTCCCCTTGGTTTTTTGTTTTCAGGGATGTTCACGGGATTTCAACGAGAATAGATCGGACGATGGCGATAATTGTGGTGATCTTAGCGGCAGTGACTAGCGTTATTGCAATATCCACCAATTTGTATAGTTCAT
>JBCNJP010000007.1:31412159-31444329 GCA_039602395.1 Deinandra increscens subsp. villosa | reverse complement strand
GAATCACTACTACAAAAATGGCCTTTCTTGACGCTTTTTGCGCGTCAAGAAAGGGCCCAGATGACGGGCAAAAAAGCGTCAAGGAAGGCAAGGGTCAAGAAGCCTCTTGACGCGCAAAATGCGTGTCATCTGCTTCTTGACGCGCGAACAATGACACGCATTTTATGACGCGCAAAGCGTGTCATAAAAAGCGTGTCAAGGAAGACCCCGTCATAAATATGCTTATGACACGCATATATGCGCGTCATGAATTGAAAAAAAATTAAAAAAATATATTTTTGTAGATTCACTAATTTCCACATTAATGACAATTAACTTCCTAATCAAAATACAATACACTTGTAGCAAAATAATACATTTCATATATAGAGCAACATTACAAATGTAACATTAGTTTACATTGCACTAACTACATTTAACCTTAGCTTCTTCCATCTTAATACTTGCATTATCAAGCCCATCTACAAAAAGGAAAAAGGATGGTCAAAAGCAGGAAAGGAAAAACAGCAGAAGCAGGAAGGTTCCTTTGCAAGTATTAGAAAACGAGTAATGTTTTCTGCATCATCCTGGTGAAAGCAATGAAGCAATTTATTTAATAGTTTTTTGGATGTTTGACTAATAATCAGATACATTCACTAATATATCTATTCATTTAGACACTGTAAATTTGTATGATGCTAACTGTAAATGATATCAGACCTGGATGGTCCGTGGCAGAACATCAACCCTGTAGATATCTGTAGCTCGCAAACTTGCAACTGCTCCAGTCTCTCGTATACCTTCCAAAGCCACAATCTGTTTGAAACACAAGGTAAGTTGTAAGAAAAGCTAACCAATGTTCACTTTGAAGGATTTTAAAAGCAGCTTCAAACAACAAAAAACGTGCAAGGGGCAAGATGGTTTATGCATTAAAAAAGCACTTATCACTTTCACTCCGTTCATTTTTTAGTTAACTTTTTTTCTTGACTCGTTTGAGATTTCTAATAACCCAAATTGACCCATTCATTAGTATATGGGTTGAAATGTGCACCTCTAAAAGCATACAAAGATAAGTACCTTGCTATCAACTTTTAAGAGATCAGCAATTAGACCTTGAATATCTTCATCCGTGAGAGGTAGCTGCAAAAGAATGAAACCATACCAGCTCAAATTTGACAATCACAACACACACAGTTGATAATGTGATCGTGTGGTGTGGTTGTATATATCTATGTACGTTTAGTTGTGGCTAAATGCAGAGTTAAAAACTACAAACCTTGAGCACTAAGAAGCACGACCATGATAAGCTACTACAAATATATCAATCAGATAAAAGTTAGTTGAAGCATTAACCTCCAATGATACTAGCATTGGAGACAACTTCTCAGCAGCCTTTGCATCTGTATAAAATGAAAGACTTGTTAAAGATTAAAACAAAATATGATCAAATAAGCCGAAGGAAATCAACACATTATGTAGTTATGTATGTTACTCACATTGTGGGTTTGTGGTGCAACTGTAATTGGGAATAATTTTTTGGCAAGAGACCTGACAATAATCAACACATCAGGCCCAGAGAAGCATCAAGCAGTGGCTTTGAGGGTGACATCAGATGCTGCTTTCTATCACTGTCAGTTTATCTCCCATCACTATGCAAGGGAGATTGGATCGGTTGAGTACATTGAATATATACTAAAAACAAGGTACAATGCGCAGGTTATCACAAGATAAGTACATTAAAACGTTGAAAATGACATGAAAGATGGTATGTGAAGTGTAATATAAACAAGCATAACAAAGCTCATGTTCAAACTTTAATAGTTCAATGTATGCACTATAGTTAAGATTTAAGAAATACAGTAATGATACAATACATTACAAATCATTTTAATTTCACTGCCTTATAGTTATGTGTGACACTCCAGTCAAAGAATTAGCATCAGTTAAGTCTTTTAAACTTAAATTATTAGTTCAGTTATCAACTTATGCTCTATAGATCGATTAGCATTATAGCATATATCCCTGGTCCTAGTGCCCATATTAGCCAAAAATTTAACCACAAAAGTTGTATTGATGGAAAGTTTCATATGCAAAATGCAATGATTATTTCATACAGATTACATGCCACCTGATGCACTACCAATTGTTCATATCTCCTTCTCATTGGTTGAAGAGCCTTTAAAAAAATCTCCACCTCGTACAGCCCCCCCCCCCTACCCCACAAAAGAAGGAAAATGAAAGTGCGTGAGCGTATGGATCTTCTACTTAGTCGTAACGAAATCAATGAAATACGAGATGAAACACAAAGACTAAATACAAATGAGCTTTGTATTAACCACTGAGACCACAGAGTACACAGAGAATATATGACGCGGAAGCTTAGACTCGTTATCACTACAATACAAGACGACCTATTTATAAGGCTGAAACCCGACTGGCCGAACCTCAGGTTCGGCCACAAGCTCGGAGCTGTCCGAACTCCAGGTTCGCTGGGAGTTCGGACCTCAGCAATCTTGTGTGATCCGTCTTGTATTCGATACTTCACATGACGATCAAGGACCATGTATCAACAAACTCCCCCTCGGCATGTGCAGTATCATCTTCTCCATTCAAACTTGTATCTTGTATCTTCAATCAAACTCTTCCTCGATCTTGACGATGAGTTCAATCTTGAATACTTGATATTGCATCGTGTGTAATCTCTTTATCAACAAACTTCAGAAGACTTGAAGTTGTGATGTTCTCTTCCCACTTAGAAACCTGCCAACATAAATAATCTTGGTGCAAAATGTCTCTTCGAGACTCCAAGATATATTGATTTTGAAAACGTGATTTTGTAATTCGTGTTGATCAATCGAAAACAAATAAGAAACAAAATCTTTTTGGCTTTTAGAAACTTTATATCAAAACACACCCAAAATCTTTTTGATATTTTCTGATTAGAAATGTAAAGGCATTACAGAATCAGACACTATTTTTGTCTTTTGTGAGAAAGATCACAACTTGGGATCATATTGGTCATAACATGCTGCACTACATTTCAATTTCAATTATTGAAGCACATAAGCCATGCCGATTGCAGATATAGTTTGTCCAACTTTAAACTCTGGCACAATCATACTCATAACATCTGGATATGTTAAGGTATTGATTAAATTTGCATTGACCAGTGTACCCCACACTATCAGACATACTCAGATATGCTTTTGCTTATCACATTTTGTGATCTCATTTGTGATTGTAATCACACAATGATTGTAACCATGATATAGTCAACTGTGTTCCATGCAAAAAGAAATAAGAACGTTAAATCGTCTACCTTAAGGTCGATCTTTCGATACGCAGATAAGGCCTCGGATTTAACAAAATAAGAAAATAAAACAAGTTGAAGTTGTATAACTCAACAACAATCAGGTCGGTACTTCCGTACACGCAGAGAAAGTCCGATGAGTTATACGAAACACCAAAGAAAATAAAGCAGAACGTCAAACGAACAACGATCAGGTCGGTCTTTCGACACGCAGAGAAAGTCCGATCGTTTGACAAAATAAAGAAAATCAAACAAGTTTAAATCTTTGCAAAATGAACACATGTATACACAGTGACTTCTCATTTTATTTTTCACATATCTTCTTCTTGATATATCATGAGACATGCATCAAGATGTTGTCCACTAGGTCAAGCATCAGATTTAGTGTATATCACATTTGTATACTTTCTGATTTGCCGAGCCTACCTTGCACATCGATCAAATGGTCTTATGGCCTTTTCATTTACTTTATCCATGAGTCAGACAATGTCAGCCAATGTACCATCATTTCCCAATCATGTCGGATACAATTTCTCATTTTTCAATGTTTTTGTCTTTTTCAAATTTCTCCCCCTAAAAATGACAACTCTATTTATAGATTTTCATTTTTACGATTTGAAAAACAAAACTCCCCCTCAGAATGAGACGAAGTGAAAAACAAGAAAAATTGATCAACCAACACAAACACGAGCAGTTTAGCCTTTTGAAAAACAAAATTGATTTTGAAATCCAATTTAATTAAAACAGATATTTCACAATCAGCAATTTTCCAATCACCGAAAGGTCTTCCTGAAACACCTGCTTGACACCAAATAAAACATTAGTTGCATTGGGATCGACCCGAATCAACAGCGTCGGGTCGCCCGGTGTCTTCCACAAAGTCATTGTTGGCCTTGGAAACAACTTTTGGTTTCCAAATTTGTAAATTTTTTAACTTTTGATCGGAACCCGAATCAGATTCAACCGACGAACTTGAGTTGGACCAAGACGATTTACGAGTTGACTTAAGCTTTGGGGACCATGGTTCATCAAAAATATTGACCTTTGTTATCCACATATTTTGCAGTTTTGTGGATATATGCAGTCGTCGGACAATCAGCAGCTAGATGTCCTGGTTGACGACATACATAACAAAGTCTTTCTCTAAAATTGTTTGAAAATTGTTTTGATTTGTGAGAATCAGATGAATGTTCAGAATGAAAGTTATCAAAGAAACCATCAAAAGAATCATACCTAGGAGATGGACTCCTTGAAGATGAAGATCTTCCAGAATAATAAGAAAATTCCTTCTGAGATGGTGATTTCTTTGTAACTTTTGCTTTAGGAACCTTCTCAGCCTTCACTGATTTCGTTGCTTGAACCGGTTCTTCCAACACTTTGTAACCTAAACCTTTATGTTTAGATCCTTGAGTCTTTGAAGAATTTGACGAAGAACCTGAATCAACTCTTGATTTAGCAACACTAGTGAATTTGTCTTTGATATCCTTTAACTTGTTCTTTTCAATCAAAACTTTCTCTTCTTCGGTTGCAGATGAAGAACTGGAAACAACCTTATCAAATACTTTCTCATTTTCCAGCAATACAGACTTTGAAACAAATTTTGGAGCTTCACCCAAAGGTTTCTCCTTCTTTTTAGACTTGGACTTGTTCTTCTTGGATGGAGTGGCAAACTTGGAATAATCATGCAAGTCATCTTTTGGATCAATCTGAGCAGCAGTAACTTCAATTAAATCCACTGGTTGAGGAACCAAGTGAATATTTTCTTCCTTAGACTTCTCCGAACTCTGATCCTGCTTGTATAAGAAGTTAAGCAATGTCGGTGACAAATTGCAGTTCTTCACTTGCCTTTTCAACTCCAAAATCTCCAATTTTAAATCATTAATCTTCTGTTGACCTTCAAACACCTCTTGTTGTGACTTGATGAATTTTGCATTGAGATCATCATATTCGTAAGTTTGTAACTTCCGGATCTCACATTCAGCATATAATTCTTCAAGCACATTTTCTCTCTTTTGCTTGTATATGTCAACATCTTTAGTTAACACTTCATTCTTGTCTCTGTATAGAACATTTTCATCTTGAAGCATAGAGATCTTGTTTTGAAGCTTCTCAACGGTAACAGCAGTTTGTGCAATAAGAGCATGTAGCCTCTTCATATTTTTGCTGAACAGGATAACTCTTCTCAAACAGATTCTCAAAATCTTGAGCTGCGTCTAACGCTTCAGCTTTGGCTTTCTCACACTCTTCAGCCAATTGAGCCTTTTCCTTCAAAACATCTTCATGAATATGAACTAACGCATAATATTTCTTTTGAAAATCTTCCAACTCTTTCTTTAACACCACAATTTCTTCAGTTGAAATTTGACAATCTTGTTCAAACCTTGTAATTTTCTTGAGCAACTTCTCACAGTTATAACATTTAAATTCATCATCTTTTGAATTCTCAGAAGACTTAGGTAATTCTTCTTGAACCAAAGATATACTTGAAGAAGTATCAGATTCTGTTAAAAAACTTTCATCATCAGCATGTTGAACGGTTAAAGCAATTGAGATTGGAGTATTATTCTTTTTAATTTCTGAATCTGCATTCCAGGCAAATCCATCTGGATGCATAAATGTATTAGTCCAATCATGAGCAAGAGTAGCAGCTTTCTGATCGACCTTTTCAGCTTTATCTGAAGGATGAAAAACTAAATGTGCATGCTGACCAGACTTCAATTTACTTTCTGCAGAACTTGGACATTCTCGAGCAAAGTGACCATAAACGGAACACTTATAACATTTCACTTTAGATTTGTCCAATCCAATCTTTCCTTCCTGATTTAGTCTCTTCTTACCAGTTCTATTGAAAAATTTCTTCGTTCTACGAACCAACATAGCATATTGCCAATTCAGATCCATTTCCTCCAAATGATCATAATCAATCTGATCGTAATCTTCATTTGCTAACTCAGCATTACTCACAGCACCAGTGATAACACCAAAGTATGAAGATACCAATGCAGACATCAACGCATTATAATCATCAACAGTTTGAACAGACAATGCACTTTGAGTCGAAGAACTAGGAATTGACACAGTACAACCAGCAGATGAATAACTTGGAGTGTCAGATTTACCTGCCAGAAATGCTGTAGGGGGTGCAGAACTAAGAATATTAGACTTTCCAGCATTCAAAGTTGAATCATTGTTGCCATAATACACTGCAGGATTCTGAATTTGCTCAGGAAGTGACTTGTTCACTTTTAACTCCATATCCCTAGCTTGGATTCGTTGAATCAGATCATTAAACGACAATCTTGGATAATCCTTATCATTAGTAATCATCATCACATAATTTTCCCACTTCTCTGGTAGAGCTTCCATAATCTTTTCTTTCCTATCTGCTTCATCTTTTGTAAGATTCACCAATTTCATTTCACTCATTAAATGTGCAAATCTTGCAATCAGATTTGGAATTGATTCATTTTGATAATGCTTGAAGCTATCAAATTCTTTCTTCAACACTTTTTGTCGACTTTTCTTATACTGATCATTTCCTTCACATCTCTTTTCTAGAGCATCCCACAAGCTCTTTGCGGTATAGTTACTTGAAAATTGATGTAGTAAATCAGTAGGCAAAGCCATTGTTAAAGTGCCATAAGCCTTTTTCTCAGCTTGATATGCTTTCTTTTGTTCACCAGAAAGCTTCCTTTGAAGAATTGGCTCCCCATCCTCACCCTTAGGATATGTATATTGTTCAGAATACGATAACCACATATCGATATCATTTGCAGAAACAAACGCTTCAAATCGTGTCACCCAACTATGATAATCTTCCAATTTAAGTAATTTGGGAACTTTCTGACTTGTTCCAATTTCATTATCATAGTTAATCATTGTTTGCATCGTTGCCTGAACTGAATTTTGAATAGCCGCGAACGCTTGAAAATCGGACATTTTCGAAAAACTGGTTACTGTTCACTCCGAACCTCGTCCGAACTTCCTCCGAGCTGCCTCCGAACTTAGTCCGAACTTAACAACGCCGAACTCTCTCCGAACCTGACCTTCGGACGAACAAGAATCAAACAACTCCGAACTATCACCGAACTTAGTCCGAACACTGACCGATCCCTCACCGAACTCTCACCGAATCAATATAGAGACCGAACTCCGTCCGAACCTCAAGTTCGGAGCGGTTATGCCGAACTTGTCCGAACCTCAAACAGGACAGAATTCACTCGACGCCATTTTCTCGATTTTCAACGTTTTTGACTGGAATTTTCGACAGGAATTCAAGCAAACATGATAGAAACAACTCAGGAATGAATTTTGAATGAAAAGCACACTCGAAACAATCAAACGAACTAAAAAATGATTGACATTTTCGTAAAAACGTGAATTTGAACTCAAAACTCCGAGAAACACTGATTTCCGACTAGTAGAACAAACCTAAAGCTCTGATACCACTTGAAAGTGCGTGAGCGTATGGATCTTCTACTTAGTCGTAACGAAATCAATGAAATACGAGATGAAACACAAAGACTAAATACAAATGAGCTTTGTATTAACCACAGAGACCACAGAGTACACAGAGAATATATGACGCGGAAGCTTAGACTGTTCTCACTACAATACAAGACGACCTATTTATAAGGCTGAAACCCGACCGGCCGAACCTCAGGTTCGGCCACAAGCTCGGAGCTGTCCGAACTCCAGGTTCGCTGGGAGTTCGGACCTCAGCAATCTTGTGTGATCCGTCTTGTATTCGATACTTCACATGACGATCAAGGACCATGTATCAACAGAAAAAGTTCAAAAATGTTAAATGATGGAAGTGTAATGTGATTCTGGTGGGATATAGTGACACCCATAGCCAATGTCAAAACTTTCTTTTATTCCAAAATTCCAAAACAAAGTGAGTAATATTTAAACCTAACAAAACAATCTTTACTCTACCAATCTATTAATTACATGCTAAACAACTAATTTCTATCAACTGTATCTTCAATCAGTTTCCTAAAACAAACATAACAATGGTGTGCAATCAAATCATAAACCAAAGCAGTTACTCACCCATTGAAAATTTTGAGATTTCCAATTTTCCATTCACCTTCTTAGCATCAGTTATACCCAAATTATCTCAATTGTCCGTGAAAAGCAAACTTTTGGTCCTAATCTATATCCAGAAGTAGTGTCCTATAGCTTCAGGATGCAATTATTTGCATATGTAGCATAATGTATTACTATTATAAAGTAATTAATTGCTCAAAAGTACATGTAGAAAATATACCAAAGCAGTAATCTGAATTCTATACATAATCCACTTATATAAACAACAACATCTTGAGAAAGCATACCATTGATTCCGACTCAGCGACTCTGATCTTCCCACCAGTGCTGGACTCTACGAAAAATCTAATTGGGTAAATTTTTGTTAGAGAGAAAGACTCAAACAGTGTCTTAAGCATTTCATCAAACAGGTAGAGTGCATGTTTATAAATGGTCTTACATGTTTATTAATGTTTCTCAAAACCATTTCTCAAATGATGAAAAATAAATTATCAATCATCCCCATTGATTAAAACCCTACAAACATAAAGGAAACTTAACTCTAAAGAGAAAGATGCCACATATACCGGATACGGATGATGCACCAAACAAGGTGGACTGAAACTTTAAAGATGAAACCTAAGACAAGAGCAAATAAACCAATTAACCAAGCAGAACAAGAAAATAAGGTCGGATTAGGGCTAATTTCATAAAACAGAATTCAATATCAAAGAACAAACCCGAAGAGATAAGCGTCTGTAGCGCATAAGCACCAATTGAATCTGAAGGCCAACAAAACGGGAGAAAACCTCTGCAATGACCAGTCACATAGGTCATGAAATACATATTTAGTTCAATGAAACCCTAATTGCAGGTTATATATAAGAGAAATTACCAGTTATGTGCTCCAATTGATTTTCATGAAACGAATCTATATCCCAGCTTTCATAGGATTCAGAGAATTGGAGGTGGAAGATGGGTGTAGGGCTGAAGCAGATTCAGAGAGTTGGACGGCACGGTGGTGGTCGGAGGCGTGGTCGCAAGTGGTGTGGGGAGAAATACTTTAGGGTTTTTCTTCCAGGTTATTCCATGGAGGAGATGAAGGACGTGTAGAGCAGCGGGAACTGAACGTGGTAGAAGCGGTCGATTTGAAGGAGCGAGGAGATGAAGAGAGTGATGGAGAGCTGAGTACTAAATCGAGGTGTATAGCAGCGGTCAGCGGGAAATGAACGAGTTAGCGGGAAATGAAATTTTGGGGAAAATTTAGGGGGGAAAAGAAAAACATAAAACGACACTTTTTGTATGACACGCATTTTTTAAGTGTACTCCGTGTTTTTTTTTTCAAAATAATGACAGGAATTTTATGACGCTCAAAAATACGCGTCATCTAGCCTTAAGATTTTACAATTCTTGACAGTTTTTTTATGACACTCGTTTTTGCGCATCATTAAAAACTGCGCGTCAAGAAAGACCCTTTTTCTAGTAGTGAATGGAGAAACTGAACGGCTATATATAGTCAATCTGATGCGCTTATGGTCCCTACACGTGCCCTAGTGATTAATCTAACCAAAACGACGCGTAAATGGCCGGATCTTGCTTCCCAAGTTCGAAAACGTGGCCATTTCACGACCTGATCTCGTTTCTGTGCTGATACATGGCTCGCGTATCGCGCCAGACTGGCCTGGTGGCTTCGCGATACGCGGAGAAATTTCAGCAAATGAGAGTTTTGGTCCCTCATCTTTATACTTACAATTTAGCCCCCAAACTTCTACCAAACTGTTATTTTATGCTATAAATCATTATGGGGCATATTTATAAACGTTTCTAAGGCTCGGGACACGCTCGATGATATACGTATACATACGTATACATACGTATACATACGTATATATATATATTCTATCAATTTACATTTTAACCCTTCTACTTCTATATACTTATCATTTCATGTTCCGAACCACTTTAGGATACATCTATAATAACTTCTAAGCCTCGGGTTCATATAGATACATATAAATACATATAAATACATATAATACTCGTATACGTTATGTATTTATTCACTTTCAACCATTATTTCAACGTAAGGATACGTTCTTATTTATTTTTCACATGTTTAACTATTCTAACACGTATTCCCATATATATTCATCAAATGAATATTTCACATGTATTTAAGCCATTAATATATATATATATATATATATATATATATATATATATATATATATATATATACTAGTCGTGTGCCCGTGCGTTGCGGCGACGACAGTGTATAGCGAGTTATACGTCTTTTGTTCACGTGTTGCGGCGGGCACGGAAATTTATAACATGATATTCATTTCTATTAGTGTGATGCAAGGTGGCGTCAAATTACAACGCAATAGTCGTTTTCTATATGCACGATGTGGTAGCAGTACCCAACGCGGTACTGGTTGGGAAACCCACGCGATGCGGCGGCGACAATAATTAGCCAACTTAGTACTTGTTTTCTGTTAGTTTATTAATTTTCTCATGATATATTGTATTGTACTTTTGTTAGCTTAAAGTGTTCTTTGTGGTTTGATACATTTTTAATTTGATGTCTAAACAATAGTGTGTATAAATCATCACGTTATATATTTATATATTGTATTCATTATTTTAAATTTTTCAATAGATAACATTTATGATGGATTCCCACAGGCAGAGTTACACACTGAGCCGCCGACAATGGGCAAGCCAATACCATTACAATAATACCATTACAATATATTGTATTCATTATTTTTTTTTGAACAACAATTTCATTCCAAACAAAAACCCCTTAGCAAGAAGCTAAAAGGGGGAACACAGAAAAAAACAAAACGAAAAGGGGATTACATATCAAACGCTTCCCACTTCTCCCACGATAAATCGCCCTACTTTCCTCTCGTCCTAACCCAAAGGAAGCTAAGGAATTTGATTTCCTTTAACATACTCGAGACCACGGGAGCTTTCTTTTCGAATACCGCAACATTCCTCGTCTTCCAAATGACCCAACAAGAGGCATTAAATCGCAAAAAGAATCATCTTAGTCTCCGTCCTTGGGGGCTTTTCTACCACGTGAGAGGTCTTCAATGTGAATAAGAGAAAAGGGGGACATTACACCAAGCGGCTATCGAAGCCCAGAGACGATCACGAACGGCAGCCCGTTAGCAAGTGAGTAGCAGTTTCCTTCGTATCTTGACATAACCCGCACAAGGAATTCTCGATGGGAACCTTCCTCCTGTTTTAACGCATCGAAGTTGGCTATCCGACCCCGAATCGCTCTCCAAAGGAACACGTTTACTTTGCCCGGAACCAACTTATTCCAGGGCATAATCAACCCCGAGTGGCCCTGGGAAACAACCGAAACAAAGGACTTCACCCCTTTGACCCAGAAGTGGTTTTGGTCGTTCCCCCTCCATACCAAAACATCATTGAGTTTCACCAAAATTTGATTTAATCCCCTGCCCAAATTGTGAAAGAATTGAAGCATACTTTTTAAGTTAAACCACACTCCCATGTACGTAGGACTAAAGGGGATGAGGTCTTGTGACCTCCTGCTGACGTGAATCCCTGTAACAACCCACCTCCAAAGCCGGTTTCTTTCCCGATCGAACCTCCAAACCCATTTCGCCAAGAGACAATTATTAGAGACCTCGAGCGGGACGAGACCGAGACCCCCCTTCATTGTATGGTTTAAGGACCTCTGCTTTGCTTACCCAATGTATGCAATGAGATCCGGCCTCACCGGACCCGCCCCAAAGGAAATTCAAACGAATACTTTCCAACTTTCTAAGGACTTTTTTGGGCTCCCTATATAGGGAGAAAAATTAAGAGGGGAGAGAATCCAAGACAGCCCGAATCAAGGTTAATCTCCCTCCAATGCTCAAGTGTTTGGCTTTCCAAGAGGAAAGCCTTTCTCGAAAAATAGTAATGACCGGGTCCCATGCGGAAACTCTATTCATATTCTCTCCCACTTTGAGACCCAAGTAGGAGAATGGCAACTCCCCCTTAGAGCATCTAAGCTTCGCCGCCCCGTTAACCACTTCAACATCCTCCACACCGATCCCATAAAGACAACATTTATTGAGGTTGATCTTGAGCTCCGAGGTGAGACCGAAAAGTCTAACAATTCTGGCAAGGTTGGCTATGTTGCATCCACTCCACTCACCGAAAATAAGAGCATCGTCGACGAAAAACAAGTGAGAAATGCTACCTTCCACATTTGGGATTCGGATGCCTTGAAAAATGCCCAACGAGACCGCTTTTTCTAATATCCAATGGAAGGCCTCCATAGCAATAAGGAAGAGGAACGGAGAGAGGGGGTCCCCTTGTCTCACGCCCCTCTCACATTGAAATTCAAGAATAGGAGACCTGTTGACAAGAACCGAAGTTCTAGAGGAGTTTAAGATGCCTTTGACCCAACACCTCCATCTAACCGGGAACCTAATCTGAGTAAGGATCGAATCAAGAAAATCCCAATCCAACGTGTCATAGGCTTTCGCAAAGTCAATCTTGAAAAACATTGACGGATGATTACGGGACTTAAGCCTTTTGATATCAAAAAAATGGTGAAAGAATGGCGACATCGGATTAATCTGGAAAGGGAAAAAGGGTGGCTCGAAGCTCTTGATTTTTCTAAAATATATGTATAATCTAATTAAAAAATCATACCAATACACAATTATAATATACATAAAAACCTTTTGATATCACCAAACGGATTAAAAAAGTCCGACACAACACATGCGGTTAGCCAAAGCAAAGCTAAAATTGGTAGTTTTGATACATGTGTAATTCACATTTTTTTATTAATGGAATTAAAATTAAACAATTGATAGAGAAATAATCAAGCAGCCAATACAAATAAGAAAGGTTACATTGAAATCCAAATTAGATGCAATCCCAATTTAAGGATAAGAAGGGACACATTCAAATCCAAATTGTAATGAAATATAAATTTTCCTAATAGAGTTCACAACATAATTGTAAGTAAAAAAATTGATGTCCATCAACTTCACCTTTACCCCTTTAGTTTTGGGGGAAATGCATTCACAACTTCCTATTCAATCAAAAGAATACCTAAAAAAAAGATGGAAGTATAACTGTCAGAGACTGTCTTGAAAATAATTGTTAGATATATAAAATAGTAGAGGAAAACTTAAAAAAACACCAGGTCAGTCAAAACACATACAGTCATACAAATACATTTTTAGTATGCTCGAACAGCCTGAGCTAGTTCTGTCAATGGGTCAAGCCTTGATCTTGATCTAATCTAGTCCAATATATGATCCAAAAAATCAAATAGTATGATGTGATCTATCAATCTATTAAGTAGTAGGTTAATACTTGAAATCAAAACCCAACAAAAACTATATTAGCACAACCAAAATAAAAATTACATTAGCACTTACCTATCTTTAATAGTCCATTTACCATTGATAATAAATAGAGGTTCCAAACCTCTAGCACATAACCAGGTTACCATTGATAATTTAAAGAGATTCCAAACCTCTAGCACATAACCAGGTTATGAAGTAAAGATACAAACTTATTTTATGGTCATAAAAATTGGTGATCATCTAAATAGTAAACTGCAAACTCAAATATAAATGTTAATACAGACCTCAAATATAAACATGATTTTCATCATGGCATATTAATAAACCAACATAATTGACCCATTTGCGATGGAATATAACCAAGCATACCTCACCACCATTCCTATGATAATAATGCTAACATAAGAAGATTCTCTGCTGGTGTTAAACCTGAAACATATTTTGTTTTTGGTTGAGATGACACAACTTTTTTATTCAATCATTTTAGCTAAAATAGAAACGGGTCGAGTTAATTGGTCACCCAGAGTGCATACAACCTCCTAGACCCTTTTAATAAAATACTATTGTAACAGATTAGTTTTGTAAGGATATTTTTTAACGTAATAACTATTTACTAAATAAAAAGCATGATTCACTTGTTCTAACTACCTTTGCTACTTCATTTAAGAATCATTTTCTTTATATCCTCTTTTCTCTAGGCCATCATGAATAAGCATGTTGGTTAAAAGGGGTTCACCACATGATATGAGAGTTTTTATAATCAATCACACCTTTGCAAAACCTGAAACCACACAGAAAGTAAAAATGGAATGAAAGAAAAGGACGGTAAAGATGCGAACCTGGTAGACAAAGAAAAACTGAAGCGTACCTCGAGGGAATGAAACAAACTTGATGAATCTTAAAATTCAACATGTCATCATATGATTATCACAACATGAAACAGGAGAACCATGTCAAATATTATTAATCAGGAGAAAGCATTATTGGTTCAAATATAAACCCCAAAAAGTCATTGTTTTCTACTTGATCCCAAATCAAGTTTACTGTTTTTATACTAAAATTCAAATCTAAAAGCTTTCAAGTTCTTCTTAGTAAATACACATAAAACTTCCTACTTCCTCAATATTTAAGAGCTTTCAGCCCACAACTCAACCTTTTCAACTTTAAAGTTATTTCAAAATTTGAAAGCCTTTAAATTGGAATACACACCGCAGACCCAGTGAATATTGCAGCCTCCTTTTCTACCAACTGTGTTGTAGTTATGGGATTGGCAATAGTTTTGTGATCATCTACTTCACCTGCTTGACAACATCCTCATGCTTAACTGCTCTAAAGGCTGAAATTACCTGCAACAAATATATAGAAAAATTACATTTTCATAATATTTTATTAGTAACCAATGGCCTTCTGACTGGTCTGCCTATGATTTAAGGACCAACAACCAATTGCCTCCACTCCTTTTACTTGTAATACTGTCTCTTTAATTGGGTCCAAATGTTGTGATGGTATTGCAGCATCCACCAATTCCAAGATACAGGACACAAAAGTTCGATTTTTGGTAAAAATAAAAATTGGAGTTTGCTTTGGCACTGCTGTGGAAGAACTATTTATAGAACATAACCAAATTTCCTAATCAAAACGAATCATAGAAAGAAAACCTTAAAGTAATCCTTTGAATTAGAAATTACACTTGAACAAAACCAAAAAACGAACATATAGTTTGAAAGATTACATTCTCATATTATAACTCAATACTTAAAAAGGCAGCATGAAATAAGTACTTTCATTCAAAAGAAATATGAGATATGGACATAATTTGACCATATGTAAAGTTAAATTAAAGACATATGGCTAGAAGCAAAGTAGTTAGTACTGAATACTACATTTACATAAAATACATTTGAATTGACTTTCAAATTTTTGTTACAATTATTGACAGAATTCGACAACCTTTGTTATCAATTGGTAAAGCATGTTTATGTATGATAACTTCAGACCAAAACTAAGAATTTAACTATTAAAGATCGAATTTTAACACTAAGGTTGTGCCACTGTGAATTATATTTTTAAAATTATATGTTATCAATTGGCAAAGCATGTTTGTGTATGATAACTTCAGACCAAAACTAAGAATTTAACTATTAAAGATCAAATTTCAACACTAAGGTTGTGCCATTGTGAATTATATTTTTAAAATTATATTTTTAACCTGAAATTGATTCATGTATGCTTATGTGATTTACTATACATCAACATCAAATTGATTCATAAATGATTATATTTTTAAATTAAATTGATTCATAAATGATTAACCTTTTCATGTGTTAAAAATTAGGCAAAAAAGTAAAAAGGATGCATACTAAGAAGTAGTGTGTTCAGAACCTGACCAGACCAGCTGAGCGTCCCAGGAACCGGCTACTAACCAGTCCAGTCAAGTCTATTTGAGCGGCCTCCATTTGGACCAGATTTCAGAACTTTTTAAAAAAAATTCGTCCAACTTGTGTTTCATGATTCAATTATTATCATCAAGATAAGAAGGCTTCATGATTTCGTTACCTCAACATCATTGATAGAAAGTTAAACACCATTGATAACATAGGAATAACAACATAACTGTTCTTTTTAAAGGTGACATCATCGTCAACATCAAAGTGCTCATCTTGATCAGAATCTGAAGTAAAATCCAAGCGTCCTGGAGAAAAGAGACCATATTAACAAATGAGCTATTATATATTTATAGACTTCAATACAAATGTGCCTAATTTGGGGTATGATTAAAACATGTACATAGGCAATTTATGAGAAGAAAAAGAAGCTCACATACCTCCACCTGTTATTGGAGTGACTGAAAACGTAGTTAATAATCGCATCAAGCATTACCGCTTTTCCAGTAGAAACCCAAATCAATAAACACCATCAAAACCTTAAAGAACATAAATAAAGAAGCCTAAAATCTGTTGACTTTAAAAAAAAAACTATGTCCTGTAATTTCGAAGCACCGCTTCTCTCATTTTAGCATGAGAACCCTCCTGACCAAGCTGCATATCTATTCATATAACTTACAACCTCTAAACTGTTACATTCAATGATTTAGATTACTCTTTATGTAATCATACATAAAGCATTGGTTATTTGTATATTTTCTTAAAGATAGACAAAAAAGCTATGGAAGATGGCCTTGTCATACTTAAAAACGTACCTTAACTCTAGTAACTAATTCATGTATACCTCAAAGCACCATATGACAAATAGAGCAAATATAACATACCTGGAGAAAAATTTTTGGCCGGGATGAGCAGCCATTGAAAAGCCATTGCCCCTATGAAATCTGAATCCTTGTCAAAAAAACATTTAACAAACCATGAAAAGGATCGAAATCTAACCCGGTAAATTAGAGTTGAATAACGATTGAAAAGCATAGATGAACAATGATTCAAAATGCATCAAGACCGTCACATACATCAGAATCAGAACTTGTTTCTTCGTTTCATTTTGTTGAAGAGGCAGGTACATCTAGAACTTGCTTCTTCGTTTCGTTGAAGAGGCATGAGGGGAGATCTGCTCTAGGTTTGATCTCATCTGAAACACTGAAAGTATGAAGGGCCTGTATAAAGCCAAATTCGAATTTTGAATTTCTAATTTCCTAGATTAGGATTCGTGGATCTGAAAGATAAAAAGCAATTGAGGGACTTACTCAGATAGGAGATTCTCTGATAGCGTCTCTGGATCAAAAGTAGTCTGCGATTTGTCTGCTTGCTTACCGTCTCTGGATCAAAAGCAGTATGCGTGAAAGGAGAAGTGAAAAGAGAACTGAAATCACCCTAAAAAAGGAGATTCGGCTCTGCGTTTCTTGCTTGCGTCTGCAAAAGCAGATGGTTGAAAGAGATGGCTAAAGAGATCGTCTGCAAAAGGAGATGAATTATAAAGGTCGTTGCTTAAGGTCAAAAGCAAAAGTAAATTGTATGCACCGATGGAGAAGGAGATGAATCAGAATTCATGGATCGATGAGCAGTGATATGCTAAAGAGGAAGGCGTCGTAATTTTAAGACGGTTATAATTACATTTCTACCCTTTTGATGAATATGTATTATATAGTAGTATAGATATGTATATACTTACACATATATCTAACATAATACAATTGCGTAAAGGTATTTTCTTCTGGTTATCAGTTATACCTATCATATCAACTTCAAAACATGTATTTTATGCTAACACCATATATATCACTTATTATGGTTATAAAATATGTATCTATCACATTTCCTTATCCCATTATGTATAACATACATATAATGTTGTTCTTTATCAATTCATTACCTGCTAAAGGGTAAACATGCATTTTTCATTCGTTCTATCATGTTTTGCTATCTAACACATATATCATATGTATCTACAACACAAACACGTATTAGCACTTTGCAAATCATTACCCTTTACCCATTTATCAATCCATAAGCCATATCAATCTGCGTTTTAGCTACTTAACACGTATATATTTCAAGTTATGAAATTTTAGGGTGTTACAACTCTACCCCCCCCCCCCCTTAAATAGGGTTTGTCCTCGAAACTGGCTCAAACTGTGATTTAACTCACAATGAGATCCTCACCTCTTACATTCCTTTCCGGGATTAATCCGGAACATTTTCTCATGCATTTAATGTATCTTACGAACCATCTAGTTCCCAGGCTACGATTTTAGAATCGCAACAAACTCTCTATGACAATCTATCATTTATCTCTTTTACCTATATATGGTAATACGTCAACTATTCTACCCACGGAATCCTGTTCATAATTAGAATATGAACCACATTTCTATAATAGATGTTAACACTTTTAAGCAAGAATTTCTAACGAATAATCTAGCTAACGCTTTGGGAGAATACATCTCTTAACATAAAGGAACTCTACCTTTAATTAACCTCATATAATCTAGGTGGTGTCATAACTCTTAGGTATATATGGTAGCTTGATTATGAACTCCATCGAGATATGCTTCGAAATTCCTCAAGGTTGAATTTCATTATGAAGCTTCTGCTACTCGGCTTTAACCTTCTGCGTATGTTAAACATTTATCTGCCTGCTGCATGATTTAAACTTTACTTCTGGGCATCAACAGTCCCTCACTTGTTCATTAGTAAGTGATACATATCCATGAATGCTACTGCTTCGTTTTCCACAGTGGCCCGTAATATTTACTTACATAAGACTAATTCTAGTGCCACTTCTGGTTGTACTTCAGTTGTATATATATAGGATGTACTGGCGGCGTATCCACCACACCCTTGATACAACTAGAGGCGTACTATTACTAGTTTGGTGTAAGACGACATTACTATCCTAACCACAACAAAATCAGTATAACTCATGACTATTTATTACTTACTTAAAATAACTAGTTTGGACATCCTGCATATAATCTTATTCCTTGAGTATAAATACTCCTACTGCAACCTCCAGCTAGGCCTAATCGGTCAGGATTGTACCGATGCCTGAGCTAATCTGTTCGCTACTTCCTTTCATACCTGTTACTGGTTTGGATTCCAAAAGGTTTTTGACATCTTCTTAGTCAACCTAATGGCGTTGCGATCCATGGAAAGATATTGGATACTTCAACGGTAGATTGTTTTGCTAAACTTTAGGAAGCTAAGATCTATTAGAGTGTCTTCAGCGGCTTCAAACATATCAGCGGCTTCTGATGTACTGCTGCTTCTAATTCTAAGGGGTCTACTAGGGTGTTTCTTATGTTGATCATATGAATTTGTTTTTATCATTCTATATACTTTAAAACATACGTATAACATTCTTTTGCTTTCCTTCCAATGCTTTATGCATTCTTCTCCATTCCTCGAGAACTTTAGAACGTTGTTTGTCTATATGCTCGACCACAAGATTTCTGGATTTATAGAGGCGTTCATCATTTGAGTTAACATTACTAATAACTCGTGCTGATCATTTTGCTTCCGCAAAGCCATCCTATGTATAGTCTCATTCTTACTCCCTTAGCTGGTGTTAATCTGATTTCAGATCCTTCTTGGGGAATCGTCTTGCTCCTTGTGGCTGATTGGATGGTTTGCTGATCCTTGACAAAGGATACTCTACTTCTCATCGACATCTTCTTTATCTTCTTGTAGCCTACGCATATCCTTGGCTTTTGTAGGTCCGATAAAACAACTAATCACGATATTCTATCAATCACGAGTGCGGAATCCAGGTGATTGATTGATTCAAGATAAGAAAGTAGAAGAAAGAGATTTGATTAGATGATGAACAACAAAGATCAAATCTTGAATGATGAACAAACTACTTTGATTGATGATTCCGATCGTAAATAACAAGAGAGGAGCACAAATCGTAATCAAGCAACCCCCACAATGGAGAACCACATGGGGTTTATATAGGATCCCTAATGGACCTTAAACCCTAATAGTAAACCCAATGGTAAACCCCAAGCCCAATAGTAAACCCAACCAAACTAGTCTACTAATTTACATAAACCCTCTAAGCCCAGCCCAACTAATTTAATATTACAAGCCTCATAATCTGGCCTCAACAATCTTCCCCTAGGCTTGTGATATTAAATATCTTCAATCTTTGAAATTCTTCTTCTTGAATGGCTGGCATAGATGTTGATGAAGATTCTTTTCGCAGAAATCTTCATTGTGTTTCATAACGGGCACTTGAGACTTCCTCTTGATCAGCATCAGCTTGAACTTCTTGAAATGAACAAGCAATGAAATGGAGGACTCTCATTGACTTGCTTCTTGAAAGAGCTGGTTCTTGCTGAATCTCCGGTAACTGTCTTAAATCTCCAAAAATTAGAGGGTAAATTTTGAAAACCTCCTAACTTTGGAGAACTTGATTGTTGATCTTAAAACTTCATGATCTCTGACTGCTCTCTGTATCATTTTTGAAGCTTTTAAAAAACTTGTAAAGACACCAACAACTTCCCCTGAACAGTTGCTTATTCAGATGGAAGTCTTGTCCGGCTGGTTCTTTAACTTGAGCAGTAGCAACATCTTTCTATCATCAACCTGTCTGACACACATTTGAAAAAAATATACTCCACCAGAAATTTGATGACTGGTCTTTGGGTTAGGAGGTAATTATCATCTATTCAGTTGATTCCAATTAACATAATTTTAACCAAAAACCCTAATATAGATTACGGGTTTTCTATAAAACTTCCCATGAACCCAAGACCTCTAAAGACTTCCCCTTAGCTGATTACTTCCCCTCAGCTAAGGACTTCCCCTGAGATAATACATATTATCTTCGAGTTCCCTTCAGATACTATGTATTATGAAAGTCTTTTCTTTAGATAATAAGTATTATCCTCGAGTTCCCTTCGGATAATACTTATTATCCCTCCCTCCTTCCCCTAAAAATTTGGCAAGATCTGTCGGGGGCATATTGTCATGCATTAAAACCCATGAAAAACACATTTTGACTTCTCAAATCGACCTGGCCAAGACGAAAAACACACCAAAAAGAACTTAACGACTCACACACGAAAGATAAAAACTAAACAAATACTTACCAAACCAAACATGAGAAAGTTTACAAGGGATCAAACCGTATGAATCTGATTGAGGAACCCTTTTCAGCTTCAGTTACTCAACTAGTCCAGGTGATTGCCGGTATGTTTGTCCGCTTTAAACTCAAACCCGTTTAATCCCAACCGAATGCGTCATGTTTAATATAGTGCAATATTACCTTCATGTTTAATTGTCCTCACACCTAAACGTACACAGCAAAACCTACTCAACCTCAGAGTTTATTGAGGATTCACAAACCCCCAGCTTGAGGAACCATGCAACACCGTTATGACTACCACTTATTTCATTAACCATCAGTTGGTGATCAGGTCGGCTGCTAAGCACGCAAAGAAGACCAACTGAGTGATTATTTATTCTCTTTTCTTTTTCATTTCTTTTTCCATTTTTTTTTATTTTTTTCATTTCTTTTTCTCATGTGGTGTAGTCATCACAGCAGAAACATGGCGTGTGAGAGAGTGAATACTAGGTATAATTACCACTCTCAACCCGTTTTTGCTGGGACTCGGTCTTTTAAACCATGCAACCTGGGATGGGAAAGTAAACATATATATCTTTTAAGTTCACTGCACTCTCATTGGAGGTCATAAGTTTAGGTCGAGCCTACCGAGCATATCACCGTGGAGCTTGCCTTTCACTTCCGCCTTACGCGTGTCAGCCATCTCCAACCCGGACATTCATTTTACTTCCCCTAAACTTCTCAAAAACAAGACACAAACAATTAAAAATTGAAAAGCACACTATTTTTGAGGGGTCAATTTTTTCTTCATCTTTACATTTCTTCCCCTTGCTTTTTGATTTTTAATGTCACAATCTTGTGAACATCATTTTTCAGTTTTTTTTTTATAAATAAAAAATAAAACACACAAACACACTTAAAAGAACAAAACACAAAATTTTGCAAGACATCTGGCCAAGCTAACTTTCAAAGTATTGATTTGAAAATTTTGAGAAAATTGGGTTTCATGACATGCACACTTCATTGCATTTGAGGTCAAACACATAATCAATCAACTGCTCAATTGAAACTTTAATGAAGTAGGTTTGACTCAAAAGACCCTTTGTTGCCTCATCATTCAAACAACCAAGTTAAGAGCAGTACCTTTCATGCTGATTTTGACCTTTTACCTCTCAATGAGACATACCTTCCATTTATAGATTACTTGACATGACATGAAGATACATCTCCTAAACTGTGCCTGGAACAATCACTTATCAACAAACAAATTAGTAATTAAAAACGTTAGTAATAATCCTCCTTGATCGTTCCTGCACAGAGTGAGAGATTAGTTAGCCATTGGTACCCAGGCCATTGTTTTTCTGGGTACACCTGAGGAATCAATAAAGGATACTTCTTGTAAGAACATCCCCTTTGAAAAATCAGGAAGTTGTGATGGAGCTGCCTTGATTTTTGGTTTCCAAGTTCCAGGTGATTTAACATTTATTTTAGTCACTTTTGGAGTTGTGACTTTAGGTATTTCAACCTTCTTCGTTTTAGATTCACTTTTCAAAACAGTTTTTGTTTTAGTCACCTTTTGAGTTGTGACTTAGGTATTTCACCTTCTGTATTTTAGAATTATTTTTTAAAACAGTTTTAGTTACCTTGGGAGGGGTAACCTTGGGTTTTTCAGACTTTGTTTGTTTTGAAAATGGTTTCTTCACCTGTTTTTGGAAATTTTGGTAACTTGGAAAGCTGTTGTTTTGATTTAAAGATTTTCTTTCAGCTTTGGCAGCGCCCCAATGTTGATCAGAGGGTTTAACCTTAGGAGTAACAGTCTTCATTGCCTTAGGTGTTCTGCACCATCATCGGCTTAGACTTCACAGACTCCTGAGATGAAACCCTTTGAGTTTTCGGATAATAAGGTTCATAAGGGCGATAAAGACAGTTTCTAGCAATATGACCAGCGATGCCACAATTGAAGCAAGTCTGCTTCTTTAGATAGAAGTCAGACGTGTACCCATTTGTCTTCGGTGGCTGATATGGAGCTGGTTTGCCTTGTGTATGCTTCTTTGATTTGACTGCAGCTTCAGATTTGACTTTCTGCTGGTTTGTCGAAGCCTGTGTCGAACCTGTCTTTACTGTCTTTGTGCTTCCTTGATTCTTTGACGTTGAAGCACCATTCTTGCAATTACAACAGCAACTGCATGATCCAACTGAAGAAATGGGAGACACAGCTACTCCCTTGAGTTTTTCATTCTTCACTCCAGCTGTTGGTTTCACACTCGGATACTTGATGGTGATCTTTGGCCTCTCAACTTTAGGTTCACTTATCACTCCATCGGTTATTCCCTTGAACTTGGAGGAGAAGGATGGTAATTCATATCCTACATCTGGTTCTTGGTCCAACATTGATCCAGATGTTATAAAGATCTTCCCCTCAGGCCGTGTCGTCAAGATCACCTTTTCCCTTTCAACTTTGTCAATTACCTTGAAGTATGGGGTTTCAATTTCAGGGTATGGTTTCAACTCTATCCCAGCCTCATCAGACTTAGAGTTGTGACATCTGTTATACTCCTGGCACTCAGCATCATCTCTTGATACGTCCTCTATTCTCCCTTCACCATAAGTCATTTTTGTCTCATTGTCAATTTCTTCTTGAGTCATTGGTGTAGTTCCAACCAAGACACTATCAATAGGAGGAGCATCTTCTTTATAATCATATTTGGTTCGTTCAACTTGATCCTCACTAAGAAGTATTCCTACAATGTCTCTGGGAACTGGTGGACGAATAATGCTGTTTGCAGCTAAGGACTTATCAGATTTCTCTGACCCGAACCCAGTTGTGTCTTTCCCAACTTGACCCGTCACAACAGCATGTGACAATTCCTTTCCAGCATTTAACATTCACTTATTTCTTTCCTGATTGCAATCATACTTGACCTGCAGCTCGTTATATTTTTGTTGCAGTTCATCCAGTTGCTTCTTTAGCTCACCAATCTCAATCTTAGCCTGATCATATAAAACAGACTTCTCCGTTGCTAGCTTTTGATATTTCACAATGTCTTGTTTCTGAGCTTTTACCTTCTCCTCATTCTTTTGCCATCTACCCTTGAATGAACTCCTTTCACATTTTACCTCAAACAGTTCTAACTCAAATTTTTTACAGAATTGCCTAAGTCCAGGAATTAATCGAGCACATGTAGGATTCGGGCATATCTTAGTTTCGTCAACTTCATCTAAGAAAGCATCCTTGTCTTCAACCATATTCTTTTCTTCAACCACTGAACTCATTTTCTTTCTTTAGGTATGCAGCTTCTGAAAATCTTGAAAAATCGGCAAAAACGGCAAAATCGGCAAAATCGGCAAAAGTACTATTCAAAGAATAGTGTCAAAAACTTAAAACTGAAAAACGGACGCCTTCGGAGTGGAATTTGGGGGTCCAAACGAGCTCCCTTGGACATTAGTCCTTGGTAATTCTGGGGCTCAGTGTCACGAACGTCGTGTTCAAATTTGAGCTTCTAACTCCAAACAAGTCAAAAGTTACGCCCGTTTCCGTGAAAGTGTGAAAAAGAGACTTTTTGCCGCAAAAAGGGTTTCCGATCGTAAACCCTGTTTCCGATCGGTAACACTTGATTCCGATTGAGGCACTCGATTACGATCAAGAACACAATTTACGAATGAGACACGGAGCAAGTCGTAAACGTGAGATCGTAAACACCGATTACGATTGAGGTTAATCGTAAACGTTGATTTCGACAGAGAGAATCGTAAACGCCGATTACGATTGATGATTCCAGTAACACAAAATCGTAAACACCAATTTACGATCAAGTACGATCGTAAACTCTAATTTCCGGATCGTAATCACGATAAAGATGGTTGCTTGAAGTCGTAAACTTGTTTTTGATGAAGATCTTCAAGCGGAGTGGTCGTAAACACCAAGAAAACCCAGAAAAGCAATCGGAAACGTGAAGAACAGCGGCAGCAGAACTCGTAAACTCAAACCCAGCCTTCAAATCTTCAAAAACCAACACTTTAACCCAGAAAACAGCTTGAATCAATATCGTGAGAACCTCGAATCAGTGATTCTTGGCTCTGATACCAATTGTAGGTCCGATAAAACAACTAATCACGATATTCTATCAATCACGAGTGCGGAATCCAAGTGATTGATTGATTCAAGATAAGAAAGTAGAAGAAAGAGATTTGATTAGATGATGAACAACAAAGATCAAATCTTGAATGATGAACAAACTGCTTTGATTGATGATTCCGATCGTAAATAACAAGAGAGGAGCACAAATCGTAATCAAGCAACCCCTACAATGGAGAACCACATGGGGTTTATATAGGATCCCTAATGGACCTTAAACTCTAATAGTAAACCCAATGGTAAACCCCAAGCCCAATAGTAAACCCAACCAAACTAGTCTACTAATCTAAATAAACCCTCTAAGCCCAGCCCAACTTATTTAATATTACAAGCCTCATAATCTAGCCTCAACAGCTTTCGTCTTTCTTTCTGAAAATGCTAAGGTATCCTAAGGCGAGGTACTTAATCTAAAGAAATTTCCCTGCTTCTAATAGAGATAACTGGTACGATGCTTCTACTTCTGGCGTTGCTTCTAGTGTTGTTGCTTCTGGTGTTGCTTCCGGCATTGCTCCTGACATTGCTTCTGGCGCTATTCCTGACGTTGCTTATGGCATTATTGCTTCTAGCGTTGAGTTGATTTGGAAAATCAATTTCTTTATCAGACGAGCTGCTCTTTGAATCCTTGGATAATTCGTTCAAAATTTGATACGTCATTAGTACGTTCTTCAGCTTCTTGGTTTTTCCCTCTGATTCAACGGCATACGTCGAGTATGACTTACCTCTTGACCCATAAACTTCCACGTCTTGATTACATAAGTAATCTTTACTACTAAGCCATCGCGATCCTTGCATATGAAGTCGAGTCTTCCTGCGGTTATGGACGATTTGTGTGTAGCATCCCGCGAATCGATTCATTCGCAATCCAGCGTTCTAAAATTATCTAACGTTATCGGGAATAACCTAACAGGTAATTCACGAAATCATAACATTTCTCCCTAAGGCCATTTTAGTCTAAAATGGGATCTCCTCGTTCTAAACGTAAGAAAATACATATAACCTACGTAATATAATATTGGAGTCGTAAGAACACATAAGTAAACATATTATCGATGTAAGCTTACCTGAAACTATATTGGATGTAATCTCAGGTTTTGTGCCTACAATACTAGGAGTCCTGACTCCATAGAGCCTCGAGTGCTCCCTTGGGTTCGGTATTCTTTGCCAACTTAGGGCAATTTGCTTTCATGTGTCCCGCTTCTCCACATTCATAGCACTTCTTTTGTTCTGGACAGCTACCAGAGAAGTGACCCTCCTTTCCACACGTATAATAGACAGAGAGTCCTGCTCGACAAATTCCAAGATGATTCTTATGACATATGTGACATTTAGGCTTACCTCTTTTTATCTTCAACGATTCCTGATCCTTCATCCTTTTAGGGCAGTCTGCTATGTTGTGTCCTAAATTCCCACATTTGAAACATTTCTTCAGCTCCGGTCACATACAGAAGATGTGATCGTCCTGGCCACAGTTGTGACAACTGTTTGATCTCCACATGGAATCCCTATGATGACGTATCTTGTACACCTGACATGCTGGCTTTCCTTCTTCAGTAGCTTCCTTAGCCTTCTTGTGGCACATACCTTCATTGTCATCAAGACTTTCTTCAACCTCGGATCGTTTCCGTTTGCCTTCTGTCGGGAACCTATTTCTGCTAGACGTTTCTTCGGGACAAGCTCCACTTGCGGCGGCTTCATTGGGCACCTTTCTTGTCAGAGCCTCCAAGAGTTGGTTAGCAATCGATAATAACGTAGCCCTTGATGTTTCTGCCATCGTGGCGATCTTCTCTTCTTCACTGAAGGTACTCGTCCCTTCGTTATTGCTAACATATGAATTGGCATCGAACGCCCTATTCGCATTCCTATCGTGACTACGATTATCATTATCTCTATTCATCTTCTAATCAAAATAGCCGGACATTTCAGAACTCATGTGACGTGAAGTCTCCAAATTTTAAATTCATGATAATTAGATAAGTGTACGCGCGCTTATACAATTATATAATTATGATGCTTTCAAAACCCAGTTACTCTCATCACAGTTATTCCTAGTGTCCATACCTTTTTCTTCCTTACCGGTAACTTTAAAACCGGTCCTTTAAAACTGCCTCCATCTAGACATTCTTACAAGTTACTGACCATGTATCTTACAGTCAATTATCCTACCCCGCACTTGGCCACATAACAGTTAGAACCTATGATATGTTTATTTGGGTAAAATACCAAATTGCAGTAGCTAATTGAAATCAGGTATTCCCCCGCACTTGCATACCCTAAGTTTTACCTCCTATGCTCCTCGTGCAACCTCTTTCCTATGGGCATAACTATCCTGACTAGCATTTACATTCCCTATCTTACCTTACTTTGTCTACCAAGAGTCCTAGTTTAAGTCTAGATACCGTGCTAGTATCTAAATCCCTTAAACCAAGGCTTTGATACCAACTTGTGACGCCCACTCCCAGTCTTGGCTCCAGGAGGGGTCACGTGTCGGATTTACTCATGAACACATGGTATAACAGAGATAACTAAGCAGCGGAAATTAAAAACTTTTCATTTATATATAAGCCAAGTACAATAGTAAGGAAGATAACAACATAATCTAACAGCTAGTTCTTATCTATGTCTATGCCAGTACTACTACTGAGTCCGTCCTGATAGCTTGCCCATCTAATCAGCCCTCGCTAGAGCCCTTCCCTTGCTACTTTTAACATAACCACAACCTGACATACATACATACATTTATGGAAAGGTCAGCTTACGCTGGTGAGTTCTAAGTATTTAAAACTTTTACCTTTACCGTGAAAGGTTACTTCAACATTTGGGCCTAACGGCCCTTTTCTTTATAAACATTTAATAGGTATAATACATAACATGATTATACCAAAACATTTAAATCAACAGTATTAAAAATCATTTAATACTCTAACATGCCTCAAACGTTTGAGCCTAACGGCCCCCTCTTTATAAACATTTAACAGGTATAAAGCATAACAGGATTATACCAAAACGTTTAACTCATCAGTATTAAAAATCATTTAATACTCTAAAATAGCTTGGGCCTCCGGGACCCATCCTCTGTGCAAATAATCATTACGTATAAAAGAGTCATACGAAACATTATAAGCAAAACCTCTTTTTACTAAGCATTGTCTACCTCTGGGACTACTTTAGTCCCTTTCGGTTGGTCGTCGCCTCCCGACCTCTTGAGCAACCGTCGTTACTCCAGTGGCTTTATATCCACTGCTTGGATTGTACAACCCCCCTCTTACCCTCGTCTTAGACAATCTTTGCTTAGATTAAAACCTCTTTAAAACATCCTCAAAAGTCCGTTTAAATAACCTTTGTATTTTGGACTCAAAACATTTCCTTTACTTTAAAAACCTTTAAAAAGATTTATCTTTATAATAACCATTTATTATAACTCTTCTGAAAACTGTTCATAACAGGTAATCGTAATCTCAAACATTTATAGGTCTTTAAAACATTCCATGTATGGGTGTTAACACAAAACACGTAAAAGCATTTAACTCAAATACTTTTCAAGTAAACAGTTGAATACATATCATTGCATGTATATCAGCCCGAAAACATCAAAACATTTAAAACATTTAAGAGTGGGCTCATAGAACTCACCTTATACTCTTAAGCAGTTAATTCAGGTAAAACCTCCGCTATGCCTTCCAATTAAACCTAATCGCGTATTGTATGGCGTTAACGCAAGGTTTAATATAATAAACATTCCTATGTTTATTTTAACATCTTATTATCTTAATAATATTTAATTATTAAGTTCATTCCTTCTTAAAGGTCAAAATGACCAAAATGCCCTTTAGGCAATTATCCTTTTCTTTTTATGATAATACGAAGGCGCGCATTCCTATAAGTAAACGCTCACTCCGGGATCGCCCAGTGAGGTATGCCAGTTCCCAGTTGGGATTTATGCGACACCCCCGCTTTGCCAGAAACCCTAGTGTACAGGCGCTTACCCTTCCGGTCCGCACGAACTTCTAAATATCCGATTAACTCGGTATATTCAATACTTTAATATTTATCCATTTTAACTTCATATATACTTATTATATATGTAAACATTGTATTATACCAAAAATCAAGTCCCCATACCCTCTGGATTATTTTATATTAAATAATCATGTTTCAAAACGTGGGACTGCTGGTTTTTAGCTCCTAACTCCAAGTCGATCGATCGAATTTAGCAGAAGAAGATTCAGACGTGTTCTAGGGTTTCTAGATGAAGAATTGGTGATTTGCTGAGTTGGAATGGAGAAACTGAACAGCTATATATAGTCAATCTGATGCGCTTAAGGTCCCTACACGTGCCCTAGTGATTAACCTAACCAAAACGACGCGTAGATGGCCGAATCTTGCTTCCCAAGTTCGAAAACGTGGCCATTTCACGACCTGATCTCGTTTCTGCGCTGATACATGGCTCGCGTATCGCGCCAGACTGGCCTGGTGGCTTCGCGATACGTGGAGAACTTTCAGCAAATGAGAGTTTTGGTCCCTCATCTTTATACTTACAATTTAGCCCCCAAACTTCTACCAAACTGTTATTTTATGCTATAAATCATTATGGGGCATATTTATAAAAGTTTCTAAGGCTCGGGACACGCTCGATGATATACGTATACATACGTATATATATATATATATATATATATATATATATATATATATATATTCTATCAATTTACATTTTAACCCTTCTACTTCTATATACTTATCATTTCATGTTCCGAACCACTTTAGGATACATCTATAATAACTTCTAAGCCTCGGGTTCATATAGATACATATAAATACGTATAATACTCGTATACGTTATGTATTTATTCATTTTCAACCATTATTTCAACGTAAGGATACGTTCTTATTTATTTTTCACATGTTTAACTATTCTAACACGTATTCCCATATATATTCATCAAATGAATATTTCACATATATTTAAGCCATTAATATATATATATATATATATATATATGTATATATGTATATACTTACACATATATCTAACATAATACAATTGCGTAAAGGTATTTTCTTCCGGTTATCAGTTATACCTATCATATCAACTTCAAAACATGTATTTTATGCTAACACCATATATATCACTTATTATGGTTATAAAATACGTATCTATCACATTTCCTTATCCCATTATGTATAACATACGTATAATGTTGTTCTTTATCAATTCATTACCCGCTAAAGTGTAAACATGCATTTTTCATTCGTTCTATCATGTTTTGCTATCTAACACATATATCATATGTATCTACAACACAAACACGTATTAGTATTTTGCAAATCATTACCCTTTACCCATTTATCAATCCATAAGCCATATCATTATGCGTTTTAGCTACTTAACACGTATATATTTCAAGTTATGATGTTTTGGGGTGTTACAGGTTTAGTATTTAATTTATTAGTAATTTTAGTGTCGTTCCGAGCACATCAGAAACTAAACAACGAAAAATAACACGGTAAAAACAAAAATAAAAACAAACGAGTCTATGTGAACTAACCGATCCAATAAACGCAAAAATATTCTGCGTTCACGAAACAATTCAACAAACACAAAAACTTGTGTAATTTTTTTTTTACAAAAAAATTGGATTTGTTTTAGAAAAATTCTTATGTAAATGTTTATAGAAATTTAAAAAAAAATGAAGTTTAGTTTTTTATTATTTATTTTGTTTTTTTTTAAATTGAAGAAAGATGTAAAATATTTTTGAGAAAAAATTGTGTATCTCTTTGTAGTATCTTAAAAAGAGAAGGACTGAAAGTGAAAAATGACAATATATGACAAAATAGTCGAATTGTTGGTCATTTAGTCGAGATACAACCGCCGGAAAACAAACTTTTCCGGCCAAAAACGTTTTTCCGGCGAACTCAAAAACACAAACTTTAAACGATCATATCTCACTCGACTCTTGATGAAAATCGAATCCGAAAGCTGCATTGAACTCGTGAGATCGAGAGGATTCAAACTAGCACCATTGTTGATATGTTTTGATGAGGTTTAAGCATCGAATGACTAGCTCCGGTGAATGAACAAATTTGAGAATTTGTGATCTTCTCAAATCGACACCATAACGAATACGGATCGTTGCATTAGCTTCGTATGATCGAACCGAGTCTATAGCAACAAGAATCAATCGAAACCATTTAGAATTGAAAAATCCACCATGGAAGAAGCTTGAAGAACACTTAACGTCATTGTGAATTTGCGATTTTACCAAATTATAAACAATTCGAATCTGTAACTTGAATTAGCTTCATATGATCAGACCAAAACTGATGAAATCAATCAAAATCGTAAACACAATCGAATTCACGTCCAATTTTGTGATATAAAATCGGAAAGTTTCACCTCCAAAAGTCAAACTCGATGAATATTAACCAAATAACACGATTTCAAATCCAGAAAATGGTGTAGAATCACGCCCGGAATGCGTACCAATTGTAAACTCGAATTTTCCCGATCTAGTGATTTGTACACCGAATTTGGACCGAAAGTTGATCAAAAACTATCAATGTGAAGAACATGAGATCTAAATATAAAACTCAGTTTATAGAACGATTTGTATCCAGATTACATGTAATTGACTCAAGAACAAGCTAGAATCTGAAACACAAGATCAAAAACTCCTCCTTAGTATAATCAACTTAGAGAATAGCAAATAGGGGCTGTTCTTTAAGTTCACGAACTGAAACACATATTTATATGATTTCAGTTCGTATTAGTTCGTTGACACACTCATTTCCCTCAATTATCCATGACTTACACAATATACCCTAGGATATTTAGACTAACTACACTAACCA
>JBCNJP010000007.1:31384265-31411659 GCA_039602395.1 Deinandra increscens subsp. villosa | reverse complement strand
GTTTAGTTATATATTTTAATACATAACTATGATTATCAAATATCAATTTAATTATATGTCTCAGTAATAAGCTTCTCTTGCAGTCCATTCCTAAAGCACTGTTCCGGAACCACAGCATCCATGTTTCCAATAAAGCAACTTTAAAGTATGGACAGAAGGAGTTTCTGGTGAAGGTTCTATGGGCAGGTCAAGATGGCAGCCATCCTCGGTTAAGAATGCAAGCAGACTGGGCCGCATTCTTCCACCTTACGGGCCTTCCGAGACATAAGGTTCTGCGTTTCCAGCTTGACGAGGAGCATGACCAAGCGGATGGCACTACCATATTCCATGTTTGTTAGTCTTTGTCTCTTTCGTACCACGTAACTGGTCTGATTTAGGAAACTTAAACTATTACTATCTTACTTCTGCACCATTTCAGCATATTTCCACTTTGTTTATAACTAATTATTCTGTATGGAAACTAATACAATCGTTGCTTCTAAATCGCTTATTTGTTTGAACTCATTCTGGTGGTTAGTTTATTTCGTTTATGTACAAATTAATACTACATTCATATACGTGCTTTTAAAAGAATGTTCATTTTCTTGAGATGAAAATGTGAAGACAAGCAAAAGTTGCCAGCGAAATATATTTTGGGAAAACAATACATAAAAACCTATGCTTTACGGGAAAAAAAAACACTTAAAAAATCAAGATACGCACTAACATATTGAATAATACTATATTAGTATTTAGTCCGAGCCTTTCTCAAAATCCTTCAAATATTCAAAACAATAACTTAGAATTGGTCAAAAGATATCACTAATCACATGTAAAAATTAATTCTCAGGATAGAAAAATGAAAATATACAATAAATGTTACTCAGTTTTCATGGTACCTAATCGGTGCCTTTAGCAAATAACGATTGGATAAACTAATAATACAACGTTATATTAATGAACAAATACAAATTTCCATCAACTTTGTAATTAAAAAACTTGATTCCTGATGGAACAAATTTCCCAACTTCATCGTTAAGAGAATTAAACCATCAGAAATATTAAAACCAAAATAAATAACAGCTTTTAAACAGAAAGGTTAGTTGCCTAAAGATTAGTAGATTATAGACACATTTATAAATAACAATTTGGATTAAACAGTGTATGTCACATTGTTTGTTTCTCATTTACAAATTACACTCAGCCAACTCATCCACACAATGGGCTTTGGCCCGGTTGCAACTGAAACGACAGGCAATTGAACGGACAGTCGGTTGCAACTGAAACGACAGGCGGTTATCCAGACGACCATTTAAATCGACACTTCTACCTCCTATCTACACAACCGACAGAAAAACAACTGTCAATTCCATCACGCCGGCGAAAGGTAAACCTTCCGTTAACAATTGTTACATGCTCTAAAATCACCGATTACACGATAACTAACATTGGTCGTCTTCTTTGTGCAGACAACGCTTACAGTAATACAGCGACCACCGAAGGCCGTCCATCTCCCCGGTAAAAGGTGCAAAACCAACATTCTGTATTTCGTTTTATCAAAGTTATTTTGGGATGCACACAACTTTGCATGTCACGTATCTCAATGATACAAAACAGATTCATGAAATTCTCCACTTTTGAAGCATATGCCTTTATGTTTTCTTTAATAAAAAACTTAAATTGAAACATCAAGGCCGTCATATACTCATTGTCCCTTACATTGCATTGTTCTTCTGCTGCATATAGCCATAAGAAATTTCTAAAACTTAAATGAACACTACACCAATTAATCTACGTACGCAACTGTAAGCATAAACACTTACATATGTTTTCTGATTTTCTATTCTTCCTCCTATACATAAAGTTCTAATTTGCAAACGGTTGATCTTACCTGATTTTTTAATTACTGTCCGTTAACTAATATTTGTGTTTTGTTACATCTGGTTTGAATGCACAATATGTTGTTAATGATTGTATGGATCAGGTGGTACTCAAATTTCATCTTAGGATAAAACACAATTTCAATTTATAACAATTATCTACGTTCACTTTAATGAATCATAATAGAAATAAAAACATATTAACAACTCATGAGTCGCAGCCTCTACCTACACGTCTACGCCTCTATCTATACTTTGTAATGCTATTTTTATTATTTTACACATGTTGTTTATAATTAGGAAATGGAAGACTATGTCCGTAACTTCTTTATCGCCAGCCACAATGAGATAAACGCTGAACTGTCAGCCGTGATAATGGTGTTAGAAAGGCTGCTGGCAGAAAACAGACAAGCACTGGACGCGGTGCTTAGCCTTGATCCCTCTCCCTTCCGTTGTGATGCCGCCTTAATGCTGGATGATGCGATTCGTACCAAACAGACACTGTTACGAAGTCTACGGAGCATGTGCAGGAATGCCGAGGCAGCAGCACGTGATATTGACAACCGGATGGACACCAGTTTCACCCCGGATGAGTAACCGTTATTTGTAGTTTCATTTTATTTGGTGCTTAGGACACCATCAAGCTTTGAAACTACTAATATTAAATGAATCTATCTTACTTTATAATTGTTTGTTGTCTCCAATTATGGCGCCTAACACCTAACTTGATGACTCTTTTATACACTTTATATTACATACGCCAATTAGCAATGGTAGGTTGATTTGTTTTAAACGCATTACTTTTGGTCATCCTTAATCTCAGATTCTTTACCTATTCACAATAAAAAACAACTTCACGTACATAAACATAATGATAATGTTAGCGTAGGCCAAAGTTCCCCCCCCCCCCGGCCGTGCATCGCACGGGCCTGCACACTAGTTCTAAACAAAAGTTGTTCGGGATACATTAAACTAGTAACCTGTAAATTTTGGTGATTTTTGGAATATGTTTGATATTTTAAAATCGCACCTAAAGTTATATCCCGCAAGCTGTCAAAATTCTTAAAGTAGTGCGCTAAACCAAAAACCAATTTTCACACATCCATTTGACAAAACTCTAACCCCTGACCCAAACTATAAATCTTAACATCTTATCTTTTATACAATAGGAGCAAATCCGTGACCTTTGAAACGTTCTATTTACGAGGCTCATTACGATCAATCCAAGGTGAGTATTCAAAGCCCCTATTTCGTTTCAATGTTTTAGGGTGCAACATGTATTAGTATTCAAAACCCAAAACTCTTTATTATGCAAAATTTATGCGATTCTATGTGTTTTATGTGTGATATTCTACTGTGTGATACTTGTTGGATTCTATGTGTGGATATTCGCTAATCACTAATCGCATGTGTACCATTAACCATCGAGCCGTGGCGAACAATGATAGATCTATTGGTTGACAACCCACCTGGCCTGCCTTGGCTTGGGCGCCGGGTGATTGCTCCCTTACTTGTCAAGGTTTGGTGCACATCACTTATATGATTTGTTTATCATGACTTGGATTGAACGCTTAACTCACTGAATCGCAATGCTTTAATCTATGTAGTACACTAAACCTATGTTTACTCACAAACTATTTGTATTTGACCTTTATTTTATACATGTTGCAGGTTATGTTGTTTGATGATGCCTAGCCTTGCTGATAACACCATAGGATCGCATGCGGACTTAGCGTGACGTAATTAAATAAGATAAATTGTTTTGTTTTGTTGAATTATATATATTGTATTGTATAAATTCATTATGTTATATGAATTGGGTTGATTAAGAATATCGCAACATTAAATAGTGTTGTGTGCACTGGACAATCATCGCGCTCCGACATCTTCCGCCGTCGGTTGGGGTGTGACAGTATATCACATGCCCTAACTGTTTATCCACTCATAGCATCTTTCCCGAGAATATCGAATGGACTAGAACAACTGACATGTACCCATTGACTATAACTGTGGAGTCAGGATTGGAGTGACCGATCATGGGCATGGACGTCAACCTAATAGATCTATTCACTAGTCATCGTTTTGTACAGGACTAACTGAATTCAATTAATAGCAGGATTTGGTATAGCATGAATCGACATGTTATAATGATAGGGGAAAATGAACAGAACATGAAATCAGGACGTCATACAAATATCCATAATGTCAAGCAGTGTTTAGAGTTTAATGGTTTCAATGAATTCTCCCCAAATGTTTAAAACAATAAAAGAAAGGGGTCATGAGACTCACTTCTGCAAGGTGATTGATAAAGGTATCGCACTGGACAACAAGACCTAGCAGCGTCCTAAAAATATAACAAGACATTGTAGGGTCTATTCAATTGGGTAAACATCTAGGTCACCCAATGAACTTGGTCGAGTTTTGACTTTAGTAATCTCGTTAGTATTGTTGGAAATCCTTTGGGATATTTATTGTACAAATAAATATGTGTAAGTGTTGAAAAATATATTTATTCTTCAAATAAATATATATCTTTGTTTCGCGTCCGGAAAATAATACGAAACATATATTATTAAAATATATAATTATCTTCACCCCAATTGAATGACATGAAAAGGAAATCTTTAAAGTCTTTAAATATTAACATAGTTTTTGGACTACTTAGAAAATATATTTGAATACTTGAAAGTCGATGTCCAAAATTTGTGTTTTTCTACCGTGCATCAAATCGGTATTATCCGTTTTCTCATAAAATAATATTGTTACATAAAACATAGCTATTTTCATGTCAAGTTAACCCAAAATACATAAGTCTTTATATTTCAAGTCTCTAAAAGTCAGTTTGCCGGTAAAAGTGTCGGTTTTACCGATTTTGTCTCTATGACTTGTTTTATGACATTTTGAGTTTCCTAAACACTTGGTAAATATTTATTATGATATTTTCAAGTGTTTTAATGATGTCACTAGTACAAATATGACATACGGTCACACTTTTCACGTTTCGGCCCTGACACTTTCGATTAAAAGTGTGACCGTAGTTCATTTTTAATTTTCTTGACATGTTTCGGTGACATTTAAGATCGTTTTGTGTGACCATTGTAAGCGTGATCAGTTAATATGGTCACACTTTTACATTACATGTGTGACAATTACTAGTCACATTTCAAACAATGTGACCAAATGTAACCAATTGCGACTTTTATTCTGATAATATTTACGAGTGACTATAGATACGTATATGGTCACACGAAGAAATTGTTTATGTAATTAAATGTGGCTAAATGTAATATATACTGACACGTTAATTTTGAGTGTGACAGTAAGTTAAACATTTTTTTGGTGACAATTAGTTATTGGTGTGACTATAAGTTACAATTTATGGTCACATTTCCAATTTGGATGTGTGACTGGAGATATATACTCGTCACAATAATTGGACATACATGTGACTTTAAGTATCATATGGTCATATTTCATTTTCTTAGGTGTGACTAAAAATTCGAGTCTAAATATTTTATGGTCACAGTTTTATATGTGTATGTGTGACTATAAGTATAATTTTGTCATGTTATAATGAATAAAATATGTGACTATAAGTATTATTTGGTCATATTACATTTTATGACAATTTGATGTGTGATTAAACGTTAATTTTGGTTATGATAAATGAATAAAATATGTTACCAAAAGTATAATTTGGTTACATCTTTCATTTTATGATAATTTTAATTGTGACTAAAGATAAATTATGATCATGATAAATAAAAAATATACGTGACTATAAGTTTTTTTGGGTCATATTTCATGATATTAGAAAATTTGATGTGTGACTATAGATGAGTTCTAGTCATGGTAAATGAAAAACAAGATTTGTGACTATAAGTATTATTTGGTCATATTTCATGTTATGACAATTTGATGAGTTATTAAAGATTAATTTTGGTCATGATAAATGAATAAAATATGTTACCATAAGTGTAATTTGGTCACATCTTTCATTTTATGAGAATTTTAATTGTGACTAAAGATGAATTCTAGTCATGCTAAATAAAAAATATATGTGACTATAAGTTTTTTTTGTTCATATTTCATGATATTAGACAATTTGATGTGTGACTATAGATGAATTCTAGTCATGGTAAATGAAAAACAAAATTTGTGACTATAAGTATTATTTGGTCATATTTCACTTTATGACAATTTGATGAGTTGTTAAAGATTAATTTTGGTCATGATAAATGAATAAAATATGTTACCATAAGTGTAATTTGGTCACATCTTTCATTTTATGAGAATTTTAATTGTGACTAAAGATAAATTCTAGTCATGCTAAATAAAAATATATACAAAATATATGTGACTATAAGTTTTTTTGGTCATATTTCATGATATTAGACATGTAAAAAAATATTTATATGGTGTTGGCATTTGCCAAGGGTCGAACTCAAAACCTTACAAAGAAAATCACAAGACCAACCCGCTGGGCTAGCCCTTGAGAACGGAATGTATTTCAATAACCAAATCTTTAACCTGTATTCTCAATATACAATAATAACTTATAAGTATGAATATGGTTCGAACCCCAGATCCCTACAATTTTTTTATGTTTTCTGTGAACTAAATTTTAAGCCATTATATGGATGCGATGAAATTATAACCATCCCAACTTGTTTAATAAAACGTTAAATACAAAAACATCTAATAATTTTGGTACTTCATAACATACATTAAACAAATAATATCAGAAAACATTAATTCATTAATAATTTTTGGTACTTCATAACATACATTAGTTCATTAAAAAAAACACAAATTAAAACCATCAACACCTAGACTATTTTCAGAAAGCATCAGCCCTCATAGCAAATTCTTTCTTGACGGTTCTTGATGATGGTTGGACCGATTTCCTTCAGCCTTGATTGCAGAAGTTTGTTTTCTTGTTGGATCATAGTAAGACGGTGGACAATTGAGGGGCTACTGCAGTACAGGCTCTCACTCAAACGAACATGTTTTAGGAGGTCCTCCATCTCCTCCGTGATTTTCTGCTGGTTGTAGGCGATGGCGTCCATATCGGCGGCAATCAACCCATCATCCACGTACTTGGCTTGTTTATACTCTTTCCAAGCATCGGGTGCATTTTCTATGGTTTCGTATTTGGGGAGGGATGTGAAAGTGTGATGGCCGGCCATGGTAATTGAAATTGTGATTTTTTTTGGAACGTGAAAGAAGGAATAGGAAAAGTAGGGTTATTCTCTTTCTCATCGTCTATTTATAGGATGAAAATCTCAAATAGACATAGGAATTCAATTGGCGGGAAACTAAACCAAGTAAACGTGGGAAACCGAATCGAGATATATAAATAATTAATTTTAATTAATTTAATTAATAATTAAATGTAAATAGGTGATTGATCGGTTTGTGGGGAGACGTGTGGAGGATTGAAAGGACGTGTGCCGACTTGCAGGTTTCTAATTAACCTAGGTAATGATAGCTACAAAAAGCTATATGAAATTTCGATGATCATAAGTACACCGTATCTTCACCATATCTTTTAATTTTGCACATCAAACACCGAAAAACTTTATCACAGCAATGTCGTCTTCTTCATCAATCAATCAGATGTATCGGGAAGAGGATATTTTCGTTGCCGTCATTAGAATGGCGAATTCGAATACGTATACTCCAGTCCCACGGATGCCTGATTATGAGATAATGGAAAAAGTTGAAGCCCTCATTAGGGACCAACTTCGTCGGACAGAGGAGATTATCACGGTGTTGAGAAACAACATTGGACGTCTGGAAGCCGCTTCTCAGAGCAGACTCGTGGATTTTGTTTTGCAGAAGCGTGCTTCAAGTATTTGGAGAAGGAGGCTGATTATGATCTAGCAATCAATGTGGAGATGGATCAGATGTTATCCATCATCGAGGAGCTGAAAAAAGAAAGGGTGAAGCTGTTGAAGGAGGTTGCTGGTGATGAAGGTGCGTGATCGAGAAGGGTTGAAGTTTGTTTTGTGTTTTTTGTAAAGTTTTTTGGTGTGTTAATGATGATGGGGTTTTTTTGTGAAGTTTTTGGGGGCTGCATGTTGCAGGTTTATTGATGATGATTAAAGGTCTTTTTTTTTGTTGATCATGAACATATTAATTACTTAATGAACAATGTAACACATGGAATTGTAATGAATGGTAATGTTTAGTGTTTAATGCCTTTTTCGTAATTACTAGTTTGTTATTAGATTATGTTGTGTTTAATTAAGTTATTAAATACTAAATAGTAGTTATTTTTCATTGTGTTTTGAGGGTTGAGGATGGGGGTAGTAAATTGGGGTATTGGTTTGGATAATACGATGTTTTTGAATGATGAGTGGTGGTGGCAGTTTGGTTTAGTTTTTTTTTTTAAACGGCGATTTTATAACAAAGGGAAAACCAGCTAAGCAAGACACTACGGCTGGCCCCAACCAAGAATAATACATCAAAATGTAAATTTACACCAATTTTTCCACTCCACTCCCCACTCTTTCCGGTAGTTTGGTTTACTTATCAGTTGGATCTTTGCTGCATTGAGAAGGTTTTTAAATATGACTTTAAGGTTATATGACTTTCTGGTGTACTTTCACATTTTTCTATTTTAGGCAACGGTTTGACTTTTTCTGGTCAACAGTCCGATAATTTTCTAATTGGCTGTAGAGTTTCATATAATTTGAATGCCAATCAATAAAAATTAATGAACAGATTGCAATGAAAATATAAAGTCAACATGACAAATAATAAAATTCATGAACATTTTGCAATGGAAACGTAAAACGATTAAGATGATCAGTAATGGAGGTGAGGCAATCGGCGACTTCTTGTTGAATTTGAGCGTCTTGAAATGACGTCGTGATTAAGTGCTCTCATGTGCCTGATGCAAACAAATATTAGCGTAAGATGAATTAATTTGGAAAATAGAATACTAGATTGTAAAAATTATAATGTGGATATGTTTAGGTTTGAAATAGGAAAAATGTAATGATTAAATAATGATAAGCATACATACCTTTCGTATAACTATACCCCGACAGTCGTCCCATAAATAGTTGTTCCTGGATTGCTTACGCAACTCTATTGGGTCTTAAGATGGCAGTATATTATCATTGTCAGAAAGAACCACGGTACTAAATTCCTCATCTTCATAAGCATCTCTGTAGTTTTTAGGAGGATTTTTGAAGACAATTGACCACCTCTTCTCAAGTTGGTCTGCAACGTAAAATACTTGTTGGGCTTGTGAAGCCAATATGAAAGGATCATCCTTGTGGCCTAATCTACCAAGATCAACCAATGTGTAGCCAAGACTATCTTTCTTTAACCCATTCTTATTGTCAACCCAGTCACACTTGAAAAGAGGAATTCTTCGAAAATGATAATCGAGTACCCATATTTCTTGTAAAACGCTGTAATAATAAGTTTGGTCATAGGATACAACCTCTTTAGAAATGTGCATGTCGGTTGCCACTACACTAACCCCACTATTTTGATGAACTTTACCTTCACGGGATTTTGTACGAAATGTAAATCCATTGATGTCATACACTTCGTATTTCACAACGTTCCTATTTCGTCCATGTGAAATCCACCTTACGGTTTCTGATATACTATCTTCGGAGACAGCTAACTCGCTCTCAACCTAAAATTATTTACAAAGTTGAGTTTAAAAAAAACAACAATATAATAATAAGAGGAACATTATTTCATAATATGAAAACAGTTCACCTCGTCTCGTAGCCACTGACTAAATGTTTTACTATGCTCCTTCTCTAGCCATCCTTTTCCTTTAGAAATGTGTTTTTCTTCCAGATATTTTATGTGCCGACTGTAAAATAAATATTATATTATATATACATACATACATATATATATATATATATACATATATATATATATATATATAAAGTAACAAAATATATGTAAATAAGACTTGCGTGATATAAGGTTCAACTTCAGAAGTATTTTGCATCACAAAGAAATGTGCTTTCATGAAGATATCTGGAGATACTTTAGTTGGTTTACCCGCTGATAGTGGGTTCCCGTCCCTATTACCTTCAATGTCATTATTTGCAAATGTTTTATGCCTGTCAGGTGGTAAACCAATAGTGGTCAAGTTTTTTTGGAACTCGCTCAAAAACTTAATCGTCTCTTCCGCAACGTTCTCTTCGGCAATGCATCCTTCTAGCTTGTTTTTGTTTCGCACGTGTCCCTTTATAACCTTCATACACCTTTCAAATGGATACATCCACCTAAAGCATACCGGACCACATAACTTTACCTCCCTTGTAAGGTGCACAGTCAAATGAACCATAACATCGAAAAATGAGGGGGGGGGGGAGTATTTCTCTAGAAGGCATAATGTAACACATAATTCTGCTTGCAATTTATCAAGCTCTTCCACCTTGATTTCCTTGCTACAAATAGATTTAAAAAAGAAGCAAAATCTGATACACAAAAGCAAAATGTATAACGTAAATAAAATCGATCAGATACATAAAATCATAATGTAAGTTTAAATGATATGACTAAAATATAAAATTCAAAACCTTATAATAGCATTTCTTGTGTGTTTTGGCATAATAGACCGTATTGCAACAGGAAAAAACTGTTGCATGAGCATGTGGTAGTCATGTGATTTTAGTCCGATAAGCTTCCTATCCTTTAGACTAACCAAAGTAGAAAAATTAGAACAATACCCTTGTGGAACCCTTAACTTGTATAAAGTATCACAAAAGTTGTCGATTTCCTCGGTTGTTAATGTGTATCAAGCTGCCGGAAGTATTGTTTTGTTTCCATCTTTCTTAGCTTGTAATTCTGGTCTTAAACCAAATGACTCCAAATCCAACCGAGCCTACAATCCATCTTTTGTCTTTCCAGGGATGTGTAATAGTGTACCAATGAGACTCTCAGCAACATTTTTTCTATATGCATAAAATCTATACAGTGGTTGACAGAATTATACCGCCTATACTTTAGACGCCGATACCATATATTAAATTTCTTCCAGTACGTGTCTTCTTTGTTGGTAACGTTTGATGTACCTACTTCTTTTGCTCTCCTTTTCCTTTTTATCTTTCCACCGCTTCCATTTGATTTTTGTGTTTCAATGTACTGATCATTTATCTTATCACCCTTACCCCATTTATTAACAACATATTGTACCTCGTTATATATTTCTTCCCCATTCATAGGTTCCTTTGCAGTTTCTAGCTCTTTTTGTCCATTGAATGCCATAGTTTAACATCTTAACAGATGTTCATAGGGTAAATAACGTCTATGTCTAGCATAACTTTGTTTCTTTGACTTAGGGAGTCTAATATAGTGTGTTTTTTTCCTACACACTACACAACCTTTGAATCCACTATATGGACAACCACAAAGTGTACCAAGGGCAGGATAATCGTTTATCGTCCATAACACAACAACACGTAGTGTAAACGTTTCTTTTAAATATGCATCGTATGTTTCGACTCCTATTTCAAATAAGATTTGTAGATCTTCAACCAACGGTTCTAAAAAAACATAAATATCGTTACCTGGTGTTCCCGATATCAATAATACAAGGTGGAAGGTTGTAAATAACCGATAAAATTGGCCATACACTGTGGTTTCGATTTCCTCGATTAACGTCTACCCCATCAGCGGAAATGCCTAGACGCAAACTTTTTGGATCATTAGCAATCTCTGGATATCTGTCATCTATAACAGACCACGCGGTTGAGTCTGCCGGGTGACGTAAAACACCGTCCTTTATTCTACTTTCTGCGTGCCATCTCAAATTACATGCAGTTATCGGTGACTGGAATAGACGTTTCAACCGTGGTATTATGGGAAAGTACCACAACACCTTTGCAGGAACATTCTCGTATATAACCTTTTTTATGTCGTCCACCTTCCATCTGGATTTTCCACAAGTGGGACATATTTGCAAATCTTTGTACTCGTTCCTGTTTAGTATGCAGTTGTTGATACATGTGTGTATCTTCGTATACCCCGAACCCATTGCTTTGAACGCTTTCTTAGCCTCATATGTACTGTTCACCATCTCATTGTCTTTGGGCAGCAGCTTCTTTACCAAAACTAATATTTCTGCAAAGCATTTATCCGAAATTCCGTACTTACTCTTCAAGTTGAAGAGGTGTACCAGCCCGAACAACTTTGTGAAGTCGGGACACCCTTTGTAAAGTGGCTTCTCAGCATCTTCAATCAGTTTTATGAACTTCTCATGTTCATGATTCATGAAGTTTTCTTCCGTAGCTTCAACCATTTCAATTGTTTCGGCGGCATCACTTGAAATGCCCGACGTAAAATCACGCGTGTAGTTGTCTTCATAAGGCTCATCAGCCTTCTCTCCGTGCTTAATCCATAAGGTATAGAGTTGATCTATTCCATGTCTGAATAAGTGAAGAGATACCTCCTCCACATCAAGAGACATGTGGTTTAAACATATCGTACATGGACATGGAATTTTAATTTTTTCACTACATTTTCGTGTGTCCATATTCCTTGATATTTTTATGTTTCGAACTGCATAAAAATATATAAAAGCTCCAACTCCATCGATATAAGGTTTTGTGTTTCTATCTTTCAACATCCAAGACTTGTCCATCTCCAACATCAGTACCAAATCGTAACAACAGTTAAATTCACAAAATCGAAGAAAACTAAAATAAAAAAATCAAGTAAGTAATAAAATGATTGGGAAATCAAACATACCTTGTATTTCGATCGAATGGCTTCAGAATTTTTTTGACCGAATTTGCTGCGAGTGAATGTGTTCATCATTTTTTTGGCTCGAAGGGGTTGTGCTCGAATTGTGAATAGGTTAACGGTTATTAATTAGGGTTTATTTTAATGAATATAAGATTCCCTCAAGTAAGGTGTTTTTTAAATTAAATACGAGAATCCCTCATTTAAAGTGTTATCTTTTTATATAATTATTTTATAGGATAACATAAATCACTCATTTAAACTGTTATATTTTAATATAATTATTTTTTAGGATAACATAAATCCATCATTTATAGTGTTATATTTATAATCTAATTATTTTTTAGGATAACATAAATTATATATATATATATATATATAAGTTAATAATACTACTTAAATTAATAAAATTCCACTATCCACAGTTAAAATAAAGTAATTATCTAATTAGGCTCAATTGGCTATAATCAAGATGAATTGAGGTATAATCAAGATCAATTGCTCCCAATTGGGCATAATAATCATAAATGGGCATACTCAACATAATTTGGGCATAATGATCCTCAATTGGGTATAATTATCCTTAGTTTTTTTTTGAACGACAATTATCCTTAGTTGGGTATAATGAACCACATTTGAGCATAATAATCATAATTGGGCATATTCAACATAATTTGGGCATATATTATCCTTCATTGGGTATAATTATTCTTAGTTCAAGTATAATGAACTTCACAATTGGCAATAATCATCATAATTAGGACATAATCGAATCCTCAACTTAGACATAATATAGCCCAATTAGGTATAATGAGGCCCAATTAGGTATTATGAGGCCCAATTCGGGTATAATGAGGCCCAATTGAGCATAATAATCATAATTGGGCATAATCATCTTATAATTAGGCATAATGATCCTCAATTAGACATAATGCAAGCCCATTTAGGTATAATGGGGCCATAGTTGGGTATAACTATACCTTTTAGTTTGGATATTAATGAACCACAATTGGGCATAATTATCATAATTGAGAATAATGATCCTCAATTAGACATAATGAAGCCTAATTAGGTATAATGAAGCCAATTGGGTATAATAAGGCCCAATTGGGCATAATAATCATAATTGGGCATAATCAACATAATTTGGGCATAATGATCCTCAATTGGGTACAATTATCCTTAGTTGGGTATAATGAACCACAATAGGGCATAATCATCATAATTGGGCATAATGATCCTCAATTGGGTATAATTATCCTAAGTTGGGAATAATGAACCACACTTGGCAATAATCATCATAATTTGGACATAATGATCCTCAATTAGGTATAATGAGGCCCAATTGGATATAATGAGGCCCAATTGGGCATAACGAGGCTTAATTGGATGTAGTAATGCACAATTGGGTATAATGAACCACAATTGGGCATAATCATTGTATTTTGGGTATAATCATCAAAATTGGACATAATGCTCCTAATATTGGGTATAATAATCACAATTGGGCATAATCATCATAATTTGTGCATAATGATCCTCAATTGGGTTTAATGAGGCTTAATTAGGTATAATGAGGCCCAATTGGGTATAATGAGGTTTAATTGGACATAATGAGGCCCAGTTGGGTATGATGAGGCCCACTTAGATATAATGACGCCCAATTGGGTAGAATGAGGCCCAATTAGATATAATGAGGCCCAATTGGGTAAAATGAGGTTTAATTGGACATAATGCGGCCCAACTGGTATAATGAGGCCCAATTGGGCATAATGATCCTCAATTGGGTATAAAGAACCACAGTTGGGTATAATGAACCACAATTGGGCAAAATGACCCTAAATTAGGTATAAGAACCCTCAGTTTGGCATAATGAGGCTTAATTAGGTTAGTTTATATTTTTTTTTATTTCTAAATATAATACTTTAATTGGGTATAATAATATTTTTTTGAATATATAAATTCATCATATGTTTATAAAATATAGTATTATGTTTTTTTAGTATATTATTTTATTACGAGATAATTATGAGTAAGTTTACAATTTTTTTATTACAAAATATATTAGTTCAATTGGGTATAATAATAGTTTATTAAACATACTAAATCGACATACTTTTAGAAAATATAGTATTATTTTCCCAATTCTCGTTGTTTTTTAAATATATAAGGTTTTCCGTCTTCAAGAATTTTCGATATGTTCCCATATTTACGAACGCAATTTCCAAACATGTTTCAAATCATCACAAACTTGAATATCGGAATCGAAAATTTCATAATCCAAATCTTCCCTCCGAAAATTCCAGTAGGGTTTCATCCGTTTTCTAAACTATTCCCTCCGAAACCAATTATGAGTTTAGAATTTCGTTTTACCGCCGTGATGTTTTCAATATCCGATTTACACGTTGCCATGATAAACCAACTTTGTTCACCAAAACTATATTCACGAATTGGGGAATCACTGCAGTCGTCGGAAAAAAATTTATTCAGTCCTCATCTTCTACAGAGGTAGGTGATGATTTTCATATTTATTTGTCGAACATGGATGTAATTTGTTTACGATTTCACAATCCCCCTTAGTATCTGTTGTGTAATTTTAGATCATGGAACCCTAAAAAACAATGGAAAATAACGAATTACACACCATGCAAAACGATGAGGCATACAATGATGATGACGCATACGATTATGATTCAGGAGAAGCCAATGAGGACCACAATGAAGCCAACACTTCTGATTCGAGTAACAGTGACAGTGAAGGAAGTTCAGATAGAGAAACAATTACGGCGACTGGATTGGAATGTCTAAATCCCAAAACAATTAAAGCCAAGAGGGGCTTGACCAGACTGTCCAAGATGAAAATTGCGTACACAAATTCGGGTGGAAAAAAAACGCCGAGTCAAGTTTGATGCCTATGGAAGGTTTAGCGGAAGGTATAATTCAGAGATTATAAGTTTCCTAGGAGATCTAGTCCGTGAGAATGTAGGTTTAAGTGTTTTCAATTGGAAGCACCTAACAAAGGAACTGAGAGACAAGCTATGGGCATTGATAACGGTGTAACTATAGATTTTTGTTTGCACTTGCAACTAATTTTATTAATATTATACATTGAAATTTCATTCAAATTATAATATGTTGGTAATTATTATTTCAGCGTTATTACGAGGTTGATGAAGGTAGGAGAAAGTATGTTATGAATCGCCTCGGGATGCTATTGTGCAGCTTTAGAAATAAGTTGTACGAAAAAGACATACTACCAAACCTTGGTAAACCAAACAAGTTTGCAAAAATCCCAAGACGGTACCGGACTATACTTCGTAACCAACAAGACTGGGACAATTTTGTCGCCTACACACAATCTGATCAATACAAGGTTTAAATCTTCCTTTTACCTCCATAATTGTAATTTATGCCATTTTAATATTTATTTGATTTAAGAAATTAATATGTCGATCTTGTTTTATTGTAAGGGTGTTTCGGGGAAGTCGAAAACTGCTCGTTCGATGTCCATCTATAACCACCGCTTAGGGTGGGGTGGATATACTTGGCTTGAACAGAAACTGGTTGGTGTTCAGCCTTCACACTACCTACATGTTTAGGACTAAAACATCAAATGCTGTGCTTTCTTACTAATATGATTTTTTTCTGTGAATTATGACAAGGTTGAAAGTAAAGTAATCGATGCAGACACAATGCCTTCCCGGTCACTGCTGTGGTACAAAGCGCGTGAAAATAAAGTGGGCGAAATAGAAGATGATGCTGCTAAAGCAATAGCAGCAGAAATAGTGAGTTGACTGCAAATTTATTTTTACTAACTCTATTACTGTGATTAATATATACGAAATTGTATTAATATCTATGACGTTATTTTTTTGTATAGATGAAAACTGAAAAAAAGATCACTGATGGACAACTCAAACTTGATCCAGGCAATGATGCCATGACAGTGGTCTTAGGGAAGGAAAATGTGGGTCGTTGAGAGGTGTTGGCACGGGAGTCAATCCTAGTAAATTTTTCAATGTTCCAAGACAGCGAGGGTCCATGAAACAGCAGCTGAATGTGCTTCAGGATCAACTAGAGAAGGAGAAGAAGAAAATATGGAAAAGGAAGAAGAAATAAACGCGTTGAAAGCAAGGATGTCCGAACAAGAAAAAAACATAGCTTTGATATTAGCCACCCTTCCACCTCAGGGGCAGGTAAGTGAATCTGACTATAAGTGCATTTTAATTGGATATATAGATATCATTTATAAAACTTTACATCTACTTTACTTCTGATCAGGCAAATTGGGCAACTCCAGCCAATAGGTCTCCAGCTCAGTTAAGTCCTTTGATTACAAATGTGCCGGTAACTCCATTGGGAGCTGATTCACAACCTGATATGATCCATCAGAAAGAATCAGCAGAGACAGAAGTAACTCCAGTAAGTTAATTATTAAAATTTAAGTTCTTTTACATTAGATCAGTGATTTATAATCTGCTATGTGTTGCTTATGTAATATTATATATATGTAGGATGCTACAAAGAAAACCCAAAAAAAAGGCCCCATCGAATGCGACTGCTAATAAATTCACACGAAAATATTCAACGAGGGCTGGATCCATAGAAAGTAATTGTTTCAGATTTTATTTGTTTAATTTTGAAATCAGCAATTACTAATTTTTTTGTGTTTGAATTGTGTAATTATATTTAGGAAGCGGCAAAAACAAGGCAAAGTAAGGCTGAAGCAAAAAAAAAGATGCTTTAACTCCTGTGATGGTAACGACACCTTCAACTGAAATCATGAAGGTATGTAATTTGACGAATATGTGTGTTTTAGTTTTTCCTTTATTTATGTTAACATGATATAATCATTGCAGACTATCAAATGTAAACTAGCCTACCCAACCAAGAGACAAATTGTTGGTTTAGGTACCGTTTACCTGTCCGAAGAACGACAATACATTCATGGAGTTCCACTCCAAGATGACTGCTACAGGGTGTCGGTTGATGAAGTTAAAGTACCGGCATCGTTTTTACCATTTGAGGTAGATGATGTCAAAACAATGGAAAAAGCACTAAACAATTTTGTTCCTTGGCCAAAGAACCTTTGCCTTGATGAATCAAATGTTAGTTTCCTTTAATTACTTACCTTACATAGTACATTATATTGTTGTTCAAACTAAATTAGTTATCATTTATTATTTGTTTTAATTTTTTTGTATGAATGTTGTTGATTCAGAATCCAGTTGTTACTACACCAGAAGAACAGAATGAAGATGAATTCGTCCAGGCGCAAAAGATGAAAAGGAAATTTATAACGAGAGATGACATCGTGAAGATGAAGAAAGTTGAGAAGAATAAGGCCTAGAATGATTTAGATTAAGATGCATTTTATGTTTTTTTTAACACGAGAATTTATATTTGTGGAACAATTTCAAAATTTTTAAAATAGTGTATGCTAATGTTATTATGTAACATTTTGGGTGTCATTTTATATGATTGTATTTTATGTGACTAAAAACTACACAATTGTCACTTTATATTAACAATTGTGTATCTAAAACACTAAATCAGTCACACCGAATAATAAAACTATGACTATAACTCTTTTACCGTCATGTATGCATGTATCAAATGTGACTACATAGCAAATGTGAAAACTAATATTCAAAACTAATGTGACTAAAGCTATTATAACAAAAGTGACACTTACAACTAATTAATGTGACTATAACATGTTTCCAGTCTCGTTTTCATTTGTTCAATGTCACTGTAAGGTATGAAATGGTCACTCTATATTAACAACTATGTTATTATTAACAACATATAGTCACAATTTAGATAATTAATTGTGTCTAAAATACATAAACAATCACATAGAAACTAAAAGTGTGACTAAAAGTGTGTTAGGGTGATGTATTTAAGTAACATATGTGACTAAATGGGCATTTAATAACAAAAGGTTAAAAATAATGTGACTAAAGGTTAGCTAAAAATGACACTTACACATACTTAATGTCATTATAGAACAATTCTAGTCATATTTATATTTCTCTTATGTGACTAAAAGGTATATAATGGTTACTTTATATTAACAACTAGGTCTTTAATTTTGACCATATACCAACCAATAGTCACTTTAAGAAATTTTCGTGTGACTAAAAACTGTGAAATAGTCACACTTGAAACAATATCTACATCAACTTTCACGATATGGTCACACATAACAAAATTGTGTGTCTCTAAAACCTAAATAGGAGTCACACCTAAATATTTGTTATGTGACCAAATGTTAACAAAACATTACAGTGAACGTGAAAAAATGTGACCACTTGGGAACATTATGTCATTAAAGAGATGTAATGGTTACTTTATATTAACAACTAGGTGTTTAGTTGTGACCATTTTCCAACCAATAGTCACTTTAAGACATTTTTGTGTCACTATAAACTATGAAATAGTCACACTTCCTACTTTTTCTACATCAACTCTCGTGATATGGTCACACATAACAAAATTGTGTGTCTCTAAAACCTAAACAATAGTCACACTAAATTATAAGTTATGTGACCAATTATTAGTAAAACGTCACAGTAAACACGAACTACATGTCACCATTTGGGAACATTTTGTCACTACAAAATAAATAAGTGTTACTAAAAATGGGTTTACGGTGACACTATTCGATAAATTCATTGATCCTGAAAGAAAAATCACTACTCTATAGTCACACTTTTTATCTATCAGATTAAAGATTTTGGAAGCATTTTCGATTAGCATTTATCTACCTTTGATCTTTTTCCAATTACTTTGTAATTGATGATGATGGTTAGCATCAATATTATATTTTTATTGATTGTAATCATGTATCTGACTGATCTCATTATGTTTCACCTAGATTAGACAATTCTAGCTCTCTTTGACCCATTTGGTTTGACTTTTTATTATGACTTTATGTTTAATTGCTTGATGATGGTTTTAATTGGTTTTTGATGATTATGCTTGCTGATTTGGTTTCCAATATTGATGAATCATGTGGCTTAATTGTCATGCTTGGTAGAACTACCTAAGTTAAGTGCTTTATCCATTGTTAACTAGTTTGACTTTTATTGGTTAACGGTTAATGCTTACAAAGAGACCTCCTTCTTAATGATTAATGGATGATTAGGGGCTGATTTATTGATCATGTATGTTGACTTGGTTCTAATTAATAATAAATCATGTGGATAGATTACTAGTTTTAAGTAGAACTACCAAAGTTGGTTAATTTGTCTATTTGTTAATCGGTTGACTTTAACGGGTTAGATGGGTTAATGCTTGATAGGAGACCTCTTACTCATTGGTTTATCATTAAATTGGAACTATTTTAGCATACATCCTTGTGGATTAGGTTGGACCAAACATTTCCATTGCTAGGAGCTAGCTTTGCATTGTTTGGTAGGTTAGATTGCTTATGACCATAAGATTCGCTCCTGCTTATTCATGTGTGGCGTTTTCTAAGTCACAAACATTTTGAGTCATCATCATTGCATGATCTAGGTACTGCTTAGCTAGAGAGACCTCTCTAGATTTGCCCATTTCATGTAGGATTAGTTGACCTTTAACCGAAGCAGCTTATCCGTCGGGCAGTTACGCATATTAGCCGGGAATAATCCCAACTACACATATTGTAACTGGTAGTCCCAACAATTCAACTTATTTTTATTAATAATCCTTCCGTTAAAAAACTTAACGCCCATTAAGTTGAAGCTGATGTGTCACGTGGACATGTTTTTAATGACGTGGACATGCTTACATGTATTTTCGTTTTTTTTAAATCAAAACTTGCCAAATCGATCCCTACCTACGTACGTATCCAATTGAATACATTCTGATAGAAACATCTTTTGATATGAACTATCCATAACCGATGACGTGCCCCAAACGTTCAACCCGGGTACCCGCTAAGTTACTAGATTAGCTTTGCTTTGTGTGGAAGTTTAACCTGCGTAGGGTTTTCCATATGCAAACTAGAAGATGGAAGTCATTCCCATGTTGTCCACTTTGCTTATTTCTCGAATTGTTTTGTTTGCAAGTTAATATGTTAAGTTGAAGGAATAAAAATGGATAGACAGAAAATTGCTCCAAATCGACTTGTTAATTCTCTGAGTTTTAATTTCCATGTCGTTATATGCACTTTACATTTTCGTTCTTAACATCTTCAAAGTAATCGAATCATAAAATTGAATACATTATGATTGGAATTGAAAAACGATTCCAACAAGATGTGGTTTGATACACTTTGGTGGCGTTTTGAAAACCCTGATACGAACACAGTTACGCCATGAAGAACAAGATCTGTGTTTTGCGAATTGGATCAAACTAGATTTAAACTTGAATCTAATTTTAAGAACAAATTCTTGTGATCAATCCGAGTATGATGATATCAAATTTAAGTAGAAACTTCAAGTTTCAAGCAAGCCACCTTGTTGAGCTTGTGAATAACGATGAAGATGATAATCAGAAGTTTTGATTTTGATCAATTCTCGATTGAATCATAGAACTAACAAGAGAACTGGAATTGAGAATGCAAACCGAATGAAGAGAAGCCAAAACTGATACCTTTTTGTGATATTTTGAAGATCATAAAGTGAACACGACGAGAATGAAGAACACGTTGTCTGAAACTTTGAATTGAAGTTGTAAACGGATTAAAACTGAAATCATTTGTCAAGTCAGATTCAAAACAACAAATCGAGCAGATTAGAATAAGTTTGGATATGAATTATTGAGATTTAAGAAATCCAAAATCGATTGAACGTTGAACAGAGGTTGATGAAGATAACATTTTGCAATTTACGATTCGAACTAAATGTGAAGAAAAACTGGATCTGGATACATCAATGAATTCGTAATATTACCTGGAACAAGAATACGTCACATTTGATGATAGAAATCAAGCTATTATGAAACTAATCAAAAGAACATAAGCCAAACGTGATGAACAGGTTTGACTACAATGTATTCATTGTAGGTATATGTGGGGATAGATTTGGCGGGTTTTGATTTAAAAAAATTAAAATACATGTAAGCATGTCCACGTCAATAAAAACATGTCCACGTGGATGACACATCAGCTTCAACTTAACGGTCGTTAAGTTTTTAACGAAAGGATTATTAATAACAATAATTTGAATAGTTGGGACAGCTAGTGACAATATGTGTAGTTGGGATTATTCCCGGCCAATAATCGATATTCGGATTATTTATGTCCAATTTTCCATTATATTTTTATTAATTATAGTCATGTATCTTGACTGATCTCATTATGTTTCACCTATATTAGATAGTTCTAGCTCTCTTTGACCCATTTGGTTTGACTTTTTATTACGATTTTATGTTTAATTGCTTGATGATGGTTTTAATTGGTTTTTGATGATTATGCTTGCTGATTTGGTTTCAAATATTGATGAATCATGTGGATTAATTGTCATTCTTGGTAGAACTACCTAAGTTAAGTGCTTTATCCATTGTTGACTAGTTTGACTTTTATTCTTCAATGGTTAATGCTTGCAAAGAGACCTCCTTCTTAATTGATTCATGGATAATTAGGGGCTGATTTAGTGATCATGTTTGTTGATTTGGTTCTAATTAATGATAAATCATGTGGATTGATTACCAATTTTAAGTAGAACTACTAAAGTTGGTTCATTTGTCTATTTGTTAATCGGTTGACTTTAACAGGTCAGATGGGTTAATGCTTGATAGGAGACCTCCTACTCGTTGGTTTATCATTGAATTGGGACTGTTTTAGCGTACATCCTTGTGGATTAGGTTGACCAGACATTTCCCTCGCTAGGAGCTAGCTTTGCGTTGTTTGGTAGGTTAGATTACTTATGACCGTAAGATTTGATCCTGGTTATTCATGTTTGGCGGTTTCTAAGTCATACATCTTTTGAGTCATCATCATTTCATGATCCGGTTTTCCTTATTAGGCGATAGCGTTCACGGTATTTAGTCAGCCTGAGGGTCTTAGTGAGTCTAAAGGAGTCGAGTCTAGGTGCTGCATCTCCTTTCTTGATTTTCCAGTGTGTTATCCAGTTTTTGGTTGTTTTTGTTGGTTATAGGTATTCTACTTAGTTTTTAGCTTTAGTTCAGCATTTCAATATGACCGGCTACATATTAGCAACGATTTGGTATCGGGAGACTGTTAAGCGTTTATGGATTGATACTCGGTATTTACCAATACTATATTACAAACGATGGGTGCACTTACCCTAGTGTGTAGTTAGGTCACTTGGTGATTACCATTTTAAAAGTCGATCAGATTTTAATAGACCAAATCTTACGCATCAAGTTTTTTGTGTCGTTGTCGAGGACTCGTCAGATTCCGAGAAAGATCCGAGCTAGTAGTTTAACCAATTTGTTTGCTTATTTGTGTTTCTTTACTGTGTTTATATTTTTGTTATGTGTGTTTATTTTTCTAGTCTATTTAGTTTAGTTTGCCTTTTAGGTAGTTGTTTACTTTAGTTTTAGTTTCCTTTAATATTCTAGTTTTGCTTCCTTTTAAGTTTTGTAGTTTTTTGCGAAGCGTGCCACGCTTGGACATCAATTTACATATCATTTTAGTTGTGCTTCGAGCGTGTTTGTAGGTAACATACAATTGCGGACCGCCAAGTACTTAATCTCCATTCTCACGGTCCACGGGCGTGCTATCATGATTCTGTTGAGGTCTTGGGATACGGGTCGTCACTTCATAAATGACAATATATGGTCTGTATTAGGGTTTCTCGGGCAGGTTGAATTTTGGTCAAAGCGTACTGTTCACTTCAAAAATGACAAAAAACGGTCGCTTTTGGTCAATTGTTTACTATTCACAAGTTTTTAAAATTTCTGAACTTGCCTGATGCATTAACCCGGTGGCTGCTAAGCAATTTGGTTGCAAAATTGTTGATACGTGATATGTGCGTCGTGTGAAGTATCAAGCAATGTACAAGATCAAGTCAAATTAGGTCTGGCCGAACTAGGTCCGAACCTGGAGTTCGGACTGGCCGAACCTGAGGTTCGGACGAAACTCGGCCAGTTGGTATAATATGTGTTTGGTCTTTGTAATTGTCAGTGCTGAGCGTGCGAGATTACAGCTAAGTGTGTGTTTCTGAGAGTGTTCTCTGTGTCTGTATTCTGAGTGTTTTACTGATTGTAATTGTTCATTGTGATCAATAAATCAATCGGTTAATTACGTTTCGATGTCCGATTAGCAAGATCGAGTAGAAGATCCGATGCTCACGCATTTTCAAGTGGTATCAGAGCTTTCTGGTTCACTCTAGTGATCTGTGGTTGCTATTTTCAGATTTTTGAAGCGTTTTTCATGATTCTCGAGTTTGTTTTCGTGTTTTCATCAATTCTATCGAGTGTTTGGTGTCAAATCTGCTCCTAAACCATTTTCTATTGGTTTTTCCGACTCACAGTATCGAGTTTCGTCAAAATCAGTACATTTTTTAGCGTTTTTTTTAAAATGAAATTGAGGTTCGGAGGTACCTGGTCAGGTTCGGAGTAACTGCTCCAAACTTCGAGTTCGGTGGACGTTCGGTCAGTGTTCGGAGTTATCTCGGTCGAGGTTCGGAGTGATTTAAGGTTCGGAGCTAGATCGAAGTTTCTTAGAAGTTCAGACTGTTGATTTTGATTCGGAGCAAGTTCGGACAGAGTTCGGACTTTGGTTTTAAGTTCGGACAGAGTTCGGAGCTCAGTGATAAGTTCGGAGAGAGTTCGGCGTCCAGAATTCAAAGTTGTTCGACAATGGCGGAATTTCAAGCGTTTGCCGCAATGCAGAGCGCGATGCAAACTATGCTAAATTTTGATAACGAAATCGGAACAAGTCAGAAAGTTCCTAAATTGTTGAAGTTGGAAGATTATCACAATTGGAAACAACGATTTTCAGCTTATATCAGCACAAATAATGTGGATTTATGGATTCCGATTCGCAAACTTTACATGCATCCACAAGCAGATGGAGATTTTAAAAGAATTCAATATTTTGATGGTGATGAAAGAAAACTCTATGAGCTTGAAGAAAAAGCCTATGGTTATCTAACAATGCTCTGCCCACTGAGTTGTTGCATCAGTTTAGTACTTGCAAAAAGTCAAAACAATTGTGGGATGCATTGTCTGCTAGATGCGAAGGAAATGATCAATACAAGAAGAGTAGAAGAAAAGTGCTGAACAAAGAATTTGAGAATTTTCAACATTATGATAAAGAAACTATTCCGGCACTTGTATTCAACGGAACAACAATCTGTCAAGACAAACGAAAACCAGATCTGAGGTTAAAATCGAAGGGTTAAACAGAACAGTTCGGCTCACCGGAAAAACGAAATCGTTCCGGTCAAACCCGAGGTCAACCGGAAATCACGAAGTCAACTGTGAGTTTTCAATCGGAAAAATGGAGTCAACCGAAAAATTACGAGTTCAACCGGAAAGCAGGTTTCAACCGGAAAAATTTCGAACTCAACCGGAAAATGGAGATTTGCCAACTTCAACCGGAAGATTTGTGTTCAACCGGATTTCAAACCTTCAACCGGAAACAGAATCTCAACCGGAACTCTGAAGTTCGAATGAGACTTCAACCGGAAGTCAAAGTTTCAACCGGATCTTCAACCGGTGCTGACTTCAACCTTCAACCGGTTCTCGACTTCCCGTCCCTGTTCACGTCGCCGGAGGTCGCATCGATTTCCGTTCACGTCTCTGGTTCTCGACTTCCCGTCCCTGTTGGATATTGGATGTCCAGACCCGACAACACCAAGAACCCGACCCGGTTAGACCCGTAAAGAGTTACACTGGGGGCAACGAGATAAAAATCCGCTTACTAGGCTAACCGGTAATTTACAGAAATATATATAATTAATTTAATGTTTATTCATGATTAATAAATATTTAATTAATTACAAATAATTATTCTTGAAATAATTAAATAAACGGAGAAAAACATTTGATTAATGTTTTATGGTGAAATAAATAAATAGTTATTTATGTTTCTCGTAGTTTGCGACTTGTAAAATTAATAAAGTTGTTTTATTAATTAATCGCAAACTAAAAGGGGATTAATTGTAATTTTAAATTACTTGGAGAAGGGTTAATGGACTGGATCCTCATGGGCTTAGGTTTCCATAAAGCCCAGGATCCATCCATTATATATAGAGAGCTAGGGGAGGAGTTTTGGTTGCTCATTCCTCCACACCCTCTCCCCTTTCTCTGCGCCACTTTTAGTGCCGCCACCTCCCTTCTCCCTCGTCCCCTCCCTTCACGCAAACCAACCACATCTAGAGCTTGGTCGTCTTGCTTCCTTGGTGGAACCCTAGAAGACGGTGTTAGACGAGAAGCAATCGGACGATCCCTTTCGCGTGATTGATCAAGGTAAGACAATCACCATCGTCCCATGATTCACCATAGGCGACGCCAACCCCTTTCATAGGGCCGTCGCCGCCGTCAAACCCTAGCTCGCCGTCGCGACCTAGCGTAGCTCCGTTTCACTACGACGCGTTTCCATCACCACTCATCGGTACAATCGTCGTCGTCACGATTTTACGAGTGCGAGCCCTCGTCGTAATAATCGTGGTAATCGCCCGGCTAAACCCTAGCCGCCGTCACCGTCTCGATTCGATTGGTGCTCGCTTGTCGCCACCATAAACGGAATCGTTGCTATTCTCAACGAATCCGTTTGAGACGGTGTATGCGATTTGCAAACGATTTAATCCGCCGGTTCGGATTATTTTTCCGTGAAACCCTAGCATCATCTTGTTGACCCTCGGTGTCTCTAACGTTTGTTAGAACACCGTGAAGGTATATCTAAACTCCGGTTTTAGTTTAGATATTTAATTTCGATTAATGTAATCGTTATTATTTTCGCGCTAAAATGTTTACCGCGAAATGGTGTTTGCGTGATTAAATATTTTTGGTGATCGTGATCCTGTTGACACGATTTCGACACCAACGGTTTACGCGTTTAAATTTTGTAAAACGTATTTTTCCGCTGCGTAAACGGATTACCAGATTAATCCGTTTTAACTCTCAATTTACTAAACCCGGTCGGTAATGTTTTAATTAAACGGTCAAGTTTTTTTTTTAACGTCACCGGGCACCCGTATACCACTGCCAAATCCCAACAGATCCACATCAACCACTTCATATTTTCTCCAACTTATTCGTTCTCTTGAGAACGCGGTTCGTCTTAAACATTTCAGATAAACGGGATTTATTATTTGTTGGATTATGAAGATTCATCGGTTGATATTGCAAGGCTGAATTTTATTTGTGATATGCTACATGGATGTGTTTGCTTACAACAACATGCTTTTAATTTTTGCTACGGGTTGCAAAAGTCTAGGGGGAGAAGATGTGATGATCTTATGAGACTTTTTGCAACGGGTTTGGCAAAAGAAAGCAAAAAGAAGTGGTTTATCTTCGTGCAAAGCATTGGTTTGGTATTCGGCCAAGTATTTCAAGATGGTTGAATTGTAGACTTAATTTTCGAGTTTTTCATAGATCTTTTATCTTGTTTACTTTCAACAATATTGGTACCTTGAGTTATGACTTAGTCCTCAAGTAGCTTGCCATTGTGTTGAAGTTTGTAAACACCCTATACATTTACAGCCTATGGTTTGGGGCTAGAAGAATGTTTATTGTAGGGGGAGCTTCACAAAGGAGAATTGAAGAACAAAAGACTTGAAACTACATGAAGATTTTCTTGAAGACAAGTTGTAAGAATACAAAGAATCAATGTCACAAGTGTTGAGTATACCATCTACCAATGTTGATACATGGTTCCTGATCGTCATGTGAAGTATCGA
>JBCNJP010000007.1:31305382-31383765 GCA_039602395.1 Deinandra increscens subsp. villosa | reverse complement strand
GCTGAATGATGTTTTAGAAATTTCTGAACAAGATAAAAGAGATGTTGAAGCTGCAAAAGTTAAGATCTGTGAAGAAAAGGATGAGTTGGTGAAAGAAGTCAAGAAATGGAAGGATGAGGCAGACGATAATGATTTTCAGAATTTGTTTGATAAATCCAAAAATAAACTTGTTTTGCTTACAAAGAATGCTGAAGAATCTGCTGCTAAGATTGAAGCATATCAAGTTGACATGGAAAAGTTGTTGGATCGAGACAGCGGGAGTTGGTTAGTGTCAGTAAAGTTCAAAAAGCAAATCTGGAAATTCAAAAACGCAATGAGGATAAATTGAAGAAGGAGTTACATGAAGGACTTGACAACCTTCGGATGCAAAAATATGAAACTCATAAAGTTGCAAAGCGGTTAATAGCTACTGAGAAGGAGTTAGCTGATGCTCAACAGAAAATTTCTGATCTCAAAATTCAAGTTATTGATGCAAATCGCTTGCTGAACAATGTCTCTAATTCTCAAGTGTTTACATGTTTTCTTACTAAGGATGGGAATTTTGAAAAGATGTTTGATAAGACTGCATCACCTCCTGCTCATATCAAAGAAGCCTTCAAAGAAGTGAAGGAACAAGTTGACGAATTTGATTATTCAAAGGTTTCATCATCTACTGTTGAGGATGAGAAAGTTGTGACGAAGAAGAAGAGGAAGAATAAGAAAAAGAAGGAAAAGAAATCTGAAGTTTCTCCTGCTCCAAAATTTGTATCTGGTTCATCTTCTGCTGATAATATGAAATCAGATACTTCGAGTGACAAGATTCAGTCTCAACCTGTGTTTGATGAAAAGATCTTTTATGATCAAAAGAATGTAACTGAAGTAAAGGCTGAATTTTATCGTTTAGCGAAGAATGGACATTTTACACCTGAGGAGAAGATTTCTGGAAAGCATGAAGGATTGGGTTTTCACGGGATAAAAGACAAAGCTGAGAAGGTTCCAGCATCATCATCTCAAGATTTGAAGAAATTAAAGATGAAACAAGTGAAGAAGGAAGTTTTTCAAGCTGATAAAGTTCAACCCGAGCGGTTTTACAAACTCAAGGGTTCGGATCAATTATTTTCTGACAAAGAATTTCCACTTCATTGTGTTGATGCTAGGAAGATTGCTGAGGTCTTTGTGAAAGCTAACATTTCTTCTAATAGTTCTCGGTCTCGAAGCCTTACATCCAAATGGGTACATGATCACAGGCATCAGGTATATGATTCTCATTCTGATCATGTTCGGATATACATGTGTGTTCTTCGCAGGTACATCAAAGATGGGACAAAAAAAAAGACTCTGTTATCGTTGCCGTAAAAAAGGGCATATGGCAAAAGAGTGTCCATTTCCTGTAGAATCGAACCAACGGTTCACAAGAAACCAGTTTTTAGTAAACCTGCCCCAACAAAGTTCTTCGATGAACGAGGCAGAGTTTTTGATGACGTTGAACCTACATTCTTTCTAAAACAACATCGTTTTGTTCCACAGTTTACAAAGGTTCAAAATGTAGGTTCATCATCATAGTCACAGTCACCTGTGACTGTTTCATCAAAAACTGATTTCCCAAAACAACAACTATGGAAATCTAAGGTGGTTTCTAAGCAAAACCAGGACACTGGTCGACCAGAAGCAATCCGCTTTGGGTTATTTTTGGACTGATTCGTTTGACCAGTGTGCAGGTACTTCTAGAAGACCTATCGACGATTGCAAAGTTGTTGATGGAGGAGTTTCTGCTTAACTTAAATTTCATGATAAATCTTTCTAACTTGCAAACTTTCTGATTTCTAAAACTGCAACATATCCGTGTTGATTGATCAATTTTCTTTGCTTACAAGTTTTTTCTCAAAAAGCCAAAAATAGAGTCTAGTTTTTGTGTAAAATGAAAATCCAAAAATAGAGTTTTCATTTTAAGGGGGAGAATTGTAAGTAAGGGGGAGTAATTGAGAAAATGCATGTTATGGGGAGAAAGTGAATACATGCCAAATATATAATGAAGGAAGGTGAATACATGCAAAATATAAAATTATGAGAAATTGATCATTGGGAAATGATGGTACATTGGCTTGCGTATCTAACTCATGGATAGAGTAGATGAAAAGGCCATAAGACCATTGTTTGATATGCTTGGTAGGCTCGGCAAATCAGAAAGTATTCAGATGCGATATACACTAAATACTAATGCTTGACCACGTGGATAACATCTTCATACATATTTCATGACACAAAAAGAAAAATAAGTGTGAAATTTAAAATGAGAAGTCACTGTGTATACATGTGTTCATTTTGCAAAGATTTCAATTTGTTTGATTTTCTTTATTTTGTAAAACGATCGGACTTTCTCTGCGTATCGAAAGATCGACCTGATCGTTGTTCGTTTGACGTTCTGCTTTATTTTCTTCGGTGTTTCGTATAACTCATCGGACTTTCTCTGCGTGTACGGGAGTACCGACCTTATTGTTGTTGGGTTATACAATTTCAACTTGTTTTATTTTCTTATTTTGTTAAATCCAAGACCTTATCTGCGTATCGAAAGATCGACCTTAAGGTAGACGATTTAACATTCTTATTTCTTTTTTGCATGGAACACAGTTGATTATATCATGAAAAATACTATGCATTGTGAAAAATCACAAGTGCTGTCACACAAATGGAAAAAGAAAAAAAAACTGAAAAAGTCTGATTATGTCTGATAGTGTGGGATACACTGGTCAAAGCAAATCTAATCAATACCTTAACATTTCCAAATGTTATGAGTATGATTCTGCCTGAGTTTAAGTTGGACAAATTATACCAGCAATCAACATGACTTATGTGCTTCGATTAATTGAAATTGAAGTGCAGTTCAGTGCGTTATGTTCAATATGATCCCATATAGTGATCTTTCTCATACCAAAAATAGTGTTTGATTCTGTATTGTGATTTCATTCCATTTCAGAAAAGAACAAAAAGATATTCGGTGTGTTTTAGCATAAACTTTGAAAAATCAAAAAGATTTTGTTTCTGCTTTATTTTCGATCTGATCAACACGTGATACAAATCATTTTCAAAATCATATCTTGGAGTCTCAAAGAGACGTTTTGCGCCAAGATTATTTAAATGTTTGAGCAGGTTGCTATGTGCAAGATATCACAACTTCAAGTCTTCTGAAGCTGTTGATGAAAGGCCAGAGATACACTAAAATGTCATCAAGTATTCAAGATCAAGCTACGATCGAGTTGAGGAGGAGTTTGTTTGAAGATTCATTTCATTGAACGAACGGATTCTATACTTGAGGGGGAGCTTGATTGAAGATACAAAGTTGATGATGTTGAAGAGATACTACACACGACGAGAGGGAGTTTGTTGATACCTGATATGTGCGTCGTGTGAAGTATCAAGCAATGTACAAGATCAAGTCAAATTAGGTCTGGCTGAACTAGGTCCGAACCTGGAGTTCGGACTGGCTTAACCTGAGGTTCGGACGAAGCTCGGCCAGTTGGTATAAATATGTGTTTGGTATTTGTAATTGTCAGTGCTGAGCGTGCGAGATTACAGCTAAGTGTGTGTTTCCGAGAGTGTTCTCTGTGTCTGTATTCTGAGTGTTTTACTGATTGTAATTGTTCATTGTGATCAATAAATCAATCGGTTAATTACGTTTCGATGTCCGATTAGCTAGATCGAGTAGACTGTTGGGAATCGAGATACCCGAGCCAACAAGATTTCGATAGATGTGATAATACTCAACGGCCACTTAACGTCTACCGTCCCGACAACACGGTGAAGAACATGACAACTCAAGACACAAGACTCAACTAAAGAAGATGGCTCTAGTGAATATTATTTATTGTTTAAATATTGTCACTAGTTGGTAGTTTTACTATTATGCCCTTAGTGAGTTTGTAGTATATATAGTAAGTCTTTCTCATGTGAAAGACTTGATGATGATGTTAGAGTGAGAGTTAGTCATGGTTCCTTGAAGCTTGTCAAGGGTTCATGAACTCACCTAGTAAGTTCATGATACCCGGGAATGCGTGGGGTAGGTAAAATGTAATCATTCGGTTATCTTTATGTTATCTATCATTCCATGTTGTTTATCATCGATCTATCTTGCTCTTCATATCCATGTTTCTGCTAGCTTTGCTCATCATCATCATCATCATCATCATCACATCTCAAACACCATACGATGTCTCATATCTCGGGTGTTCATTTGTTTTCTACAAAAACGAGTCACACAAAGACTCGATCCGCTTCCGCAACCAAGGTAAAGGTAGCATTATTTATATATTTGCCCACCACCTCGGTTTTTCAATTGGTATCAGAGCCATGGTCGAGATAATGCAACTTAACCGTTGATTTCTCAACTTTGTGTTCAAATGCTTGTTTTTGTAAACAAATGGAGATGTTAAACTTTTTAGAAAGATTTTGAAATCCCCTCCATGTCTTTCAAAGTTTTCGTGAAAAAGATCCCTGAATTTTTCTTATTTAGAATAGTCAAGATCTATTTATTCATATTTATTATTCTTGAGTCGTCGAAAGTAATTATTTTGAGTGTTTGTGTTTTTACCAGTGAACACAATTAGATTTATTTGATATTCCCATTATATCAAAATCTAGCCTCAAAAAATGATACATGAAACTTTCTGCATATTTTACGTATGCAAATTCCTAAATTCATATTCATGGTCAACTTTATTTTTTGTAGATCTCAAGAAAAATCTTGAAAGGTGTGAATATTCTATTCACATCACACTTTGTCTGTTTGTGTGTAGAAATCAATTTGCTTTTTAGCTTTTTGAGTTTACTTTATCTAGAGTCTCACAAACCAAGTGTACTTTTTACCAAAATCATCCTATTATCCGTTTCCTTTTTCTGTCACAAGCAACCTACATGTCACATTCACATGTTTCAAGTCAACCATAGTACTCTCTCTCTCTCTTGAAAATTAGAAGAACCAAAATATACACAAAATATTGAGTGAGTTACAGGTTATATGAAGATGATGAACTCAGAAAAACGAACACGAGACTGCAGCTCGAGCACGTTCGTTACCCATTTTCTGTTCAGTTCAAGAATGAAGACAAAGGTTCCTAAAGTGACAAGTCGGTGAAGGACGCAATGACGGTTCTGTACGGTAGCGACGAATCTGTTTTCAGACGGAACAGTCCCGTCACAGATTCAACCGGAAACCACCACCGTTCAACGGAACAACAATCTGTCAAGACAAACGAAAACCAGATCTGAGGTTAAAATCGAAGGGTTAAACAGAACAGTTCGGCTCAACCGGAAAAACGAAATCGTTCCGGTCAAACCCGAGGTCAACCGGAAATCACGAAGTCAACTGTGAGTTTTCAACCGGAAAAATGGAGTCAACCGAAAAATTACGAGTTCAACCGGATATCCAAGGTTTCAACCGGAATTTTATAGTTCAAGCGGAACTTCAGTGTTCAACCGGAGATGAAGCCAACTTCAACCGGAAAAGATTAGTGCTCTGCCCCAACCCTACTTCAACCGGAATTCCGAACCTTCAACCGGAAAACAGAATTTCAAACGGAACTTTTAGGATCAACCGGAATCTCCGGTTCAACTGTGAACATCAAACCGGAAGATCACTGTTCCGGTTCAACCGAATCTTCAACCGGAGATTTCGACTGGATATCAACCTTCAACCGGTTCTCGACTTCCCGTCCCTGTTCACGTCGCCAGAGGTCGCATCGATTTCCGTTCACGTCTCTGGTCACCGAGCTCACTTCTGCCCATCTCGTCTCATCGGAATATGCCATAGGCCGCCGATGTTTGTCTCCATTCAAGGTCAGTCGCCGGAAAATGCCAAATAGGGTCGCCGGTTTCGACAGAAATTGGAGAAGATAAGAAAAAGGGGCGCATTTTGTCTTTTCTGTCTGGTACGCGAGTTTGTTTTCAGCGCTTATTTCTCTAGGGTTATCTCTCCAATCTTAAGGAAATGGACCGAGATTTCTACAAAATAACATGGTAGGCCGGTTTACTTCCTTCTTGGGCTGCTGATCTTTATGAATTAATTGTTGGGCCAGATTAATTCAGTTTCTTTAAATCTGTTGGACGATAAAAGATTTAAGGAAATAGGAGCGAATTTAACTAATCGACCAGAGGAGAAGAAAATTTGTGACAGATTTTGGGATGAATATTTGTAACAGTAAGCTACTGTTATATATATTTTTTTAACACATAGTAGCAACCAAGATTGAAGCCATGAGGATCCACATCAACCACTTCATATTTTCTCCAACTTATTCGTTCTCTCGAGAACGCGGTTCGTCTTAAACATTTCAGATGAACGGGATTTATTATTTGTTGGATTATGAAGATTCATCGGTTGATATTGCAAGGCTGAATTTTATTTGTGATATGCTACATGGATGTGTTTGCTTACAACAACATGCTTTTATTTTTGCTACGGGTTGCAAAAGTCTAGGGGGAGAAGATGTGATGATCTTATGAGACTTTTTGCAACGGGTTTAGCAAAAGAAGTGGTTTATCTTCGTGCAAAGCATTGGTTTGGTATTCGGCCAAGTATTTCAAGATGGTTGAATTGTGGACTTAATTCTCGAGTTTTTCATAGATCCTTTATCTTGTTTACTTTCAACAATATTGGTACCTTGAGTTATGACTTAGTCCTCAAGTAGCTTGCCATTGTGTTGAAGTTTGTAAACACCCTATACATTTACAGCCTATGGTTTGGGGCTAGAAGAATGTTTATTGTAGGGGGAGCTTCACAAAGGAGAATTGAAGAACAAAAGACTTGAAACTACATGAAGATTTTCTTGAAGACAAGTTGCAAGAATACAAAGAATCAATGTCACAAGTGTTGAGTATACCATCTACCAAATAGGGGGAGATTGTTGGGAATCGAGATACCGAGCCAACAAGATTTGGATAGATGTGATAATACTCAACGGCCACTTAACGTCTACCGTCCCGACAACACGGTGAAGAACATGACAACTCAAGACACAAGACTCAACTAAAGAAGATGGCTCTAGTGAATATTATTTATTGTTTAAATATTGTCACTAGTTGGTAGTTTTACTATTATGCCCTTAGTGAGTTTTGTAGTATATATAGTAAGTCTTTCTCATGTGAAAGACTTGATGATGTATGTTTGAGAGAGAGTTAGTCATGGTTCTTTGAAGCTTGTCAAGGGTTCATGAACTCACCTAGTAAGTTCATGATACCCGGGAATGCGTGGGGTAGGTAAAATGTAATCATTCGATTATCTTTAGTTATCTATCTTTCATGTTGTTTATCGTTGATCTATCTTGCTATTCATATCCATGTTTCTACTAGCTTTGTTCTTCATCATCATCACATCTCAAACACCATAAACTCTATATCTCGGTGTTATTTGTTTTCTCAAAAACGAGTCACACAAAGACTCGATCCGCTTCCGCAACCAAGGTAAAGGTAGCATTATTTATATATTTGCCCACCACCTCGGTTTTTCATAGACGATCCGATGCTCACGCATTTTCAAAAATGGCATAACAAAATCTACATATGCACACATCGTGAATCGGTTGGTACTCAATCTCCATTATGGGCGGTTCGCGTGTTTGTGTTATAGACTCTTTTGACTTTTGGTCAATGTCGGCCGTCTACTTTATAATTGACAACAAACAGCCCGCATTCGATCAATTTTCCAAAAACTCAAAATTTTCAAAAATTTAAAACATTGCTAGATTTTGCAACCCGATTGCTTCTGTTTCTTTTGGGCTTTTTTTTCTTCCAGATTCACCGCAAGACTACCAACTACCTCATTCGCGATTTACTGATTTATTCGAGTTGTATTTTCATCTTGTATTCATATTTATGACATACAACTCGGGATAGTTTTTCTTTATTAATATATATGATTGATTTGATTATGTTTTGTGTCTGGTTGATAGTTTATGTTGCCGAGGCAGTTCTGGCTTGTTCGTCAAGAGTTGTCACGCTTCATTTTCAGCATCTGGACACTGGCACGCCATGATAGGGGAGTATTTCCGTTTCCTTTACCCTTTTTTCTATTTTGTTTCTCGTACATTAGGGACAATGTACGGATTAAGTATGGGGATGGAGGTAAATTGAATTGAAATAGCTAAAAATTGTAAATTATTATAATATTTTTTTGAAATTTTCTTAAAATTTGAAAATTTTCTGATCATTTCCCCCTGATTTAGTCCTTTATTCTGTCTGATATAAAATGGGAAATTATAGGTAGAACTGGAGTTTTGGCTTTTTTATTAAATAAAATAATAAATAAAGTTGAAAGTGTGCCTAAAAATTGGTAGGCTCAGCTGGCTGTTGTTAAGCCTAAAAATCCCGAGAATGTTAGTTAAATAAATAAGTAAATAGTATTATCATGATTTCTTGTGGGTTCTCATCTTTAGTGAATTAGTAAAGCCAAAATTATTGACTAGGTCGATAGGTACCACTTTTGGTAAAATAATGTTTATGACTTGAAAATAATTTGGCACACTATGATCTGTTTATGAAAATAAATCAAGAAATAGTAGTGCCCCATCTTCCATTATCCATCATGAGATTTATAAGAAAACACTTAAATAAAATAAAAGCCAAAACCTACGTGTTACCTCTTGGGATGACGACTCGATTGATATACCCATGGGTTAGGCTTGAAATAAGATCTATGTGCTACCCTTCGGATTGGTGACTTGACGGATGCACCACTAGGTCGAAGTTCGCTAAAAATAAATCGTATAAAGCTCATCATCCATTCATCTCATTTTCCTTATTTTCAAGTCATATATGTTTTTTTTTATTAATTTTGGTGGAAAAACCCAAACGGTTTAACCCAAGTCGAGTCGTGCCTTGAGACGAGATTAAACCGAGTTGCGGATCTGAAAGTGTGAGACCCACCGTTTGAATAATAATTAAATTAAAACACATGATCGGGGGATTTAGTTGTCGGCGGTTGGGCCTATTCGGAACGAAATATCAGCAATTGTGATTAGCGTGTGAGTATCTTTAAGTTTAGAAATATAAGAGTCGATTGTCCAGTTGGTGATTCAATTGAAAACTTTTTCAGGACGAAAAATGTTTTAAGTGTGGGGATACTTGATGTGTGGCATCTAATACATATAATTAAATAAATAAATCTCACATTTAGATATGTTTTTAATATAAAATAATTAAATTTAGTGCTTAATTGCAATATATGTGAAAAAGTAGGTTTTATAGGTTAATATTTCATAATTATCTAAGTTTCACATGTAAATTGGTCTTCAATTGAAAATATTAAAATTGGTATTTATTATTTTTTTAAAAATGTGAATTATAGGTAATTGGATTGTTCGTGGTAATTTTAGAAGAAAATAAAAAATGAAAGTGAAATCAGAGCCCGGATGTGAAAGTTATGGACAAATAATATATATATATATATATATATATATATATATATATATATATATATATATATATATATAGGGAGAGGATCATTTGATTGAGAACCAATTTGGTTTGAGAACTTTTGAGAACCATTCTAAGCCACTAGTTTATATATATGGAAATCCCCCCATGAAGTTGAATGCTTCCCCCTTGAAAATTAGTGGCTCAGAATGGTTCTCAAAAGTTCTCAAGAGAAAAAGTTCTCATTTGAACCTAACCCTATATATATATATATATATATATAACAAATGCAGCCAGCTCTGGCCTAAGTCCCTTATACTTCTCTTCTTGCGGCCCACAAGCTCCTAGCCCAACAGAAATAGCAACAACCTAACATACAAGTCCAGAAGCCCATTGCAGTGTAACATTTGCATTTTATCCGGTTGTAAAACCCGACCCATTTAAAAATATTCACGTTTACCGATTTGCAAATTATGAAGTACTGGAATAATTTTCGAGTATTCATATCTCAAAATAATACTTTCAAATGACTCATAATCATTTTTCAAACCAATATATTCAATTAAATCTTTTGGATTCAAATTAGATCCCTCGAATCGAAAATAAAGCAATTTCTGGTTTTTACGCGATTCGTCGATTATCGGGAATCTCGTATTTTAGCACAGTATGTCAAATTTAATGTAATTATGAGTCTAATAATCTCATATCATGTCGTGTGTCATTACACACTTGATCGTGTCACCGACAAAAGGGTGCCAAATCTGGGAGCTTAACTGGCCACATCACTCACTCTAGGGACTCTATACGGTCCGTATCATGCCCAGCACGGCAAAATAAACCTAGATTCCAACATAATTATGTTAGATTTATGATTAGCCTTATATAAATGCTATGTTAATAATGGATCTAGAATTGAAAATGAGAGAGGGAGCGCCGGCAAGGAGACAAAGCAAGGATGATGTCGGAGATGGTGACGGGTGGCAAAAAGTCAATCGCCGACAGAAGATCAACCACATATTAACGTTTTTATTTTTTGTTACTGTGTTTTCGGAGATGACAACGCCAACAAATCTATGGGAGGCGACCAAGCATTTAGGTGAAATCTCGGATGTATACATTCTAAGAAAACGACGATTTAATAAGGAATGCTTCAGATTTGTGAGTTTCAAAAATATCAGGGACATTGGGAGAATGGAGCAGCGGTTGAATGAGATCTCCATTTTAGGGCACATGATATCTGCCAATATTTCCAAAATTCCTAGGCCACAGGCTCCTTCCTTCTTGCCGAACACAGGGGAGCAACCTAAACCTGCAGTCCGATTGGTGGTGGTGGGCAGTCAGACGGTGCCTAATGGCAACAGAACATACTGGGATGCAGTGATCGGAGCGGATTCAGTTACAAACTTGGATACAAAGGCGATGGAAACGGTTACTAGTAAATGGAAGAACTTTATTTTACCGGACGAAGGGATCTCCTACCCGTCTTCATTCTATGAACGGGCTGTGTTGGGGGATGCTGTGGACACGACATGTCTGAATAGCATCAAGTTCTTCATAACGAAGGGGGCGACACTGATTTTGATGTGGTATATGTGGGGGGATTACATGCTCAAATGGTTTTAAATCAACAATCACAGGCGGAGGCCTTCTTAGTTGATCGGAAAATATGGTGGCAGAGATACCTAGTGTCATTGGAGGTGTGGAATGGTGGAGGCTTTCCCTCGGTTACGTATTGTGGGTCTTAAAATTCTTGGCGTTCCTTTACATCTCCGTGACGATACGACATACGATACTATTGCCAAGGGCTTTGGCCGAATTATATGGCCATCGCAATCATCGTGGTTATTGGAAGACGGTACTAGGGGATGTGTCCATGCCCTTTCAGAATCGTGGAAAACTATTGATGAGTCTGTGGTGATCACATGGAAGGGAGCTTCGTATACGGTGATGGTAAAGGAAGATTTTAACTCTTGGCAACCAACGTTTTTGGAGGAAGAAAAGGTTTCTTTTCTGGAGAAATCACCGGAGACTTTGTCAGAAGAGGAAGCCGAGGAGGATTGGGAGGATGGTGAATATAGGGATAACTGGGAAGTTGATGAGCCGGATGGGTTGACAGGGCTTGGGGGTGGTGCATGCATGGAGGGTGGTTGGTCCGATGAGGAGGTACACCTCTCTTCTACTTGTGTAAAGTCCCAAGGTAGCCCTGCTGGGTCAAAGACGGAATCAAGTGGACCCAAGGAGGATGATGCAGATCCAGTTATCTCAAATAATAGTGTGGGCCAGCCAGGTGGGGATAAGATGGAATTTGGATCCGAGCCCAATGTTGTTTGGGCCTCTGATCCTGGACTATGCTTACCAATCTTAATGAACGTCTTTGTTCATTGAATTCAAGTTCAGTGGAAGTTCATGTGTCGTTGTCTCCTCTAGTAAAGAAGGGCGGAAAAAACAAGAAAGGTCAGTCGATTTCCGGGCATTGCAAGGTTCACCGTGGAGGGGGCAAATTGATTTTTTGGAATTCCATTGCCAAGGGTCATGCTAGGTTTTCCCGTACTCATTCCCCTAATGGTTCTGCACACTCTTTGTTGTGGGGTATGCCACCATCGGAGCATGGGCATGGAATTAAGAGGACTGGAGTGGATGACATAGTGGAGGAAGTAACTAGCATGATGCAGATCGGAAATTGTGTGGGAATTAACTTTGATGGATGAGATGAACAGGTTGTTGAAGTTATTAAGGAGAATGGCATTTTCAATTTACCTTGATGGATTGTTTGTGTCTCAATTCATGGGGATTGGGGGGTCACAAAGTGGGGTGGATCAGTCAAATGCGGCGGAAGTATTGTATTTCTTTCGTTGGTTTACAAGAATCCAAATGCAGGGACGTTTCTCGTATTCCAATTAGGGGCTTGTGGGGAAATAATCAGTATGCTTGGGACTGTGTTTTAGCTAACTGGCGCTTGGGGGTACTCTTTCAATTTGGAATCCTTCGATTTTCTCGGTACATGCCTCTCTTAAAAACAATACCTTTTTACTTGTTTCTGTGTACATTGTTGGTGTTCAGGAGGAGGTTCACGTCCTTAATATTTATGCTCCCCAACGTCTTAATGAAAAGAGGGCGTTATGGAATGAGATTTTGAGAGTCATGGAGGATCGGTCTGGTTTATGGCTTCTAATGGGTGATTTTAATGAAGTTCGACAACCCGAAGATAGGCTATATTCTGTTTTTAATGCTAATAGCACATCTATTTTCAAAAGAGTTTATTAATAGTGCGGGATTATTCGAATATCACATGGGTGGATCAAGGTTTAATTTTTCTTATGGGCAATGTGTAAATTTTAGTAAAATTGACCGCTATTTGGTGTGTGAATCATTCTTGAATAAATGGCCGAACGCTTCTTTAATGGCGTTACCACGATTGTGGTCGGATCACAATCCTCTCATTCTCAAAATATTCTCATCGGATTTTGGGCCTACACCATTTCGTTTTTTCTCTTCATGGCTTCGTTATTCGGGGTTTTGGGATGTCGTTTTGGAGGCGGCGGATAATGGGATATCTGGTGATAGTCCGGATAAAGTTTTGCATGTTAAACTTAAACGTATCAAAGAAGCCATTAAAAAGTGGAATCTGCAAGAAAAAATAAAGGATGAGGCTGCTAAAAATTCGCTCATACTTGATTGTAATATGTGGGAGTCTATTTTGGAAAATCGTCCCTTGTCGGACAATGAGTTAAATCTCTGGTCCAAAGCCAAAAGTGATTTGTCTTTGCTTGAAACTTGTTGTAAAGAAGATTTAGCTCAAAAAGCTTGATGTGTGTGGTTTTGGATATTAAAAATGATAATTTTCGGGTCAAATACATGGGAAATATATGTTAAAGTTGTTAATTTGTGAACGTTTCTGACAAATATCATGAGTTATAGGTGAAAACGGGCTTGGCACGAAGAACGAGACGAGAAAACGAAGAAAAGTGAGAAAAAGTAAAAAAGTCAAAGTTCGGGTCAAAAAGTCAACCATAAAAGTCAAAGTCAAAATCAGGTAAAAACTGACCCAGGGCACGAGGTCAATCCCACGGCCAAGCTCAGATCACGAGTATGGCCTGATCAGATCGTCATAGGGAACCCAGGCCACGACTCTTATCCCACGGCTGGTAATTCATCCCACGGTCTGACCTAGGCCGTGTAATTCATCCCACGGCCGTGTGAATCAGAGATCCAGACCAAGAGAATCCCACGGCCTGACCTAGGCCGTGTGATCCATCCCACGGCCGCGTAATCCAGGTCAAGGCCACGACCCATTTTTGGCAATTTTGTGAATTCGTCCCCTATAAATAGAGGGCTCATTTCCACCATTCAAGACATCTTGGAGAGCAGAGAAAAAGCTAGAGAAAGCCCTCGTTGAAGCCCTTGGAAGATTTGAAGATTTGAAGCCTTCGACGAGTCGGAAATTAACGTTTTTCATCATTTCGAGCTTCGATTTGGTATTGTATTTACATTTAGCCATGAATTCTTGTTTAGATCAGATTTGTTTATGTTTAAACATTAACATGGTTGGCTAAACTCATCGTATCGCTTAGGTGAGGCGAATCCGACCATGGTTTGACTTTAATTTTGTATCGGTTTTGCTTATATTTTGCATTTATGAAGTAAACGTTACTATTGCTTTGATTTGGTTGATGAATTGAATTCCCTTATTGTTTGTAGTAATCTCTGGTCTTGTGGAACCCTAACCCTAGCTTGCAAAGCCATCTATCGTTAGGAGACTATTGTATAGCCGAACAACAGAATTTGCGGCGTACGCGTGAACTAGAAATAGTCACGATCATTAGGGAAACCCTAGAATTCGATTAGGAGTCCACCATAGGGTCTGAGTGAGAAATCACCTTATCCTTAGCTAGTAGATACCCTTGCCATTGTCAAGTAGTCAAGCATTCACCGATAACTCGGGTCTGTTCCTGCTTAGTCGTGTCTAGGACCTACTAGGTCAACCTATCAACCCAATTGTAACCGCTTCACAACTCTAGGACCCTTAGGGCCGCACCTATCCTAACCTTCCAACAAGTTGTGAGATGAGCCACCGATAACTCGGGACCCAGCCTAGGGCACTTCATAAACCGCAACCTTATCAGCACTTCACCATGGAACAGTAGTACCCGTGTAGGGCGTGTCTATAACCCTAAACGTGAACCTATCCATAGGAACTAGGTAGGCCTTGTCTTAGGACCCCAGTTCATCCCAGAGATAAGTTAGAACGCATTACCGATACACCTGTCAAACCTAAGTTGGAGGAGCCATGCCTAAGTGATCCTTTACCAAATATCTGTTTTCCAAACAACATTTTAATTACTGTCAATTTCAGTTTTCTAAATTAAAATCAATTTTCAAAACAAAACAAAAACCGGCTGAATTATAAATCGACTGTTTTCAACAATTCCGTGTCCCTGAGGTTCGACAACCCGGTGTTTACCAATACTGTGCTACGCACGACAGGTATACTTGCCTTAGTGTGTTGGTATAGTCCCTTGGTGAATAACCAGTTCTATAAATTTAAAATTTGATAGTGTAGGTCCCCACTTTTTATATACACTAAGCAACACATCAAAGCTCGTGTTAAATGGGCTTCTGAGGGGAATGAGAACACGATGAACTTTCATGGTATTCTTGAGGCTAAGTGTTCGGCTAACCGTATTTCTGGTACATCCAGTGATGGTGAGTGGGTTACTGGCCCTACTTTGATCAAACGACAGGCATATCGTCTTTTTTAAAGATATTTTCAAGACTACTCATCACAGCCGGCCTTCGTTAATTTGTAATGGAATAAATCGGCTTTCGGCGTCCGATGCAAACATGTTAATTAAGTCGTTTCTATGGAAGAGATAAAAAAGGCGGTGTGGGATTGTGGTGGAGACAAAGCCCCGGGGCCTGGTGGTTTCAATTTTGATTTCATAAAGCATTTCTAGGATGTTCTGAGTGGCGATTTTAAGGCTATGATGGATATGTTATATGAAAAAGGGTCCCTTAGCAGGAGTTGTATTTCATCTTTTATATGTCTAATCCCTAAGTCCTCTGATCTGCAAAATTTTGGGGATTTTAGACCCATTACTCTTCAAGGGTGTATTTCAAAAGTGTTAGCAACCCGAATTAAAGGTGTTATGAACTCAATAATCTCTGAAAATCAAATGGCGTTCGTGGAAAAGAGGAACATTGTGGATGGTCTGCTCATTATAAATGAAATTCTAGCGTGGCTCAAACGGTTTAAAAAGCAAGCTTTGCTCTTTAAGATCGATTTTCACAAAGCCTATGTTTCTTTGGATTTGGATTTTATTGACTCGGTGCTACAACAAATGAATTTTCTGGATCGTTGGAGAAAGTGGATGAGTGACATTCTTGGGTGTCTAGATCTTCAGTACTTATCAACGGATTTCCTCCCGAGGAGCTTGATTGTTTTAAGGGGGTTCGTCAAGGCGATCCGCTCTCCCCGTATCTCTTCATCATTGCAATGGAAACGTTTCATTGGATAATATCGAAGGCCGTTAGTATGAGCATTTTTCATGGTATTAATCTTTCTCTTGATGGTCCTATTATATCCCATCTTTTGTTTGCGGACGATGTGATGTTTAGGACAATGGTCGAAAAGTAATTTTCTCAATCTAAGGCGGTTGTTATGGGGTTTTTTTCCTCGTATCGGGACTTCGGGTCAATCTTGGCAAGTGTGGGGTTACCGAAGTTAATGTTTCAGGGGACGAGATTTCCGCAATGGCCAATTCGTTTGGATGCAAAATATGTGATTTTCCGTTTGATTACCTTGGTTTGAAGGTGGGTGCTAACATGAATCATAAGAAGAATTGGAGTAAAGTGATCGATACATTCAAAAAACGGCTCTCCAATTGGAAAGCAAAACATCTCTCTATGGGAGGCCGGCTCGTGTTGATTAAAAGTGTTTTAGATTGTCTCCTAACTTATTACTTTTCACTGTTTCGAGCCCCCAAATCGGTTATCACTATTTTGGAAAAAAATCGTTTTAATTTTCTTTAGGGGGGGGGGGGGGGGGTGATGAGTCCAAAAAAACTATATATTGGGTGGCACGTGATAAGATTATGAAATCTAGAAGATGTGGGGGACTAGGAATCGATTCGTTGGATACTATAAAATCATGTTTATTAGCCAAATGGTTATGGAGATTTCGTATTGAAGAGAATCGACTGTGGAGGAGGGTCATAGCATGCATTCACGATAATGGGTCCGGTCAGAATATTATTCCCATTCGAGCGGAGTTAGGGGATACTTGGAAGGCGATTGCAAGATCGGTGTCGAGGCTCGAGAATTCCAGAATTGATTTTGAGAACCTGTTGACATGGAATGGTGATTTTTGGAAGTGGTCTTTGGAGGGTGATGACTGGGTTTTCGGTCAAATCATTGAAGTTGCTGGTCTCCTCTACTTCGGCTAGTGATATTCCTTTTGATTTTCAATGGTGTAGGGTGGTGCCGACTAAAGTAAACACTTTGGTTTGGAGATATTTATGGGGACGCCTTCCGATGAGGGAGGGTTTGGTTAGACGAAATATTTCAGTTCCCTCCATGTCGTGTGTTTTGTGTGGCGATGGGGTTGAGTCATGTGAACACATTTTCACGGGGTGTCAATTTTCGAATTTGGTTTGGCAAATAGTGGCTCAATGGTGCCGTATACCCCCGATCTTTTTGTTCTCCATAAAGCATGTTATTTCTGTGCATTGCGGATACAAGGATTGTTCATGGAAAGAGGCGGCGATTAACACTATATTCCTTACGGGGTGTTGGTGTATATGGTTGGAAAGGAATAAAACGGTTTTTAATAACCGGACTCCTTCTATCCACCAGGTGATTTCCGACATAAAGAAGTAGAGTTTTTATGGTTTTCTACTCGATGTAAGCTCCGGTCCGTTTCTTGAAATGACTGGATTTCCTTTTCGATGTAATGTCTTTTTTTTTGCGGACTCTAGCTGCTTGCTAGGGTCTTTGCCCTTTTTTAATAAATCGTCGTTCCAAAAAAAAAATAATAATAATAATGGATCTAGAATCTGGTTATGCGAAATTTTAGGTTTAGGAAAAGTCTAGGGTTTATTATTGTGACATCCGAGAATTCCAAGGTTAACTTCCGTTAGACAATCTCCGTTAGTTACGTTATGAGTGTTAACTTAGTAACTAATGCTTAACTAGGCCGAATACGTCCACGACCTTTGGTTGATCACCGAACCCGTCCATATGTGTTATGTGTTTATTTAATTATATTTAATTATTGCCACTATGTGGAATTATGTGCAACGTGATTTAAATGCATGATTATTATCAAAAGCATGACTATTTGTTTACTTGTTGAATTATGTGACAAATTGCTTAATTGTGTATTTATGTGATTAATCAAGTAATTAGAGTGTATGCATACATGTTAATCATGGGCTAATGATGGACTAATCATTGGGGCCCAAATCCCAATGAAAGCCCACCAAGGCTTTAGTATTTAAATGAAATAAAAACCCTAATCCTCATTTAATTCATACATCACACAAAACACACACACACACTCTCCATCTCTCTCTCTCTCTCTCGTGAACCAGCCACTTCTGGTCAGCCGTGAACCACCAAGGATCACCGTGATCTCAGCCTTGAAGATCATCCATCGAGCTTGGAAACCCAACCGTGAGTCCCATGAACTTTTCATGCCTTTTCTTTGTGTTTTCTTAAAAAGAATGTGTAAACCTTCATGGAATCGTTTGATCTTCTGATATGATGCTTAGGAATGTTAGATCTAGCCTAAAGTCTGCAACTTTACGTGTAAAATCATGCCATAATGAAGATCCATGCTAGTTAGGTCATTTTATGCTTAAAAGTGTTCTTGGAGATTTGATGGTGAAAATCCATGTTTAAGGTGTTAAATTTGCTTGTGTAATGTTGGTAAATGTTTATGCATGCTAGATACTGAATTATATGAAGTATGGAAGCTGTTAGATCGATTTTTGGTCAGATTTACGAAGTTTCTGCGACTAGCGAAACTGACAGATTCGTTAGGCGAAACTGTAGTTTCGCAAACTGTTTGAATATTCATCCAGCGACACTATACAGCGAAACTATAGTGTCGCCTGTGAAACTAAGTGTATTGCTCGAACGAAACTACCGAGCGAAACAACCATAGACTCCTGAACGAAAGTTCAAATCAGTTTCGAGCGAAACTAGATAGCGAAACTGTGTCATCAGTTTCGAGCGAAACTATCTAGCGAAACTGTGCCTTCTATGAACGAAAGTTCAAACCAGTTTCGAGCGAATCTATGCTAGCGAAACTGTGTCATCAGTTTCGAGCGAAACTAGCTAGCGAAACTGTGTAGCGAAACTGTGCCAGACCAAAACCCAAACTTGTGCAACTTATTTGAATGTTATGCCATGACTTACATGATTATGCAATAATGAAACATGCTTTGATTTCTGAGTGATGTGAACCCTCGTTTATGATCAACCATCGGTGTCGTGTGTCGGTATGTCGAGTCGTAGTTCCAACGTGCTATGTTATGGGCCATAGTGACGTAGTTAAAGTTTAGACACAACCTAACACCTAAGACCTTAATGTGATTATTAGGTCTTCGTTAGCAATCATAATTGGATTATTTGAAGTGTAAGCTGAGCAACCTAAGGTGAGTTTCACTAACCCTTTAATTGTGAGCCCGTTTGGGTCACAACGAATTTACTTAACGGAAAACAACGCTGACATTTTAAGGTATCGCCAAATGGGATATCTGTTATGGAAGTTGGAGTGTTTTATGGGAAGTACTTGCAACTGTCCATCCTTGGGGTTTCAAATGAAATCCGCAACCAACTATTTAATACTTAAACTCTTTTTAGGATTTCAAATGAAATCCAGAATAAACGGTTTTAATATGACTAGTGTAGGTTAAAGTCTAAACCAAATGATATCACATGATTTCTAAGGATGCCTTAAAACTTAAAAGTCCTCAACAATTTAGTACCATTAATTTGCAAAGCGAGGGGATGTTGGGTAGATCTACTGAGGGTTTGACAAACCCTGCTCCGCGGTACACAAATGTGTAGCCAACCGGTTGGAGGCCGAACGGAGATCAATATCAGCCTATTTTAGTTGTGGGTCCCATGAGGAACACAACTGGAGGCACAAACCATCGGCAAATGCCGAACTCTGTTACGTCAGCTTTGGTACGAACTTCCTTAGTGCATGGAAACCGGATTAGCTACCCGCGATATCGGTTGACCGCTTTAATCTTTACTTAACTAGTGCATATTCGATAATTCAGCACTTGGCATTGTTTTGCAAAACTATTACTTATTTATATGTTGATACATACGCTTATGAGACCGGGCCGCTGCATGACATGCCCACTGTGAACTCACCAACCGTTAGGTTGACACTTGTGTGGTTTTCACTTTTGCAGATCGCTGAGGAGTATCCACCGGAGGTTGGCATGGCACCCGAAGTTACTTATTTCATTTTGAACTTAAATTTGGGAATTGAACAACAATTTATGTTTTGTAATTTAAGCACGTGGTTAGTGCTAAGATACTCATGTTTCTCTTTCCGCTGCAAACTTTTAAACTGTTTTATGATGAATGTTTGGACTTTACTCTGATTCGTTTAGTATTTGTAACTAATGGTTGTGGTCCTGGTTTGCTCGCACCCCTTAACGGTATAAACTCCGTTAGTGGTTAATTTGGGGGTGTGACAATTATAAAAGTAAACTATATTTTTCATTAGATCTAGGATTAGAATTCTATTAAATGGCTTGATTAATATTTATTTTATGTTGTATGATGGAATCATGTTAATATCCGTGGTTAGACATGTTAGGATGATTTTTGGTGATTAGATGATATTTTTTTATATCCATTGTGACGTCATGAAAATAAATGAATTAATTAATATTTATTTGCCATCGTTATTCAAGTTTGACCCCGTTAGTGAATTAATTAATCTCGTACGTTATCACTCAAATAAATCACCAACGGGTCGTGAATCTGATCGTGTGTGTCATATCGTTTCGTGTCGTACATTTTATTTATTTATTTACTTATTTATTTATTTGTCGGTGTTTTCCGCTACCGCGATCGTGAAGGTGATCTCCGGGTTTAACCTCGCACCGCTATTTTTGGTTTCATTCTTTACATCTCCGGTATCATGTGAGTATCATAGCCCTTTTTCTGTTTTAAGTTTTGGGGTGAAACATGTACCGTATCAACTCATGTTCATGATCTAGATATTTCTAAACCGGTTGTCCAACCGCAGTGTAGAGTTAATCCCAACGTTCAGGATGTAGTAAAAAGGAAGTCATAAAGCTTCTTAACGCTGGTGTTAGAGCATATTCCTATGCTACGTTGTGTCTCGTGTATTGTATCTAGTCTAGAGCGTCTGTGTGAGTCAAAGTAGTCAACATCTATTAGAGGCCGTACCATATGGTCCGCCGTACCAGTTGGTACGGACGTACCAACTGGTACGTAACGTGGTACGCTGCTTTTAATGACTACTATAAATAGTTCGTGTTAGAGAGAGTTCATAACTTCTGTCATTTTCAATACTCTTAACTGTGTGTGTTCTTGAGTGTTTCTCTCTCTACATTGTAATCTCTCTAAGTGAATCAATAAAGCAAAGTTTTATTTACCTCCGTGTTATTCGATTGACCGAATCTAGCAGTAGTAAGATCCCTCCGTGGTTTTACAAGTGGTATCAGAGCATTTGGTTTCTCTACTGCTGTGATTTGGTAAATTTTCGGATTCTAGAGTGAGAAACATTGAGTTTTTCTTTGTATTTCATCAGTTGTGTCCAATTCCGAGTGATTTTGAGCTTAAAACTGATTTCTAAACATTCCTAGAGTGTTTTTGGAGTCTACTGCTGCGAATTATAGTTTAAATCGTTCATTTTCTCAAAATTCAGTCGATTTGAGTGTGGTACGCCGTTGGTACGCTCGAAGAATAGCTGGTACGCCGTTGGTACGTTCTGTGGTAAGCAAGGCAATCTTCAAAGAATATGGTACGCTGGTTTTTGGTACGCAAGGCAATCTTCATCCGTGGTACGTCGACGGTTACTCCGTACCAGTTTGGTCCGTGGTTGTTATTTGGTACGCTGAGATTATCTGGTCCCTGCTGGTACGCTAGTCAGTCTGGTACGTTAGTAATTCTGGTCTGAGATTTGGTCCGCTCGTCGCTTTGGTCCGGAGTTGGTACGCTGAAATAGTTTGGTACGCTGAGACTAGGATTGGTACGCTGGCAGAAAAGTGGTCTTCACTAAAACTGACGTAACTTGAGAACCGTTAAGAGTTACGAGAGCTAATACCAGCCAAAACGTTCGTCTCTACGAGATCTATACTTTTACTCACCTAATGGTTAGTACCCTCCGGCTTGACCCCCAAAATCCGCTTGGAAGACCTCCGTTTTTGAGATCGAAGTTTTGACATTCGATTTTTAACTTCAAGATGAGTGATTTTCAAGCGTTTTCAGCTATGCAAACCTCGATGCAAGCCATGATGAACTATGATAATGAAATCGGAACAACACAGAAAGTTCCTAAATTACTTCGATTGGAAGATTATCATAAATGGAAGAAAAGATTTGAATCTTACATATACTCACAAGATGTTGATTGTTGGATTCCGATTGAAAAACAATATAAGTATCCGTTGATCGCTAATACTTTGCCAAAATCGATAAGTGATTTTGAGCCTGAAGAAAAGAAGGTATTTGCAAGAGAAAAGAAAACTTATAGTTTTCTCACGATGGCATTACCCAAAGATTTGATGCATCAGTTTAAGAATTTTCCAACTTCGAAACAATTATGGGATGCTATTAAGGATAGATGTGAGGGTAATGATCAGTAAAAGAACACTCGAAATAAATTTTTGAAGAAAAGTTTGACAATTTCGGGCTTTGTGAGAATGAGAAGATCACATATTTGATTGCAAGGTTTTCACATTTGATCAATGAACTTGACATTGTAGGTGTTAAGCAAGAAAATGATGAATTAAAGGAGAAATTTCTGGAAGCTCTACCCGAAAAGTGGGAGAATTTTGTGATGATGTTGTCTAATGATCCAAACTACTCAAGTTGGACATTCAATCAATTGATAAGAAAATTACAAGCTCGGGAAATGGAATTACTTGTGAAAAAGCAATGGTGGCCGAGGAAGGATATGATTGGGCTAAGGATTTTCCAGATGAATCTGCATTTTTAGTTCATTCTTCAGAAAATTATGCTTTGATGGCTACTATGCAAGTTGAATCAAGTGATTCTGAATCTCAAACAAGTGAGTCTGAAACAAGTGATTATGAAGTTAATGGTTATGAGTGAACATGTCAATTTTGTGCTAAAAAAGAAAGAAAGATTCGAGAATTGATTTATGAAAAGGAAGGGTTGATTGTTGAACATGAGAAGAAAGAAGAAGAGATAGAAGGTTACAAAAGAAAGTGTGAGGTTTCTGATGAGATTTTCAAAGCTAATGCAATATTGGAACAAGAAAAGAAGGTGTTGATAGAAGAGGTTTTAGAGCTAAAAGCAAGATTGGATAAGATGGTTAGTGTCAATAAAGAACAGATCTTGAAGTTACAAAATGAAAATGCCGAGTTAGTTACAAAGGTTGAAAAGTGGGAGTTCGAAGCAAAGGATGCTATTGGAGATTTTGATGCATTGTATAAGAAATCTAAAGCAAGAGTGGAATCACTTCTGATTACCAATTTTGAACTTCAGAAAGCTTATGATGAAATCATGGTTTCAAACAATTATTATCAAGTCCTCCCGTCAAAATTACAAGATAAAGTCACCGATTTGACAAAAGAAAACAAATTGTTGACAAGAAATGTAGAGATTTATCAAGGAAAGGTGGAAAAGGTTACACAAGAAATGTTCGTTGCCCATGATAAAGTGAGAAGGGAAAAGTGTTTGTCTAACAGAGTTTCGGAACAGCTGATAGAATCAGAAAAGGCTTTGGATGAAGCGCAGAAAAAGATATCAGATTTAAATGTTCAAATTCTGGATTTGAATCGTCAACTAAAATAAATTGAAGAATTCACACTCTTTCACCAGTTATTTGTGCAACGATGAGAATTTCAAAAGAGTGTTTGATGGAGAAGAATTCAATCAATTACCACCTCCATTGGTTCAAACTGATCCTTTGGCTGATGTCAAATCTTCTGACACAATTGGTGATTATTCTGAATTTGTTCCTAAGAAATCTGAGAAGAAGAAATCCACGGTTCCAAACAAGAAAGTGGAAAAGGAGGAAAGTCTACTAGATAAATCGCCATCAAAGTTTGTTTCCGGTGGGTTTATATCTGATGAAGGACTTACTTCTGCTGACAAAGTGATTGAGAAAAATGAGAGTTTGTTGAGTGAAGCACAAGCTGCTGCTAACTTGGTAGAAGCTAATAAGTTGAAGGATATTAAAGCGGCATTCAATCAAGCTGCTAAAGCTGGTCCTTCTGGTTCTCAAATTGATTTATCAAAGTTGCCAAGTTATAAATGTTCAGGTTTGGGAAGTGAGGGTAAGAAGTTTGAAAAGAATGTCAAGAATAATATGCCTAAGAAAGCTCCAAAAGAAAAGAAAGACACAAGCTTGGAACAAATCTATTATTTGGCTCAGGTGTTTATGTCTATAATGGAAAAAGGGTTCGGAGGTAAGATTTAGAAGAAGGATTCATCTGAAAGCTCTTCTCGGGATGCTCAAACGGTTAAGGAGTTTTCATCCTCTGGATCAAATTCTACACCTCGAAGTCCTACATCGAAATGGGTACATTCTAACTGATTTCAAATTTTTGATGATATTTCTGATGGTTCTGAGTTTATTGATAGATGTCCTTCAGTTCAAGACAAATCCTGATCTCAACGATCCTATCGTTTGTGCTATCAATGTCGCCGAAAGAGACACATGGCACGGGATTGTCCTGAGACTGTAAAAAGTTCATTTTCAAACAGATCTGCCACATTTATTGATGAATCAGGCAGGATTTTTACTGAGTCTACACCTTCCAAGTTAAAATCTAAACACAAAACAATTTTTTAAACTTGATTCAAGTGTTGGTGATTCATCACGTGATGATGACTCAGTTAAAAATGAAAAAGCAAAAATGCAGTGGCGACCTAAAGTGGTCAGCAAGCCTGCAACCGATTTTGTGGAAGACACTGGTGGACCAGATGCTGTGTGCTTCTGGGTCATTTGAGTACTAATCATTTAAATCCAGTGTGCAGGTTTCTTCAAGAAGACCTATCGGTGATTGTTCAAGTAGTTACTGATACTGGAGTTTCCTGCTTAACTTAAATTGAATGCTTCATCTTACAAAAATTTGAAAGTTTTTCTGAAAGTTTAAACTGAAAGGTATCAGTATCGATTGGTCAATTTTCTTTCTTTTACATTACGTATGTAGCTTAGGGGGAGAAAATTGTAAAACCAAAAATAGTGTTTGTGGGTTTTTGTTAAAATGAATTCATTTTAAGGGGGAGAAAATGGAAAAATACAAAAACATTGAAAAACAGAAAAATACAAAAACATTGAAAAATGAGAAATTTATATCCGACATATTTGGGAAATGATGGTACATTGGCTTACGTGTCTGGTTCATGGATAAAATAGATAAAAAAGCCATAACTTCATTGCTCGATGTGTTTGGTAGGCTCGGCATTAAATCAGAAAGTATTCAGATGTGACATACATTAAAATACAAATGCTTGACCAATTGGACAACATCTTGATGCATATCTCAAGATATCAAGAAAAAAGATATGTGGAAAAAGAAAAATGAGAAGTCACTGTGTATACATGTGTTCATTTTGCAAAGATTTAAACTTGTTTGATTTTCTTTATTTTGTCAAACGATCGGACTTTTTCTGCGTGTCCACAAGACCGACCTGATTGTTGTTCGTTTGACGTTCTGCTTTATTTTCTTTGGTGTTTTGTATAACTCATCGGACTTTCTCTGCGTGTACGGGAGTACCGACCTGATTGTTGTTGATTATACAATTTCAACTTGTTTTATTTTCTTATTTTGTTAAATCCGAGGCCTTATATGCGTATCGAAAGATCAACCTTAAGGTAGACGATTTAACGTTCTTATTTCTTTTTGCATGGAACACAGTTGACTAAATCATGAATACAATCATTATCTGATCAAATCACAAATGAAATCACAAAGTGTAATAAGCAAATACATATCTAAGAATGTCTGATAGTGTGGGGTACACTAGTCAAAGCAATCTAATCAATACAATAACATATCCAGATCTTATGAGTATGATTGTGCCTGAGTTTAAGATGGACAAATTATACCAGCAATCAACATGACTTGTGTGCTGAAGTAATTGAAAGTGAAGTGTAGTTCAGTATGTTATGTCCAATATGATCCCAAGTTGTGATCTTTCTTGCAAAAGACAAAAATAGTGTCTGATTCAGTATTGCATTTATATTTCATATCTTAGAAAAATCAAAAAGATTTTTGGTGTGTTTTGATTTAAAGTTTCAAAAAGCCAAAAAGATTTTGTTTCTTATTTGTTTTCGACCGATCGATACACGATACGATATCAAAATTTCAAAACTATATCTTGGATTATCGAAGAGAAGTTTTGCGCCAAGATTAAATTAAATTTCAAAAGAAAAAGAAATCCGCGTTTCTGTCTTCTGAAGTTGCAGGTTCTGTGTGACAAGACTCAAGCATGGTGAAAGGGGGAGTATGTAATATCTTTCACAAGTGGATCTTGAAGTTCAAAGATTGTTTAAGATTGATCCAGCCATGCAAGCTCTATTTCTGACAAAAGTTCAAGTTGAGGATCGGACGCAGCAATGCTGAAGATTGAAGCCCTGTTCAGGTGATACCCAATAAAGGAGGGATGATTGTCATCACAAACGATAAGGATGAAGCAATTCCTACTCGAACAGTCACTGGATGGAGAGTCTGTATAGATTATCAAAGAAAAAATGACGCCACCAGAAAGGACCACTTTCCTTTACCCATCATTGATCAAAATGCTTGAGCGCCTATCCGGGTACATGTACTATTTCTTTCTTGATGGTTTTTCTGGATATTCCCAAATCCCTATCAATCCAGAGGACCAAGAGAAAACCATATTTACTTGTCCCCATGGCACCTTTGCCTATAGACCTATGCATTTTGGGCTATGAAATGTTCCTTCTACCTTTCAGCGTTGCATGGTTGCCATTTTCCACGACATGATTGAGAAATCCATGGAAGTTTTCATGGATAACTTTTTGGTATTTGCCAAATCATTCGATCATTATTGCTTAATCTGGAGAAAATGCTTGCTCATTGTGAAGAAACTTATCTAGCCCTCAAATGGGAGAAATGTCATTTCATGGTTTATAGAAGGCATAGTTCTTGGCCACAAAATCTCCAAGGCTGGATTAGAAGTGGATAAAGCCAAAATCAACACTATCTCACACCTTCCACCGCCTTCTTCGGTTCGTGCCATTCGTAGTTTCCTCGGACACACAGGACTCTATCGTCACTTCATAAAGGACTTCTCAAAAATTTCACGTCCTTTGACGAAGTTGCTCGAAAAAGAGGTTGTCTTCGACTTCAATAATGATTGTATGAAAGCTTTTACCACTCTCAAAGATCTAGTAGTTAATGCACCGATCATGACAGCACAAGTCTGGTCTCTCCCCTTTGAGATCATGTGTGATGCGAGTGATTATGTTGTGGGAGCAGTTCTTGGTCAACGAAAGGATAAACACTTTCATCCAATCTACTATGCCAGCAAAACGCTCACAAATGCTCAAGAGAACTACACAGTTACTGAGAAAGAACTGCTGGCAGTGGTGTTCACGTTTGATAAATTCCGTTCATACTTGGTGCTATCTAAAACCATTGTCTTCACTGATCATGCTGCCATCAGATACCTCTTCAAGAAGCAAGATGCGTAACCAAGACTCATACGTTGGATCCTTCTGCTCCAGGAGTTCGACATTGAGATCAAAGATAAGAAAGGTGCTGAAAATACCGCTGCTGATCATCTATCCAGATTAGAATGTGTAGAAAAAGGTGAAGAGATCAACAAAAGATTCCCAACCGATTACCTGTAGATGATAGACACTTCCCTAAAACCTTTGTACGCAGACATAGCAAACTATCTCGCCGGCAGAATCATTCTAAATGGGTTAACGCATCAAGAACAAAAGAAGTTCTTAATTGATGTAAGTGTAAAACCACTGATGGATCTTACTACTGCATGATTCGGTAATCGGAGAAACACAAACTAGTATATAAAGCTTTGCTTTATTGATTCACCTAGAGATACAAGCTAGAGAGAGAAACACACTCAGTTACACACAGTTAAGAGTATTGGAAATGACAGAACTAGTTAGACTCTCTCTAACACGAACTATTTATAGTCACTTAGTTCTGGCCAGCGTACCACCTGCGGACCATTTGGTACGCCCGTACCATCTGGTACGGCTCACCATATGGTACGGCCAGGTGACTATTTGACTCATACACTTGCTCTAGTCTAGATACAATACACGAGACACAACGTAGCATAGGAATATGCTCTAACAAACTCCCCCTTAACGTGTAGTGTATCTAGCTATATATCTATCTAACAAAACTTCAGTCTTCAATCTTCAGCATCGTTGCATCTGATCTTCAACTTGAAATCTTGTTAGAAATTGAGCTTGCATGGCTGGATCAATCTTGAACAATCTTTGAACTTCAAGATCCACTTGTGAAAGATATTACATACTCCCCCTTTCACCATGCTTGAGTCTTGTCACACAGAATAACCTCCAATTTCAGAAGACAGAAACGCAACTTTCTTTTTCCTTTATGAAAAAATTAATTTAATCTTGGCGCAAAACTTCTCTTCGAGAATCCAAGATATATTTTGAAATTTTGAATTTTGTATCTTGTATCGATCGGTCGAAAACAAATAAGAAACAAAATCTTTTTGGCTTTTTGAAACTTTATATCAAAACACACCGAAAATCTTTTTGATTTTTCAGATATGAAACATAAAAGCAATACAGAAATGAAATACTGAATGAGACACTATTTTTGTCTTTTGCGAGAAAGATTACAACTTGGGATCATATTGATCATGACATGCTGAACTACACTTCAATTTCAATTACTTCAGCACACAAGTCATGTCGATTGCTGGTATAATGTGTCCATCTTAAACTCAGGCACAATCATACTCATAACATCTTGATATGTTATTGTATTGATTAGACTGTTTTGACCCGTGTACCCCACACTATCAGACAAACTCAGATATGTATTTTCTTTTATTACACTTTGTGATTTCATTTGTGAGTGATTTAATCACATAATGATTGTATTCATGAATCAGTCAACTGTGTTCCATGCAAAAAGACATAAGAATGTTAAATCGTCTACCTTAAGGTCGATCTTTCGATACGCAGATAAGGCATCGGATTTAACAAAATAAGAAAATAAAAACAAGTTGAAATTGTATAACCCAAAAACAATCAGGTCGGTACTCCCGTACACGCAGAGAAAGTCCGATGAGTTATACGAAACACCAAAGAAAATAAAGTAGAATGTCAAACGAACAACGATTAGGTCGGTCTTGTGGACACGCAGAGAAAGTCCGATCGTTTGACAAAATAAAGAAAATCAAACAAGTTTAAATCTTTGCAAAATGAACACATGTTTACACAGTGACTTCTCATTTTCTTTTTCACATATCTTTTCTTGATATATCATGAGATATGCATCAAGATGTTGTCCACTTGGTCAAGCATTAGTATTTAATGTGTTTATCACATCTGAATACTTTCTGATTTAATGCCGAGCCTACCAAGCACATCAAACAATGATCTTATGGCTTTTTCATCTAATTTATCCACGAGCCAGACATGTAAGCCAATGTACCATCATTTCCCAAATATGTCGGATCGATTTCTCATTTTTCAATGTTTTTGCATTTTTCTGTTTTCTATGTTTTTGTATTTTTCAATTTTCTCCCCCTTAAAATGAAAACTCTATTTTTGGATTTTCAATTTAACATAAACACAAAGACACTATTTTTTGTTTTTGTTTTTTTTTTGTTTTTTTCCAATTTTCACCCCCTAAACTACATACGGAATGGAAAAGAAAGAAAATTGACCAATCGATACTGATACCTTTCAGGTGTTAGCTTTCAGAAAATTCAGTTTGAAATTCGATATTTCTTGAAATTTAAGTTAAAAACGGAGAATACTTCTCCATCAGCAACTTTTTCAATCACCAATGGGTCTTCTAGAAGTACCCGCACACTGGTTGAAATGATTAGTATTCAAATTACCCGAAGTACACAGCTTCTGGTCGACCAGTGTCTTCCTCAAAATCATTTGCAGCCTTGGTGACCAACTTAGGTTGCCACTGCATTTTTGCAGGTGCAGTTTTTACTGAAACATCATCTTGCGATGAAGCACCAATACTAGAATCACTTTTAAAAACATGTTTACTGTTTGATTTAAAATGTGAAGATGGTGAGTCAGTAAAAATTCTGCCTGATTCACCAATTATCGTGGCAGTTTTTCCAGAAAAAGTTCTTTTGGCAGTTACAGGACAATCCTGTGCCATATGTCCCTTTCGGCGACATTGATAGCACAAACGATATGATCGTTTAGATTATGGCTTGTCCCGAACTGGATGACATTTATCAGTAAGTTCAGTATCATCAGAAATATCATCAAAAACTTGAAGTCGGTTAGAATGTTGAAAATGCGTGAGCATCGGATCGTCTACTCGATCTAGCTAATCGAAAATCGAAACGTAATTAACCGATTGTTTTATTGATCAACGAAGAACAATTACAATCAGTAAACACTTTGAAACATAACACAGAGAAACACCTTGAAAACACACACTTAGTAGAAATCTCACACGCTCAGAACTAAGAATTACAACGACCAAACTTCTATATATACCCAGCTGGCCGATCCCTGTCCGAACCTCAGGTTCGGCCAGTCCGAACTTCAGGTTCGGACCAGGTTTGGCCAGACCTAATTTGGCATGAACTTGTTCCTTACTCGATACTTCACATGACGCACATACCAGGTATCAACAAACTCCCCCTCGTCGTGTGCAGTATCTCTACTCTTCTACATCATCAAATCTGTATCTTCAACCAAGCTCCCCCTCAAGTGTAGAATCTGTTCGTCCGATGAAATGAATCTTCGAACAAACTCCTCCTCAACTTGATTGTATCTTGATCTTGAATACTTGACAATGTCTGGTGTATCTCTGGTCTTTATCAACAGCTTCAGAAGACTTGAAGTTGTGATCACTTGCACCTCAGCATCCTGTATCAATAATTAAATAATCTCGGAGCAAAATGTCTCTTCGAGACTCCAAGAATGATTTTGAAAATTTGATTTTGTATCACGTGCTGATCAGATCGAAAATAAAGCAGAAACAAAATCTTTTTGGCTTTTTGGAAGTTTATATCAAAACAAACCTAAAATCTTTTTGATTTTTCAAAATTTGTGCTAAAACACACCGAAAATCTTTTTGTTCTTTTCTGAAATTAAATGAAATCACAATACAGAATCAAACACTATTTTTGGTATGAGAAAGATCACTATACGGGATCATATTGGTCATAACACAATGAACTACACTTCAATTTCAATTAACTGAAACACATAAGTCATGCTGATTGTCGGTATAATTTGTCCATATTAAACTCAGGCAGAATCATACTCATAACATCTGGATATGTTAAGGTATTGATTAGATTTGTTAAGGTATTGATTAGATTTGCGTTGACCAGTGTACCCCACACTATCAAACATATTCATACATTTTCTGTTTGAATTTCTTTTTCCTTTTGTGTGATAGCACTTGTGATTTTCACAATTGTATAGTATTTTTCATGATATTATCAACTGTGTTCCATGCAAAAAGAAATAAGAACGTTAAATCGTCTACCTTAAGGTCGATCTTTCGATACGCAGATAAGGCCTCTGATTTAACAAAATAAGAAAATAAAACAAGTTGAAATTGTATAACCCAACAACAATCAGGTCGGTACTCGCGTACATGCAGAGAAAGTCCGATGAGTTATACGAAACACCAAAGAAAATAAAGCAGAACGTCAAACGAACAACGATCAGGTCGATCTTTCGATACGCAGAGAAAGTCCGATCATTTGACAAAATAAAGAAAATCAAACAAGTTTAAATCTTTCCAAAATGAACAGATGTATACACAGTGACTTCTCAGTTTGAATTTCACACTTATTTTTCTTTTTGTGACATGAAATATGCATCAAGATGTTATCCACATGGTCAAGCCTTAGTATTTAATGTATATCACATCTGAATACTTTCTGATTCGCCGAGCCTACCAAACACATCAAACAATGATCTTATGGCTCTTTCATCTACTCTATCCACGAGTCAAATATGTAAGCCAATGTACCATCATTTCCCAATGATCAATTTCTCAAATTTTATATTTTGCATGTATTCACCTTCCTTCCTTATATATTTTGCATGTATTCACTTTCTTCCAATAACATGCTTTTTCTCAATTACTCATTTTCATTTTACACAAAAACAAGACTGTATTTTTGACATATTGAGTAAAATTGTAAGCAAAGAAAAATGATCAATCAACGTGGATATTTTGCAGTTGTAGATTTTCAGAAAAAATGCAGATTTTAGAAAATTTGATCATGAAATTTAAATTAAGCAGAATACTCCTCCATCAACAACTTTGCAATCGTCGATAGGTCTTCTAGAAGTACCTGCACACTGGTTAAACTGATTAGGTCATAAACGAACCGAAGCGGATTGCTTCTGGTCGACCAGTGTCCTGGTTTTGCTTAGAAACCACCTTAGGTTTCCATAGTTGTGATTTTGGTAATTCGGTTTTTGATGAACTTAGCACAGGTGACTGTGATGATGAACCGACATTTTGAACCTTTGGAAACATAGGAACAAAACGATTTTTCTTTTGAAAGAATGTAGGTTCAACTTCATCAAAAGCTCTGCCCCGTTCATCGAAGAACTTAGTGTGAACAGGTTTACCAAAAACTGGGTTCTTTTGAAACCGTTGTGGGGAAGCAGCAGATAGTGGACAATATTTTGCCATATGCCTTATTTGGCGGCAAATATAACAAATTCGCTTTGTCTTGTCCCACTTGTGATGTACCTGCGATGAATTACACATAGGAATATCTCGAACATGATCAGTATGAGAATCATATACCTAATGTCGGTGATCATGGACCCATTTAGATGGTGGGCTTCGAGATTGAGAATCAGCAGAAGATATTTTATCTTTCACAAAAACCTCCTAAATCTTCCAAGCATCCACGCAGTGAAGAGGAAATTCTTTATCAGAGAAAAGCTAATCAGAACCTTTGAGCTTGTAGAATCGCTCAGGTTGAACCTTGTCTGCCTTGAAAACCTCCTTTTTCACTTGCTTCATTTTAAGTTGCTTCAAATTTTGTGGCACAGATGCTGGAACTTCTTCAGTTTTACCTTTCATTGCTTGAATACCTAAACCAACTTGTTTACCAGAAATCTTGTCCTCAGAATTTGAACACTGGTGTCCATTTTTGGCTAATCTTGTGAATTCAGCTTTCACATCAGTGATTTTCTTCTGATCATAGAAAATTATCTCATCAAAGACAAGTTGAGACTGAAGCTTTTCACTTGAAGTAGCTGATTTTTCATTGTCAGCTGACGATGAACCAGAGACAAATTTTGGGCTGGAGGAATCTCAGATTTCATATCCTTCTTCTTCTTGTTCTTTTTATTTTTCTTCTTCTTCACAATCGTTTCTTCTTCAGCAGTAGATGATACATACTTAAGTAAAATATAAAGAAATATTCAATGGAATAAAAGCCCAATGAAATTGGAGGATACAACTTTTAATAGTTTGCTGAGAGTTGAAATCCATAAATAAAGTATTTTGAAAAATTATGGAAGTCCGACATTTTCTGAGTTTTGCTTAAGGACAAGGAAAGATTTAAGTGTGGGTATGTTTGATATAAGTCAAATTATACATATTTTATGGCAAATATCCTCACAAAATGGATCAAAATAGGGTAACTACTAACGAAATAACCAAATATTGCTTCATTTTTAGTTTTTCTGTTTGATTCAGGTAAAAATCACAAAAGGAGCTAAAACAATGGAAAAATGAAGACAAAATACAAAGCATGGTGATTTTTGGCCCAAGCACAGCCCGTGCCTAGCTAAGCACGACCCGTGCCTTCTTCCCGCTTTTCCCTGAAAAAGTTGACTTCTTCTCCTGACGACACACGTCCGGTGCCCTTGATCCACGCGACCCAGGCCACTGTTGACTGTCGCACACGGACCGTGCCGCTGATGTCATACGGCCCGTGTCTCTGCACCAGAATCTTCCAAAGTATCGTCTGCCAAGCACGGCCCGTACCCTGCCAGGCACGGCCCGTGCCATATGCCATCTTCTGCATATAAAAGCTGCCCTCCTCCTCCATTTTCATTTGCTCAATTCTTCTCTTCTCCTACCTAATATAGATTAGTTAATTGTCGAGCCACTTAGCGTTTTCTTAGTTTTAATATTTCAAGTTTGTAAGAATATTAACTTAATAAGAATTTGTTTAAAGTTTGTCTATGAACCACTCATTTTCTTTTAAGAAAATTATCAAAGTCATGCTTATGCGTGGCTAAACTCTTATACTCACTTGGGGATACATGAGCCTTTGGTTAGTAGGTAAAATGAATTTACGTATTCACCTCATGGTAAATACAAGTGACTTTATGAAAACTCTTCTAAATTGAAAGTGTATTTTCTAACATTTTTGAACAAATGTAACTTGTGTATTAAAGACCATTTGAGGAGTCGAAAGCTCATTAGTCGGACTTGTGACACCCGACTGAGGGACGATGTATGATCCTAACGGTAACTCGCATCCCATGTAAAGTAATACATTCGTGAGTTTTATGTCTGGAGGTACTGGTTGGGATTGGGGTTAGTAATATTTTATCACTTCATGGAAGTCGGTGAGATACATGTTTGTGAACTTGGCTCTGGTTACGACCTCTCATATTTGCGCAAAAGCGGTGAGTATAATGGCACCGACAACCCATCGGGCCTTATAACCATTTTGTATCGCATTTACTTCATTTACCACTTCCAGAGTGGTCCTTTTGGATCCTTACGGGGAGATAAAACGGACGAGAGGTAGGGCTAAAGCTGAAAGGCGGCCCTCCTTGTCTGATAAGTAGCAATCATAAGGTAAAGTAGTTAAATCCATTTTGCCAAGACCAACCATTTGTAAGTTCCCTCAAGTGATACTATCCTCTAACTGATTAAACTTAAAACCCATTTTATCTACTTGTTTTAGTTCACTTTAATTAGTTTAAAACCTTCCTCTCATAACATTAAACCTGGTTAAACTGTTAATAAGAATTTTACTCAAAAGCCTCCTTTTCATTATGTCCTTGAATGACCTCGGTCATCTTACCACTATTGTACTACTCTACGATGGGTGTACTTGCCCGTCCTGCGTGGTGAAATAGTAGTTGTAGTTAATCAAGGTTTTATAAATTTAAAAGCTTACATACACAAAGTGTTGATAAAATTGTTATATTTTTATATCCACTATATGCACACGAATAACGTAAATAGTCATTACAATACAAGATATAATTTAACAAAGTGAAACAAATTAACTTCTTTAATTAGGTCACTCTAAGTCCGCATCCAATCCTATGGTTTCATTGACAAAGTATTCATCATTCGTCAGCAACCTGCAACATGTATAAAATAAGGTCGACTACAAATAGTCGGTGAGTAAACATAGGTTTAGTAATAGCATACGAGTAAAATCATTGCGATCCATGAGTAAAGTAAGTCTACATATGATAAACGAGTAATGATATATCAGATAACAAGAGCATAACCAAACCCTAACCATAAGGCAGGTCGAGTGGGCTTATTAGGCCAATATATCAATTACCGTAACTATGGAATTTTTAGTGTTAATAATTACGCGTAGAGTATGGGCATCATCCACATATAGCACACAAGTCTAACATAGAAGAGCATACAATACGAGCACATAATCGCATATAGTTTTGAGGAAAGATATATCGCGTAAGAGTTTGATACGGTACATGTTGCACCCCAAAACAATAAAGTGAAAGTGGGGCTATGAATACTCAGCTAAATAGAAGATACGACCCAGACACAATACCGCACAATGAGGCAGCTAGACTATAAAGTAACCTTGACGACTAGATGAGATAGAGGAAAATAGATAAATAAATAATTTGGGTTTCATGACACAACCAACTCGACGAACCATTGGTGATTCGATGAGGTGATGACGTACAGATTCATGATAGGTAGAATCGTAAACTAAGGGCGAAGTCAAAGGGTCCTAACTTAACTAGTATTGTTGAATGTCAAACCAAGTCAACAAAAGTCATCATGCGTAATAACATCCAATATTTCAACAAGGCAAATCCTAGATAGATCTAGACATAATATCACATGAAATCTATAGATCTAATTATACACAACATGGATCTATCCAAATCTTGGCATACATGGCATGGATCTAACTTTCATAGCAACAGAATCAAGATTGGATGATGAGGTGCATAGATCTAGCCCTAATTAGCATGCATAATGTAGATCTAATCATTTTTCAACATAAAAGTCTAAACATGACGGATTCAACATATAGATCTAATCCTAGATGACATGAATATTGTAGATTCAAGCAATCCATAGCATAAAAACACAATCTTGATGATCATAGCACATAGATCTAACTCTAGATGACATGCATGTTATAGAACTAAACATCTCATGACATAAATTGCAAACTTGATGATCAATTACATGGATCTAACCCTAAATAACATGCATGTAGGAGATCAAAGCATTTCGTGGCATAAAAATGCAATCTTGGATGAATAAACCCTAGATCTATGAAATTATCACATGAAATCCATAGATGTAACCTAGATTCAAATAAAGTTTCAATCTTGACATGAGAAAACATTAGATCTATCATTTAGAACCTAGATCTAGCCTAAAGAAACCAAAAAGCACTGATCTTGATAAAAAAGAATGGAAGAAGGTTCTTACCGGTAAACCGAAAAAGTGAAGAAAAGGGGTGTAGATGTGGAATCCTAGCCTTGATCTTCAAACCTTTAGCTCCCAAATTGATATGAGGTTGAGTTTGGATGATAATCAGGGTAAATGACCATTTAGGAGGTGATAGGGGCTGGAAATGAGGGGTTGGAGGCTTAATGCTCTTAAATAGGAGCATTTAGGGTTTTGCTGGAATATTGGTTGTAGGCATATCACCTAGGGCATGGGAATGCTCCAAGCGATAGGCTTGGAGCTTCCCCGAACAATGGCTTGCCGGATTTCTCGTTTTGGGAGCTTAGTTCTTCGTTTTTTGAGGTTTTTGAGTCCCGTTTTCACCCAAATCACCCAAATAATGGTCCCAACGTGTTTACCAGGTATAATCCACTCAAAATGAATATATATATATATACGTCACCTAACTCATAAAGATGCGCAAGCTAGGTCAAATAATGTGATTTTGGTCGGTTTTGGCGTACGTATAGATATTGGGCAATTCACCAACGACTCGCGACTTGATCAAGTGTGTGATGTCTCATGACAAGATAATTGATTATTAGACACATAATTATGTTTAAATTGACATACGATGAACAAATACGAGATTCTAAATAAACGACGAATCGCGTATCGAAATCGCATAAAAACCGGAAATTGCTGTATTTTCAATTCGAGAAGTCCAATTTTATTCAGTTCATTATAATTCAAGTATTTAGTTTCAAAAAACAATTAGAGATCATTTAAGTCCATTAACTGGGGTATAAACACCCGAATATTATTCTGGTTCGCAATAACTCGTAAATCGGTAAATCGTATAATTTCAAAACGGGTCGGCTTTCTCAATCGGGTAATTTGCAAATGTACACGATTCATGGTGTTCAGTTCATGATATCATACAGGTACCTCAAAACATGTTCTCCGGTTCATTTTATCAATACATGTATTTCGAGAGATGTTGTTGGGTTCATGTTATCGGATTCATGCATTTCGAATCATATTATCCGATTCATGTCATTGGATTCATATACCAAGAATCACGTGGTTCATTCTAGGTCAGCAGAGACTTGTTGTTCAGAAATGTACCGTTCGGTTCATCCTAGTCATGACTCCCAAAAGAGTGCCAATTGGCTCATGGCATCAAATGCGTGGTTTTCTGTTCAATTCGTGGTACTCAAATTTTTTTTTGTTTCGATTGTTTTATTGGATGAACCTATTTGTGCTCATCGCTTGGAATTTTTGGTTATATATCGTTAATTTGAGCGTCAATCATTGTTCTAATCTTACTAAATCAGGGACTCTGATTTGTTGCAAAACACATGGGTTTTCCTTTATGTTTTTGGGTTGTTTTGTGAGTCTTTTGAGTCATTTTACGTAGGTTTTTAGTTGTTTTTTAGTATAAGTGTCTTAATATGTGTTTCACGTTAAATTTGAAGTTTTAGTGCAGTTCCCGAGAGAAAACGAGCATTGGAGAAGAATTAAAGATCAAAAAGAAGAAAAGTGCTGAAAAGTAAGCACTAGGCGTATCGTTTAGTGCTCCTGAAGTTGTAGGCGATACGCGAGATTCTGAAAAGTCAAAGGCGATGGATTAAGCGTTGACCCGACTATTCTGTCGCGTAGCGGCCTCAGGCGTATCGCCTACTGATCAAGGCTCTTCCAAGCGATACGCTTGGAGGGTAAAAATCGGGGAAACCCTAGATATTCAATTATAAATACAATGTGAGGGTTCCAGTCGAATAACTTCGATTCTGCCGTAACTCAGAGCCCTTGGAGACGATTCTGAAGCTGCTGATCTTGGAGGAATCCATCGGAGAGCTAGGAGACAATCATTCATCACCGATTTCGGTTTCCGGGTTCCTATTCGATCTTGATTTTCGTTTTTGTTATTAGACTAGATCATGTTCTTGACTGAATTTACTGTTATGATTATGATTTTAGACATGTCAATTGTTCTTGGCTAATTTTATTGTACCATCTAGACCGTTTGATGATTAGTTAATATTTTTTTGACTTTTCTTGATTATGACAATTTTTGATGTGTTGATAATCTATTGCAATCCCTTTAACTTCTGTGATTGTTGCATATGCATATTCCAAATAGGGTTTTGATTGTTAATTGGTGTTTGTGTTGCCTAGGAATGTCTTTCGGGTCGGGTAATGCATCTAAAGGTCTTAGCTTTAGGGTTTTCGTCTACGGAATAGTTTAGGAGACGTCCCGAACTAGAACATTGATTGATAATTAGTATCTTGATTGTTATATTCTGCCTTGTTTAGAACTTAAAAGGGGATAAACTTGACAACTAGTTGGGTTGGTTAATTGTCTAGATCAGGATTGTCTCAAAAGGAAGTCCCCTAGATTAGTTGGTTAATTTGCTAGTTATGACCTTCATAGTGGTTAAAGGTAGCTCCTTTTTCCTTAGGGTGTCTTAGATTAATTTTGCGGGTGGTTAGGGTAATTGAATTGGGATATACTTAAAAGGTGAACCAATTGATCGAGCGGTAGAATTATCCGTTAGGATGAACTTAAAAGCTGAACTAACAAATCAGTGAGCATTTTCCAACCATTAGGATTCTTATCAGTTACGCCTGGAGAGGATTTTGGGGGCTCATAGGTGTTCTATAGGTTGCATCTTTAGATTCTGATTTAGTCATAATTGTCATAGTCAAGGGAAGTCGTTAGCATTAACTAGGATTCTAGGTCTAGGTGGTATTTTGCATCATATCTGATTTTCGTCACTAGGTTTTGAGTTGTTGGTTTGCTTTCCATTTTTAGTAATTTCTACTTTTCGCGGTTTCTATTTTTAGTATGTTTTGATAATTTAGTTAATTTTAGCTTAGTTAATTTTAGTTAATTTAATTAGTTGATTACTTCTTCAAATCAAAAACCAAATTTCACCGATTAATCAGTAATTTATTTTTCTTAGTTAATTTTGTCTTTTTAGTGTCTATAGGGTTCGACCTCGGTTTACCGATAGCTATTCTACATTCGATAGGTTCGTTTGCCTGTTGAGTCGGTCTAGTTTTAGGTTAATTAGGTTTAATTTAGTGTGTCTAGGTCTAGGATAATTTAGTGTATTTTTATAGATCGATTTTTGCACATCAAGTTTTTGGTGTCGTTGCCGGGGACACTTGGCAATAGCGAAATTAACTTTGATTTTTTAATTTGGATTAATTGTGTGCTTTTTCTTTTTCTTTGCGTGCTTAGTTATTTTAATTTTAATTTTTTTTGCCTTAGGTTTTAATTGTGTCTTCACTTTGTTTTCTGCCTTATTTCGTGTGCCTTAGTTAAATTAGGTTTAATTTTTTTTTTCTTGTGTGCTTTTCTAGTTTATGCCCCATACCCGTTCAAAAGGATCGCCTGAATTTTCTGCTACGGCCGAACCCGAGAGAGATATCCACAAGCGCATACGTGAGCTTCGTGAGTAACTGAGAGTCATTCGCGACAGTAAGGTACACACCCCTAAAACCGCTTCTCGTTTACTTCCACCCATTCCATTTTTCCGATTTGAATATGGCTGTTAGGTGTAGTGTTCATGAAATAGCTAGTGACGGAGTCGTAAACGCTAGGTTTTCCATTGCACCAACCACCATTGCTAACACTGCCAACTAGCAAATCCCATCTCATGTTCTGAACACCTTGACCCAAACCATTTAACTCCATGGCCTAGACGAGGAGGACGCACCCGCTCATTTATCTCGATTCGTTCGTATCTGTGCCACCTTTGGTCTCAATGGCGTTCAACCAGATAATTTCTACCTTCACTTCTTTCCATTTTCGCTCACCGCCCGTGCTTCCCAGTGGCTTGAAACCTTACCCGCTAACTCGATTTCCACGTGGGACGATCTTCAATAGAAATTCCTAAAAAAATATCAATCGCCCGCAAAAGCCGCACGTATTAGGGAGCAAATTCACTCATCTCGCATGGACCCCGACGAGCCATACTACCTCGCGTACGAGCGTTTCAACACAATGTTGAGTACATGGCCACGACATAGTTTGACCGATTGGGCCATAATCAAAAAATTCTATAACGGTCTTCCTACGAGACGCAAAAACAGTTCAATGTTTCTGCGCGGGGGGGGGGGGGGCACATGATGGAGAAGCTGAGTATAGACGAGTGCAAGAGCCTTTTCGAGAGTTTTTCCATAGCCGAGCAGCAGAACCCCGGTGATCGTAGGGCCACTTTAGCTCCAACAAAACCTTCACTTTCTATATCCCGAGGAGTTCACCACATGAGTTCTGACACGGTTGCTCAGGCTCAGCTTGATGCTCTGCAGAAACAAATCAACGACATTAAACTACAACAACAGTCTAAATGTGAGTTATGTCGTGGAGGTCATGACACCATCGACTGCCCACTTTCCACCCAGGAGCAGGTGGATTTCATTTCTAACCGAACCAGTTCGGTAACTCTTTTCAGTCGGGGTGGAAGACCAACCCAAATTCTGGTCAGCGGGGTGGCGTGAACCCTTCGGGTTTTCAATCGCGTCAAAACCAGGATGGCGGGGGTGATGTAGGGTCAAGTATGAAGAAGATTGAGGAGATGCTGGCTGCACAAATGCAGGTGCTAAATCAGAACGTGAATCAAGATCAGGAGACGCAGCAAAATTTGAAGGAATACAACACACTCTTTAGGAACCAACAGTCGACCTTTCTAGATTTACAGCGTTCCGTAGAAGACATAGGAAAACAGGTTTCTGAGTTAGTGAATAAGGGAGGATCATTTTCTGGTAGTACACAAACTAACCCTAGTGCGACCCTTAAGGCAGTGAATACACGTAGTGGTAGAGGCGGAGAGCAAGACCCACTGGCGGAGGAGGAAGATCCGGTGGATGAGGAGATAGAGATGGAGACTCCGTATGGGAGGGCACACCCGAGGCTAGTCCCAGCAAGTACAGTGCCAACCGCCGAGTCTCCTGCACCTAAGGCAACAGAAAAGAAGAAGAAAAAGTTTGAACCGAAGGAGATAACCGCTAAGGATTTGAGGCGAGTTCCCTACCCCACCTGTCTCATCCAACAGAAGTATGCAAGAGAGTACGGTCAATTTCTCGACATGTTCAAACAACTCAAAATCAATCTTCCATTCGTTGAGGCGCTCCAGCAAATGCCCAAATATGCTAAATTCTTAAAGGATCTCTTATCCAACAAGAAAAAGCTAGAGACTCTCTCGACCATTACTCTCGATGAAAGATGTTCTGCGGTGTTCCAAAACAAGCTACCGGAGAAACTGACTGATCCGGGTATTTTCACGATCCCGTGTTTGTTAGGTAGCTCGACTGTGAACCACGCGTTGGACGATCTAGGCACTAGCATCAATTTGATGCCCTATTCGATTTATGAGAAGCTAGGCCTAGGAGATCCGGCCCCTACGCGCATGAGCATCTCCTTAGCGGATCGGTCCGTTAAATATTCACGGGGATTTGTGGAAAACTTGTTGGTAAAGGTTGATAGATTGTTTTCCTCGTGGATTTTGTGATCATGGACTTGGAGGTAGATGAAAAATGTCCACTCATCCAAGGACGCCCCTTTTTGCGCACCGCCAAGACATTGATCGACGTCTATGACGAGAAGATTACACTTCGTGTAGGGGATGAGACGATCACATTCGATATCATGCAGTCCATGAATATTCCATAGGTCAGGACGATTCCGTCTACTTCATTGATACTTTCATTTCCCATATGGATCGGTGCCTAGACTACATTTGTGGAGCAGATTTGGTTAGGAATGAGAGTGAGACCCCGGTGAGTGAGAACCGGGAGGACGATGGTGAGGCTCACCAGGAGGATGTCTCAACTGAGGGAGTAGAGGAGTGCTCTGAGGTTTTTGAGGGTAGTGGAGTTGAGGAATTAGGAGAGAAACCATATTTAGAGGAACCACCAGTCTTAGAGCTTAAGGAGTTACCCTCCCATTTAGAGTACGCATTCTTAAAAGGTGAGTCCCGTTTGCCAGTCATCATTTCTGCCACTTTGACGGAGGAGGAGAAGAAGAAGTTGATACAGATTCTGTGAGCGCACAAGCAGGCGATTGCATGGAGATTGTCTGATATTAAGGGTATAAGCCCTTTGTTTTGCACGCATCGCATACACATGGAGGATGAGTATAAACCTGTTGTCTAACCTCAGAGGCGCTTGAATCCAAACATGAAGGAGGTTGTGAAGAAAGAAGTTCTCAAACTACTGGATGCGGGATTGATTTATCCGATTTCCGATTCTACATAGGTTAGCCTAGTCCAAGTAGTTTCGAAAGGGGGGGGGGGTATGACGGTTGTGATGAATGAGAAACATGAGTTGATCCCGAGTAGGACCGTCACAGGATGGCGTGTGTATAGATTACCGTAAGCTTAACGATGCCACTAGGAAAGACCACTTCCCATTACCCTTTATCGATCAGATGTTAGAGCGTTTGTCGGGTCAGCAGTACTACTATTTTCTCGACGGATTTTCCGGTTATTTCCAGATTCCTATTACACCTGTGGATCAGGAGAAAACCACCTTCACATGCCCGTACGGTACCTTCGCGTATCGTCGTATGCCATTCGGGTTATATAACGCCCCGGCCACATTTCAGAGGTGTATGGTGGCCATTTTTCAGGGCATGATCGAGACTTCCATGGAGGTGTTTATAGACAATTTTTCTGTTTTCGGGAGTTCTTTCGATCAGTGTTTAGGTAATTTGGAGAGGATGTTAGCTAGGTGCATAGAGACCAAACTGATGCTGAATTGGGAGAAATGTCATTTCATGGTCACTGAGGGGATAGTTTTAGGTCATAAGATTTCTCGTGCAGGTATTGAGGTCGATAGAGCTAATATTGAGACAATTATTAAACTTCCACCACCCACTAACGTCAAATCTGTTAGGAGTTTCTTAGGTCACGCAGGGTTCTACCATAGGTTCATTAAGGATTTTTCCAAAATCACTAGACCCATGACCCGTCTTTTAGAGAAGGATGTTGTTTTTGAGTTTGATGAGAGTTGTTTGAAGGCGTTTGAGTTTATGAAAGAGAGGTTAGTGAGTGCGCCTATTCTGATAGCTCCCGATTGGAGTTTACCGTTTGAGCTTATATGCGACGCTAGTGACTTTGCGGTAGGGGCAGTTTTAGGACAACGTAGGGACAAACACGTTCATCCCATTTACTACGCAAGTAAGACCTTAGACAACCGCGCAGGAAAATTACACGACCACAGAAGGAGCTTCTCGCCGTTGTTTACGCATTTGACAAATTCCGTTCTTACCTCGTTCTTTCCAAAACCATCGTTTACACTGACCACGCTGTATTGCGATACTTGTTTGCGAAGAAGTACGCGAAACCTTGTCTGATTAGGTGGATCCTTTTGTTTTCTGAGTTTGATATAGAGATTAGGGATAAGAAGGGGGCGGAGAAAGTAGCGGCCGACCACTTGTCACGCCTTGAGGATCCTGAGAGAGAGAAGTTTAGGGAAGAGAGCATAGAAGCTGAGGGAAGAGCCGGTTTCTCAAAACTCATGAGGTAGAAGAGCTTAGGAATGAAGCGTATGAGAGTTCTTGGGGTTATAAGGAACGCACGAAGGCGTTACATGATAGTAAGTTGAGAGGTAGGAACGAGTTTAAGTGTGGGGATGGATTTTTTCTATATGATTCGTGTCTTAGGCTTTTTCCAGGTAAGTTGAAATCCCGGTGGAGAGGACCTTATGTTATTAAGGAGGTGTTCCCGTATGGAACGATTCAGTTAGAGTCAGATAGTGGAGTGTGGAAAGTGAACGGTCATAGATTGAAGCATTACATAGGAGGACCGGTTGAGACGGATGAGGCGAACTTGGTTCTCCACAAAATTGATGGAGAATGAGTAAGGTGCTAAGTACTCGGTGAAAATCCGAGTAGTAGAGTTTGTATAGTAGTTGCAAGTTCGTTTATATTATTTTCGTGTGTTTGCGTTTTTCGTTTTTCGTTTTTCGTTTTTTGTTTTTCGTGTTTGTTCGGTGTGTTGCGTTTGTGTGTTTGTATGATGTTTCAGGGAATTGAAGACTGCTAGAAGCGCGAATTCATGCGGAAATGGAGTCCCAGGTATGTCTTGGTTAGTGTTAAATTGCAGGACTTAAAAAACGAGGGTGATGAAAAATTTTGAAAACACTGAAAAAATGGCTAAGTATGGGAAATTTCAAAAATCCCCTGGAAATATCGTTCCAGGCGTATCGCCTGGGTTAAGCATTCCTCCAGGCGATACGCTTGGGGATAGGGTCAAGAAGTCGTCTATGGTCTGTAGGCGTATCGCCTCATATTGTGTTATTTGCAAGCAATACGCTTGCAAGTCACCGATCGAGAAAAAAATAACTCGGTTTAAAACCTTCCCCCGTCGACACTCTACCCTCTCTCACCCTCAATCTCATCTGAGCCCTAATTTCCACCCACCACCTACCACCGCTACCATCAACTCCATCGACCCACCACCTGCACCATCACCGAACCACCACCATCATCGACGTCCATCCACCCCCTCCGCTACCCTCGCCAACTCTACCTACCCACTACTACCTCTGATTCCATCGGCTATCACCACCATTCACCCGCCGCCCTCTCACCAACCGACGACCGCCATCCACCACATCCGACATCGCCGCCATCTCACCAACCAGCTATCACCACCACTGCACCCATCCGCCATCGCCGATTACTACCTAACCCTAGCCACCACCACCCTTTTTCTCCACCTTACACACCCGTCGTCGCCACCCCAACCACCTTCTTTCGACGTATCCACCGCCGCAGCCACTATAGGAGCTCTGGGGAGATGCCGCTACTGTGCAGACCACCACCATCACATTTCACTTATTGTTTTTGTTGCATTTCGCGATTTCAGGTAACCCTTATTTCCCTTGTTACATTGTGTATTTTCTTTCCTGTTTAGTTGCTAGTCGTTTAGAAAGGGCATTAATCCTTATTTTTGGATGGTTTTGACTGTACTCGAGGGGAATTCTTGCTAAAATTGGTTGTCAAGTCGTTAATACTTGCTATGAAGTCGGGGGTTCGTTAATACTTGCTATGAAGTCGGGGGTTTTTTATGGGAAGTAGGAACATGAAAGTGAAATATCCAGATTCGATCATCATTAGCGTTAATTAGTTGTGCGAGTTGATTATTGGTTGGGTTTTGTTTGGAATTATCATGTTTATTCAATGAATTTTGTTTGATTGATGTATCTAGTGATTCGTCGTTAGTTTGGGATGGTCAAGAGTTGGGATTCTGGTTGTTTTGGTGCTAAAATGCTACATCTAACAGGTTTTTCACGAAGAACTGGTTTGCTCTATAAACGAACGGGTCATGCCCGATTTTTCTAAAAGTTTTTGTTCTTTTCCTTTTTATTTAAAGTAATTTGTTTTTAGTCTTTTTAATTCAGTTTTTCGTTTATAAAAAAATGAGAAATTTCAAAAAAAATCAAAAAAATTGTTTGTGATTGTGTGTTGCTTGGATATCACTATTGAATCTGTTTGCAGGTATGGATGCTTCTGGTAGTGGGACGAGAAAGAAGCAAAAGACGACAAAGTCTATCCATCACAGGAAGAGGATCCAGTATTTGGCACAGGAGGTTTTACCGGATTACGAGGTGGAGCTGCCTCCGGTTGAGGAGCATCGGATTGAGGACCACACCCTGTTACAGTTTCAGGGTACTTATGAGGGGGAGCGATGTGAGGTAGTCATGCGCCTAGATTTGCTCCAACATAGGACATTTGATTGGGACCTTATGGATAGGATGGGATCAAGGGCTAGGTTAGAGCAGCTGCTAGATGAGAGGTGGAGGAGAGTCTTGGCTTGTGATGGACCAGTATCTGGAGTTGACCGTGGAGTTCCATTCGACTTGAAAATATTCTCTGAAGGAGTTTGATTCTCCGGTTACTATTTTGTTTGCGCTGGGTAGGCTAGGCAATTGTTTGAGATGTGTGCCTCAGTTTGTTGTAGCGTTAGGCTTTTATACACAGGAGGAGGTTGCTACATCTGAGTTTAGGAGGAGTTTGAGAGGGACGGCCAAGAAGGCCAAGGAGTTTTATGTGATAAATGGACATCTGAGAGCTTTCTGGGAGACGATTTATGATACGCCGTACACGACCAGGTTGGTGGCTTCTTCGATTAGTGATCCGTTTTTGAAGTATGTTCATAGGATTTTGGCATGTTCACTGATTGGTAGACGGGCTGGAGCTGAGAAGATTAACATGTTAGATCTGTTCTGTTTGAGGTCGTTGGTGGAGAGACACCTGACCAACCTCGCTATGGTTTTCAGTCAGTCAGTTGCCCGGCCTCGTAAGGGAGGGCCGGAGGTGAGGTTGGATCTGGGCTCGTATATTGGTAGGTTGGCAGATCACTTGGGAGTGTTGGAGAGATATAGACCTTCGTATTTGACTGCTGGACCACCAAAATTGCCGTATAGTTTACTGGATATGCGGAAGGCTGGTTTGTGTCCGTTCGATGATCCACCGAGATGGGTTGAGGTTGGAGCTCCTGCGAGGAGGAGGATTCCGTAGAGGGCTGAGAGGCCTCCGGTTGCTAGACCCGTTAGAGAGCCGAGAGCTGAGTCGTTGACATTAGATGCTGTTAGGGATGAGATGATTATGAGGATGGATCTGCAGGATCGGGCTATTAGGAGTTTGTTCATTTCCTAGGGATTCGAGGTGCCTGATTTCTTCTGGGTGGTTTGTTTGATATATATATATGCTGCTATGATATTGGTTTGCCTTGGTTGTTAGAATATGGTTTGTTAGTCGCCGCTTTCGTCTGTGATGATGTTTTTATGCAATTCTGGAGTTAGAGAATTTCGATTTCACGTTCGAATTGGAGGGCGAGGAACAAGACTCTTTTCATTCATGTCGATTCAATCAAGGGAGTCTGATCCATTTTTCTGTCTTTTATTTTTCGTCTTCTTTCTTTTGCATTTATTTATTTATTTTCTTTTTATTTTATTTTATTTTCTGCGTTGTTTCTCGGTTCACATTAGGGATAATGTGAGTTTCAAGTGTGGGGATGGGGAGACTACGTTTCGTGTCTCGTTAGTCGAGTCAGTCTTAGTGTGTTTGTTTAAAGTGTGAGTTTTGTTTGAAAAAAAATGAGAAAATTGGAAAAAAAATGTTTTTGATTAAATCTGCAGTTTATAATGGAAGATGATAGGTAAAACCGAGGATTGGTTGTCCGATTAAGGGCTTAAATGGTAAATATAGTTAAAAGATGAAAGCATTGCCGGTTAGTGATGTATTGGTAGGCCTAGCTGACTTAGTAAAGCTTAATTATCCCATTGTGTTTATTGTTGTATAAATATGTAATTAATCAGTCTGTTAGTGGGTTCCCATTTTAGGAGTGATAGGAATACTGAAACTGATGATTAGGAGGGAAGAGACCACTTTAGGCTAGATACTTTTATGTCCTTAGAATAGCCTGGCACACCAATGCGGTGGGGCCCCATTTTTCCATCATGAGCATATTAGGTAATAAATTGGTTAATACTTTTAGAGTGAAGGGGCAAAATACTCATGTACAAACTAAGGATAGTATCCCGTGGTGAGTGCCTCTGATGATGTTCTGGATCTCGCGGGCAAAATACTCACGTACGATTTTGGGGATAGCATCTCAAAAAGAGATACCTTTGATGATGTTCGTTGGTAATCTTAGTTAAAATTGACCAATTAGAAAGAAAAAAAGAGAAAAATGAAAAAATGTGAAAAAAAAGAAAAAAAAGAGAAAAAAATATAGTACTTTAGAGAATAAATGCTCAAAGTTTCACATTCCATCCAATTTCATCATTCTTTGGGCATTTCTGTATCTGATTTAAAGGGGGTGGGAAAAATCAAAAAGTTATATCTTTATTACCCTTTATTTGGACTGAATATGATTCGGGATTAGGTTGAACTTGATCTTTCTAGAGTGGGACACATAGGCAGACTGAAATATATCCGGTAAAGTATAAACACCTTGGGGGCTCAAAAGTTGGTGGTTGGGTTTAATCGGATCGAAATACCGATAATCGCTACCGGAATGTAAGTAGGCTTATTTAATTTGAAATTGATGAAATTGAAAATGTTGGAAGCCAATTACTCAGGTTATGATTCCATTTGCAGGTTTTTTTTGGGGACGAAAAAAGGTTAAGTGGGGGGATATTTGATGTGTTGTAAAACACATGGGTTTTCCTTTATGTTTTTGGGTCGTTTTGTGAGTCTTTTGAGTCATTTTACGTAGGTTTTTAGTTGTTTTTTAGTATTTGTGAGTCTTAATGTGTATTTCACGTTAAATTTGCAGTTTTAGTGCAGTTCCCGAGAGAAAACGAGCATTGGAGAAGAATTGAAGATCAAAAAGAAAAAAAGTGTTGAAAAGTAAGCACTAAGCGTATCGCCTAGTGCTCCTGAAGTTGTAGGCGATACGCAAGATTCTGAAAAGTCAAAGGCGGTGGATTAAGCGTTGACCCGACTATTCTGTCGCGTAGCGGCCTCAGGCGAATCGCCTGCTGATCAAGGCTCCTCCAAGCGATACGCTTGGAGGGTAAAAATCCGGGAAACCCTAGAAATTCAATTATAAATACAACGTGAGGGTTCCAGTCGAATAACTTCGATTCTGCCGTAACTAAGAGCCCTTGGAGACGATTCTGAAGCTGCTGATCGAGGAGGAATCCATCGGAGAGCTAGGATACAATCATTCATCACCGATTTCGGTTTCCGGGTTCCTATTCGATCTTGATTTTCGTTTTTGTTATTAGACCAGATCATGTTCTTGACTGAATTTACTGTTATTATTATGATTTCAGACATGTCAATTGTCTTGGCTAATTTTATTGTACCATCTAGACCGTTTGATGATTAGTTAATGTTTTTTCGACTTTTCTTGATTATGACGATTGTTTGATGTGTTGATAATCTATTGCAATCCCTTTAACTTTCTGTGATTGTTGCGTATGCATATTCCAATTAGGGTTTTGATTGTTAATTGGTGTTTGTGTTGCCTAAGAATGTCTTTCGGGTCGAGTAATGCATCTAAAGGTCTTAGCTTTAGGGTTTTCATCTACGGAATAGTTTAGGAGACGTCCCGAACTAGAACATTGATTGATAATTAGTATCTTGATTGTTATATTCTGCCTTGTTTAGAACTTAAAAGGGGATAAACTTGACAACTAGTTGGGTTGGTTAATTGTCTAGATTAGGATTGTCTCAAAAGGAAGTCCCCTAGATTAGTTGGTTAATTTGCTAGTTGTGACCTTCATAGTTGTTAAAGGTAGCTCCTTTTTCCTTAAGGTGCCTTAGATTAATTCCGCGGGTGGTTAGGGTAATTGAATTGGGATATACTTAAAAGGTGAACCAATTGATCGAGCGGTAGAATTATCGGTTAGGATGAACTTAAAATGTGAACTAACAAATCAGTGAGTGTTTTCCAACCATTATGATTCTTATCAATTACGTCCGGAGAGGATTTCGGGGGCTCATAGGTTTTCTATAGGTTGCATCTTTAGATTCTGATTTAGTCATAATTGTCATAGTCAAGGGAAGTCATTAGCATTAACTAGGATTCTAGGTCTAGGTGGTATTTTGTATCATATCTGATTTTCGTCTCTAGGTTTTGAGTTGTTGGTTTGCTTTCCATTTTTACTAATTTCTATTTTAGCCGTTTCTATTTTTAGTAAGTTTTAATAATTTAGTTAATTTTAGCTTAGTTAATTTTAGTTAATTTAATTAGTTGATTACTTCTTCAAATCAAAAACCAAATTTCACCGATTAATTAGTAATTTATTTTTCTTAGTTAATTTTGTCTTTTTAGTGTCTCTAGGGTTCGACCTCGGTTTACCGATAGCTATTCTACATTCGATAAGTTCGCTTGCCTGTTGAGTCGGTCTAGTAGTAGGTTAATTGAGTTTAATTTAGTGTGTCTAGGTCTAGGATAATTTAGTTTATTTTTATATGGATCGATTTTTGCACATCAGACTCATACGTGCTACTACCAGCGATTGTGTGTGATGCTAGCTTAGCATACGATCGATATTAGTTGTGGGTATAGGACTTGGGTTTCAGCAAGGGCTGATTTGGATTATGTCCAGGTATTATGTCTCTGGAGGTAAACCGGGTGTGGGTCGCTACCCATCTAGTTCACTATAAATTGACGCGTTGCTTTGATAAGAAGTCTGAAACTCTAGATCTTTGGTTATCATTAGTTATTTTGGTTTATCTTGTGTGATGTTCTATGTGAATCTGTGATTATATGGGATTTGAAAGGTATATATGTTGCACCCATTGCTCGCCTATATCTCCTAACCCCTAGTCTCGCTCCTAAAGTAGGGGAGACTGTGGTCTTTTATCTTTGGTTGGTCTTTTGGTTGGTCTTTGATTGGTCATAGTGTGTTCTTCAGATCTATTACTCATCTTCTGTTGTTAGCCCTAAGTTTTGTTGTGTCAAGCATAATTGTCCGTTGTTGCTATGTAGAATGGTTTGTTCTCTGAATGCGAACAGTACTCTCTTAAAAGTATTAAAGATGTGATGGGTTAGCCGTGGTAGACCCTATATATATGCATTGGTAATGCCTTTAGGATGCACTGGGAGTCGGATCGAGAACGATGTGTGTGTGTGGGTATGTCTCCGGTGGTTGGTTAAATCGCAATCCATTTTTTTTCTTTGTCACCATTTCTAACCTAACCCTTGCGGTTGGGTAAAGAATTGGCACCATCGTAATGATTCAGAAATCAAGAATATATTCCTATCCTTGCTGAAATCTTTTGTGTCATCTCTATGATTGATCTCAAATGTCAAAATGTGTTGGTTACTAAAACCCATTTTAACTATCATTTTTCTCTAAATTAGTAAGTCTCTTCTAATTTCAGGACGAAAATACCTAAAGTAGGCGAAACTGTAACATTTGCATTTTACCCGGTTGTAAAACCCGACCCATATAAAAATATTCTCATTTACCGATTTGCGAATTATGAAGTACTGGGAGAATTTTCGAGTATTCATATCTCAAAATAATGTTTTTAAATGACTCGTAATCATTTTTCAAAACAAAATATTTACTTAAAATCATTTGGATTCAAATGGGATCCCTCGAATAAAAAATAAAGCAATTTCCGGTTTTTACGAGATTTCAATATGCGATTCGCCGTTTACTGGGAATCTCGTATTTTCGCATAGTATGTCAAATCTAGTGTAATTATGAGTCTAATAGTCTCATATCATGTCGTGTGTCATCACATACTTGATCGGGTCGCGAAACATTGGTGATTTGCTTAAAAGTGATAAAAACGACAAAACCGAACTAAAATGCGTTATGTGCATTATTTTATTAATAATCCGTTATGTGTCATTTTGTGATCATTTTGATAGGATTAAATGTGGTTAATATGATGGTAATAATAAAATGGAGAAAATAGGAGAAAAAGGGACTCAAAAATACCAAATAACGAAGAACCGAGCGCGAAAACTAAAAACACAAAAGGGTGCCAGATCAGAAAGCCTATGCGGGCCGCATCACTCACTCTGGGAACCCTATGCAGCTCGCATCGTGCCCAGCACGGCAAAAAAAACCTATATTTTGACTATTTAAGCAATCTTTAATTCTCATTCTAGCATCCATGCTCCTCATTCTAATACCCCTAAAACCCTAATAACGGTTGTTTTCATCTAAGTTTAAGATGTTTGAAGATTAGGAGGTCAATTTGGGTGGTTTTGAGCATAAAAACGTGTCGGTTTTTCTTCTAAAAGGTTAGTTCTCTCAAACCAAACCTCCATCTTCATGGATCCATGTTTCTTCTTCATCAATATTGCATCTTTTTATGTTTATGAGCCTAGATTTTGCCATGCATGACAGATCTAGTGTTTCTATGTTCAAAAATATGATTCTTGTGATTAAAGTTTGCATCTTTCTTGATTTTTATGCTAGATCTTGATAGATCTAGACCATACACGAACTCTTATGCATAGATCTTCATAAAAATGGCTTATTAACTATAGATCTAGGGTTTGATCTAGAGGACTCACCATCATAATCATAGATCTAGGGTTTGATAATCAAAGATATGATTTTTATGCTTGAAAAATGTATTTTTCTTTATATTCATGGTTAGATCTTGTTAGATCTTGGAATGTTGAACTAGAATGCTTAGATCTCCATAAAAACACCATCTTGATCATAGATCTAAGAGTTTGTCATGTATTGATGGAAATCTCATGCTTAGATTTAGGTTTTAGTATGAAAAGATGACATTTTTTTGGTAATTTTTACAAGTTCCATGTTATACTTGTAATCTAATGTTAAATCTAGGAACTTTATCATGAAAAGTGGCATCATTATGTTAGATCTATGATTAGCCTTGTAAAAATGCTATGTTAATAATGGATCTAGAATATAGTTATGTGAAATTTTAGGTTTAGGAAAAGTCTAGAGTTTATTATAAAAATAAAATATATTTTTCATTAGATCTAGGATTAGATTTCTATAAAATGGCTAGATTAATATTTATTTTATGTAGTATGATGGAATCATGTTAATATCTGTGGATAGACATGTTAGGATGATTTTTGGCCATTAGATGATATTTTTGATCTCCATGAAAATAAATATATTGTTGCGACGTGATGAAAATAAATAAATAAATTAATATTTATTTTCCATCGTTGATCTAGATTTAGGTTTGACCCCATTATTCAATTAATTAATCTCATACGTTATCACTCAAATAAATCATCAATGAGTCATGAATCCGATCTTCGTGTCGTACGCTTTATTTATTTATTTTTCGGTGTTTTCCGCTACCGCGCGTTCGATCGTTAAGGTGATCTCCGAGTTTAACCTCGCGCCGTTATCTTTGTTTTCATTCTTGACATCTCCATTATCATGTGAGTATCATAGCCCCTTTTTACTTTTTTATGTCTTGGGGTGTAACATGTACCATATCAACTCCTGTTCTTGATCTATATATTTTTTAAAACCGCATGTGAATTCTATGTTTGATCTATGTGCTCTTGTATGTTAAGTTATGTGAATCATTGCTATGGATTTGGTTGTGTGTATTGTTCTTTGTTTGTGGATCATGTTCATGTTCACGTTCATAGACGTATCTCATTAACTTATTTGAGTTGGGGGTTACAATAATGGTTCCGTTGGTTTGGCAACTCACCTAGCCTGCCTGGTTTTGGCGCCAGGTGATTGAAAGCCTAAATTTCGAGGGCTTGAGTTACGTCGACCCCCATGTGCTTTAGTTCAGTACTTGTTTGCTATACTTGTGCTCATTAGACATCATTGAATCGCATGTTCTTAAATTATGATCGTATTTAAACCTATGATTACTCACCAACTACTTGTAGTTGACCCGTATGTTGTACATGTGGCAGGCTTTGTAGTTTGATGTCGATGATCTTGATGATGACACTTTAGGATGCATGTGGACTTAGTGAGATCTAAATTAAATGACTTAATCTGTTATCCATTGATGTTTTGTTTTTTTTGGATTGTATGTAATATTCGATTGCTATGAAATGGATTGATTACGAATATCGCAACATTTAACTAGTGTTGTGTGCATCTGGAAAATCATTGGGCCCCAACATATTCGGCTGTCGGTTATTGTGTGACATGCAGCGCTGGCCCAGATCTCTTTCTAATTAGCCTGCAGCCCATCAGGCAGGCCCAACTCACTGTTTTTTTTTCATCAGACAACCGACTTTTTTCATTCTAAGCCCCCATAAACCATAAAAAAAACCCATAACATATCTGGAAACATCTTTGAAGGATTGGGGATCAAGATTAAATATTTTTGGATTAAATATTGAAGATTTTGGAAGCATTTACGGTTTGCATTTCATCTATCTTTGATTTTTTTTCCAATTACTTTGTAATTGATGATGATGGTTAGCATAAAGATTATATTTTTATTGATTGTAATCATGTATCTTGATTGATCTCATTATGTTTCACCTAAACTAGACAACTCTAGCTCTCTTTGACCCATTCGGTTTGACATTTTTAATGACTTTATGTTTAATTTCTTGATGATGGTTTTAATTGTTTTTGATGATCACGCTTGCTGATTTGGTTTCTAATATTGGTGAATCATGTGGATTAATTGGCATGGTTGGTAGAACTACCTAAGTTAAGTGCTTTATCCATTGTTGACTAGTTTCACTTTTATTGGTCAACAGTTAATGCTTGCAAATAGACCTCATTCTTAATGATTCATGGATGATTAGGGGTTGATTTCATGATCATGTATATTGATTTGGTTCAAATTAATGACAAATCATGTGGATTGATTACCAATCTTAAGTAGAACTACTAAAGTTGGTTAATTTGTCTATTTGTTACTCGGTTGACTTTAACGGGTCGGATGGGTTAATACTTTATAGAAGACCTCCTACTTGTTTGTTATCATTGAATTGGGACTGTTTTAGTGTACATCCTTGTGGATTAGGTTGGACCAGACATTTCCCTTGCTAGGAGCTAGCTTTGTGTTGTTTGGTAGGTTAGATTGCTTATGACCGTAAGATTCGATCCTTCTTATTTATGTTGGACGGTTTCTAAGCCATAAACCTTTTGAGTCATCACCATTGCATGATATAGGTATTTCTTATAGAGACCTCTTTAGTATTTGCCCATTTCATGTAGGATTAGTTGACTTTAACCAAAGCAGTTAATCCGGCAAGCACTTACGCATAGTTTGCTATTCACGTGTCATTTAGGATCGCTTGATTACTAGGGGGTGTCTATAGCCCTAGATAGTCCGGTTTTCCTCATTAGACGATAGCGTTTAGGGTATTTAGTCAACCCGAGGGTCTTAGTGAGTCTAGAGTCGAGTCTAGGTGATGCATCTTCTTTCCTGATTTTTTAGCGTGTTATCCGGTTTTTGGTTGTTTTTGGTTGTTTTTGTCGGTTTTAGGTATTCTGCTTAGTTTTTAGCTTTAGTTCACCATTTCAATATTATCGCTTAAATATTAGTAACGATTCGGTATCGGGACACTGTTGAGCGTCCATGGATTGATACTCGGTACTTACCAATATTGTATTACATACGATGGGTGCACTTACCCTAGTGTGTAGTTAGGTCACTCGGTGATTACCATTTTAAAACTTGACCAGATTTCAATAGACCAAATTTTACACATCATTTAACTTCTTAATTTTTTCGCCGGTGAGAACCTAACTTGTCAAAGTTAGGGTTTCATGTTTCAAAAGTTACCGTTTTAGTCCAGGTTTTTCTCTAAAAAAAATATTTTTCACTTTTTGGTCTTTAAGGTTCATTTTAGTAACTAAATATGTCAAAGTTTTCTATTTGAAATCAACGGCTTCATGGACCCAAATTCACAAAAAGAATACGTTAAAGTTAGTATTTTTGGGTCTTGAAATCTACATTTTAGTGTCCAAATTTTTGTTTCATAAAAAATGTCTTCAGAAAGCTTGTTGGTAATTTGTTTAGTTAAGTTTTTGTTGTCTCAAAGCATGTTATAGCGTGTGACCATAAAACCTAATTTCATAAGTTTTACACCAAACAATCCATCATAATCCAAAGATTTCATGTTTTTCCAATTATTTTTGTAGTTGTGTGAGCGGTGGATTGTCTACTCGGTCGTATAGAAATCAATATAAAACGAGAAACATGAGAGGTAAACACAATGAGACTTGTATTAAGACCACAGAGAATTACACACACACTTTCACACAGTAGATTGGACGAGCAGTTCTATTTCTAAACAAGACTAAGCTATTTATAGTTGAACCACTCTATGCAAATACACGATCATCCGAACTGCCAGTTCGGACAAGTTCGTGTACATCCGAACTGGCAGTCCGTGTCAGTTCGGAAAGGCACATTCTTGTAGCTCTTCGTCTTGTTCTTGATACTTTACATGATGACCAAAACATGCATCAACAAACTCCCCCTCGACATGTGGAGTATTAATCCTCATATAATCTTGTATCTTTAATCAAACTTTCACTCAACTTGACGATTGTAGAGCGTGTAAACTTTTTATCAACAGCTTTAGAAAACTTGAAGTTGTGACAATCTCTTTCCACACAGAAACCTGCCAACATAAATAATCTTGGGGCAAAATGTCTCTTCGAGACTCCAAGATATTTGAATTTTGAAAATTGAATTGTATTCCGTGTTGATCAATCGAAAACAAATAAGAAATAAAATCTTTTTGATTTTTAGAAACTTTATATCAAAACACACCTAAAATCTTTTTGGTAATTTCTGAAATGAAAAGAAAATGCAAAACAGAATTAGACACTATTTTTGTTTGTGAGAAAGATCATGACTTGGGATCATATTGGACATAACATGTTGAACTACACTTCAATTTCGATTATTGCACCAAATAAGCCATGTCAATTGCATATATAATTTGTCCAACTTTAAACTCGGGCATAATCATACTCGTAACATCTGGATATGTTAAGGCATTGATTAAATTGTTTTGACCAGTGTACCTCACACTATCAGACGTACTCAGATATGTTTTTGTTTATCACACTTTGTAATTTCACTTGTGATTTAACACATAGTGATTAAATTCATGATATTGTCAACTGTGTTCCATGCAAAAAGAAATAATAACGTTAAATCGTCTACCTTAAGGTCGATCTTTCGATACGCAGATAAGGCCTCAGATTTAACAAAATAAGAAAATAAAACAAGTTGAAATTGTATAACCCAACAACAATCCGGTCGGTACTCCCATACACGCAGAGAAATTCCGATGAGTTATACGAAACACCAAGAAAATAAGCAAAACCGTAAATGAACAACTATCAGGTCGGTCTTGTGGACACGCAGAGATAATCTGATCATTTAAGAAAAAAAAATCAAACAAGTTTAAATTTTTGCAAAAAGAACACATGTATACACAGTGACTTCTCATTTTTCTTTTTCACATATCTTTTTCTTGATATATCTTAAAATCCACATCAAGATGTTGTCCACTAGGTCGAGCATCAGATTTAGTGTATATCACATTTGTATACTGTCTAATTTGCCGAGCCTACCTAACACATCGAACAATGGTCTTATGTTGCACTTACTTTATCCATGAGTCTATAACACCCCAAATTTCACAGATACATGATATATATATATATATATAGTAAATACGTGTTTATACTATAAATACGTGAGCTTAATTGATAAATGTGGTAAGACTATGCATTAGATAGGTTACATGCGTTAAATACGTGTTTTATACCTAAAATAATGAAATATGCATAAAACGGATGTGTTAAACGTTAAAGACAGTAAAATATGATATGAATATGTGTTTATATGAATAACATGTTGATACATGAATCATTTGATGGATATATACATGGAAATACGTATGTTAATAGTTAACGGAAAAGTCAAGGGCTAAAAGCGTAATTATTATAAAGATATAAACGGATACAAGTATTATACGTGTTTATATTTATTATAAGTATTTTGAAGCTTAGAAATTAGTAAAAATATATCCTAATATGATTCATAACATAAAATGATAAGTATTGTAAAGTTTAAGCGGCTAGAACGTAAATTAGTGAAAGATATATACTATATTTATACATAAATATATTCCTCGTTATATGTAACCGAACCTTAGACAATGTTAGAAACATGTCTAGGAATGTTTTAGGACTTGAAACAATAACTACATCAAAAGATAAGGGGTTAATATGCATTAAATAGAAGTTGGGCGACTAAAAGTGTAATTTATGTAAATATATATACGTACGTATATATATATAATCGAACGTATCCCGAACCTTAGAAACCTTTAGAAATATACCCTTAAGTGTTTTATAGCATAAAATAACAATCGGTAGAAGTCTGGGGGCTAAAATGTAATTAAAAAGCAAGAGGGACTAAAACTGCCAAACAACCATAGTTGGCTCGTGGTACGCGAAGCCTGGCTCGCGGTATGCGAGCCGTTCAGCGACCATATTCCTCCTTTAGGTCGTTTTTTGGCCACGTCTCTTAACTTGTTACTCAAAATTCGTCGTCCACGCGTCGTTTCTGGACAGCTAATCACCATGGACACTTGGAGGGGTCTTGTATGAACCAGAGGAGTATAAATACTCGATCTAACAGTCCATCATCCTCACCAGTTTACTTGAATTCCACCATAAAAATCCTAAAAACGAACCAGACCTTCTTCTGTGAAGTTCGACCACACGGTGTGGAATTGGAGGCTCAAATTCAGCAGTCAAGCATCACTGGGTGTATGATTAACAATAACCTCTTTCAGTTTTGGCTAAATCGATCTCTACGTATGTTTCTAAAAATGTGTTAAAATTAGGGTTCTTGAGCTTGTTTTGTAAAGGGGCTTTTACATATATACCCTTACTAAGTCATTTTATTACATATATACCCAAGCTTCAACCTTAATTACATATATCCCCTTCCTAACCAACATATATTACACATTTATCCAATTCATCTAAAAAAATTTGTTAAATGACTATTATACCCTTAATGAGTATTTACATATTATCCCCTTCTAATATCATTAATATTTAAATATGGAACAAATAATCATTAGTATGATTTTTTCCAAAACAATGAAAGAAATTGATTAATATGAAACAAATAATGCTACTCTACATTGCTACAAATATGGACAAAATTCATTTCTAAAAGAATGTACTGATGTTCGACTTTTTTTCCTAAACAATGCAAAGACATTCAACCAAACACTAATAAAAAAATATGCTACTGTAAATAGGGTAAAATTGGACCAGGTTTAGTTCATTAAGAGGTAACGGCATGGTTACGGCTTGAGGGTCGCGGTTCCGGCAATTTCGGAGGCTGTTCTTATCTTTGCCGGTTTTGAAGTTTCTTGATCTCAGGTTTAATGAATTTGAGGGGTGTGTTTCGGTTAAGCTGTTTGATAATGAACTTGATGCGGGTTTTTTTAATGACAACCGGTTTAAGTTCGGTATCCCGTCAAATTTGGGTAACTCGCCGGTATCGGTACTGGTTTTGGCAAACGGTGATTTGGGTGGGTGCCTTCCGACGAGTATATGTCAAATGGGGGCGATGTTGAATTGAATTCACATTCTTAGTTCTTAAATAAAATTATTTTTATTTTTCTTTTAAAATTAGAAAGGGTAGATGGGTAATTTTATAGAAAATGGGTATATATGTAATTAAAGTTTAGCATTGGGTATATATGTAATTAAGGGGCTTAGTAAGGGGATATATGTAAAAATCCCTTTTGTAAAATCTGGGTAATTGGGTTGGAATTAGGGTCTGAATTTTTGTAGGTAATCCTAAAATGATGTATTTTAAGAAAGCCCTTAGTTTATTTCACAATTGGAAAATGTTTGGTAATGGTTTTATTAACGGGTCAAAATTAGGGTTTTCGTAACGTTGTTCCGCCCAAATTGAGTAAACGGTGTCGAACTAAGCTTTGATATATAAAAGGATATTATAAAATGTTATAATTGGTTTGAAAAGAAATTGAGTTTTGATAATAAAACAAGAAATACGCGAAATTGGGGTTTCTAAATATGGATAATTTATATAAAATAATCTGGAGGGTATGGGGACTAGATTTTTGGTCTTATAACACACACACACACATATATATATATATATATATATATTAAGTATATATGAGTTTAAAATTGATAAATAATAAAGTATTAAAGATACCGAGTTAATCGGATATTTAGAAGTTCGTGCGGACTAGAAGGGTAGGCGCCTGTACACTGGGATTTCTGGCAAAGCGGGGGTGTCACATAAATCCCAACTGGGACCTGGCATACCTTACTGGGCGATCCCGGTGTGAGCGTTTACTTATAGGAATGTGCGTCTTCATATTATCAATAAAAAGGTTATTATGCTTATAAGGGCATTTTGGTCATTTTGGCCTTAAAAGAGACAAACCCTAATAAAATATTATTAAGATAATAAGATATAAATAAACATAGGTATTTTTTATAATGACCTTGCATTAATGCGATCTGATACGCGATTAGATTAATTGTGGACCATAACGGAGGTTCTGTCTGAATAACCGATTAAAGATATAAGGTGAGTTTCTACAAGCCCACTTTTAAATGTTTTAGATGTTTTCGGGCTGGTATACATACAATATTTATGAAAATATATTCAAGATAATTGTGACTTGATATATACGTGTTATATGATGAAATTGTTGCTGAATTGCTTATACGTGTTATGCAATTATGTTGATTATAATGTGATGTGTATATATTTGCTTTGAAATTAGGTAGCTAAGTGACGAGGAAGTTGTTAGTAAACGTTTAGTGAATATGTATGATTATATGAGAACAGATGGTGCATTTGCTTGTATTAATATGTGGTGGATACACCGCTGGTACATCCTATATATATTCATAGTAATATAAGTTGCCCGGTATATTGGGAGTGTGGAGGATACGTCGCTGGTATATCCTGTATACATACACTAACGGTAAATTGAGGGATGTGCATTTGTTTCAGTATATGAATGCCTTATCACTGTTTAATAACCAACCTAAAGCATCTGGTTATTTAACTAGGGGTAGGTAGTGTACATGATCAGAGATTAAGTCATTAAGATGAGAAAATGACCTAATAGATTTAAAGCAGGAGTTGCTACTAGAACCTAATAGAGTTAAAGCATGAGTTGCTAATATGACTTATTAGAGTTAGAGCATGTGTTGCTACTAAAGACGAAGGGTCGGTGCTTCCCCATAGTGGTGGCTTAGGGAACCGTGTACGGACGGAGCGACAGTCGGACATCGCAAAAGCTATCTTACGACAAGGTAGGATGACGATTGCAGTGGTGGGCGAACCTTTCGAAGGAGATGAAGAATGAAGAGACGCTACTTCCCCATAATGGTGGCTTAGGGAACCATGTACGGACGGAGCTGCATTGGGTCGTTGTAATAACTATCCTTCGAGATGGGATGAAGTGTGTAGTGGTGGGCGGAGTCTTCATGGAGAACCAAAATAGTTGGTTAAATATAGTGACTTAGAAGTTAAGTCTAGGGTCATGGTTAAGATAATAGGATATATTATCATAGTGAATACGTGTTAGGATTTATATGTGATTTATATATGTGTTGTGAAACCCAGGTAAACACTTAAAACGGTTTTGAACTAAACAACAGAACTCACCAGCGTAAGCTGACTTTTTAAAAGTATGTATGTTAGGTTCTGCAGAGACGTTTAGAATTAAAGGCACAGATCTTGTGAGGACAGATAATCGGGAAAGCTATCAAGGAAGAGTTTCTGGCAAGCTGGCCTAGTTATAGTTTTCGTTATTGTAATTATTTGTAGTTATGTACAATATCTTACTTACTGTAGTACTTGGCTTATATAAATAAAAAGTTTTAAATTTCTGTTGCTTAATATCTCTGTTGATACCTTGTGTTCATGAGAAAATCCGATACGTGATCTCTCCTGGTACCAAGTCTGAGAGTGGGCGTCACAGAGTCAGACATCGTTAGCCAATGTACCATCATTTCCCAATCATGTCGGATACAATTTCTCAATTTTCAATGTTTTTGTCTTTTCAAATTTTCTCCCCCTAAAAATGACAAACTCTATTTTTTAGATTTTCATTTTTACTATTTGAAAAACAACACACTATTTTTGTATTTTTCAAAGAAACAAACACCCCCTCAAACTGAGACGGAGTAAAAAACAAACAGAAATTGATCAACCAACACGAATAATAGCAGTTTAGCATTATGAAGAACATAATTTTGATTTGGAAATGCAGTTTAAATTATCACAGATATTCCACCACCAGCAATATTTCAATTACTGATAGGTCTTCCTGAAATACTTGCTGACACCAAATAAAACATTAGTCGCTCTGGGATCGACCCGATTCAACAGCGTCGGGTCGCCCGGTGTCTTCCACATAGTCATCGGTGGCCTTGGAAACAACCTTTGGTTTCCATATCAGTGACGATTTTGATTTTTTATCAGAACCAGAATCAGTGTCAACTAGCGTATTTGGTTTGGACCAAAACGGCTTACAAGTTGATTTGATCGTTAGAACCATGGTTCATCAAAAATTTGACCATTATTATCCACATATTTGGCGGTGTTGTGGATATATGCGGTCGTTGGACAATCAGCAGCAAGATGTCCAGGTTCACAACATGCATAACAAATTCTTTCACGAAGTTGAAAAATATTTGAAAAATTCTTTGAATTTTTAGAACAAGAAGAATGATCAGAACCAAAATTATCAAAGAAATCATAATAGGAATCATACCTCGGAGATTGACTCCGCGAAGAAACCTTAGATTCAGATGAAGAACCTCCGGAAGAATAAAGAACTTGTTTTGTCGGAGATTGTGATTTCATTTTATTCTTGATCTTTAACACCTTCTCGTTCTTCTTTGATTGTTGAGCTTGAACATGAACTTCTTTAACCTCAAATGCCAAACCTTTGTGCTTATACCCAGAAATCTTTGCAGATCCAGATTCAGAACTAGAAGCGCTTCTCTAGTAAATTTATCTTTAATTCCTTCAGTTTGTTATCATGCACCAAAGATTTAATAACTTCTTCTTCAGATGAGTTACTTATAGATTTCTCAACTTCACCAAAGATGTTTTCATCTTTCAAAAATGATGAACTGGAATCAAACTTTGGAGCTTCACCAAATGTAACTTTCTTCTTTAGATTATTTTTCTTCTTCTTTGCTGGTGTTGCAAATTTGGAATAATTAAGAAAATTAGCTTTAGGATCAAGAGGAGCAGATGTAAATTCAGATAAATCCACCGGTTGAGGAACCTTATGAATATCATCCTCTTTTGAACCCATCTTCACTCCTATCCTTCTTATACAAGAAACTTAGCAAAGTTGGTGATAAGTTGCAGTTCTTGACTTGCCTTTGCAATTCCAAAATTTCCAATTTCAATTCGGAAATTTTCTGTCGAGCAGCAAACACCTCTTTTTGTGACTTAATGAATTCTTCATTGAGATCATTATACTCATACGTTTGTTGTTTTCTGATTTCACATTCAGACAAGACTTCTTCAAGAAGTTTCTCCCATTTCTTTTTAAATATCTCCACATCCTTCGTCAACACTTCATTCTTATCTCTGAGAAGAACATTTGCATCCCGCGAAGTGTAGATAATTCTTATTGAAGTTTCAAAATTGTATCAGCAGATTCAACAGCAAGTGCATTGGCTTGTTCATACTTCTGTTGAACTGGATAACTCTTTTCAAATAACGTCTCAAAGTCTTGAGCAACTTCCTTAGCTTCAGCTTTGGCCTTTTCACACTCTTCAATCAACCCACTCTTCTCTTTTACCAAATCTTCATTCACATGAACCAAATCATAATATTTCTTCTGAAAACCTTCCAACTCTTTCTTTAAAACAACAATTTATCAGTTCATAACTGAGAATCTCTTTCTAAATTTGTTGTTTTGTTGCGTAGACTCACGCAACCAAGACATTTAAATTCTTCAGCCTTTGAACTATTATTCACCTTTGTTTGAACCTCTTCGACCAGTGATACTTTGGAACTTGAGTCAGAATTAGTTAGAATGCTATTATCTAAATGATGAGCTGTTAAAGCAACCTTAATATCAGCATGTGGCATTTTTCTAATTTCAGAATCTGCATTCCAGGCAAATTCATTTGGATGCCAAAATATCTCTGTCATTCTGTCATCAAAAGAAACAGATGCTTCTTGATCTTGATTTGGTGAATGTATAACCAGATGAGCATGTTGACCAGTCTTCAATTTATTGTCAGTTGACTTTGGGCATTCTCGGGCAAAATGTCCATATATTGAACAATTGAAACATTTAACCTTTGATTTATCTAATCCGATCTTTCCATCTTGATTCAACCTTTTCTTCCCGGTTCTGTTAAAGAATTTCTTCGTTCTTCGAACCAACATAGCATACTGCCAATTCAAATCCATCTCTTCCAAATGATCATAATCTATCTGATCATAATCTTCGTTTGTCAATTCTGCATTACTCACTAAGCCAGTAATAACTCTAAAGTATGAAGATACCAATGCAGACATTAAAGCCATATAATCATCAGTTGTTTGAACAGATAAAGCATTTTGTGTTGATGAACTAGGAACTGAAGCAGTGCAACCAGAAAAATAACTAGAATTTTCAGATTTACCGGCGATGAATGCTGTAGGAGGTGCGGAATTTACAACATTTGACTTCCCAGCATTGAGAGTAGAATCATTTTCACCATGATACATATCAGGATTCTGGATTTGTGCAGGAAGTGACTTATTCACAATTAACTCCATATTGCTTGCATTCTTTGAATCAAATCATTGAAAGATAAACCTAAATACTCTTTATCATGGGTAATCATCATAACATAGTTTTCCCACTTCTCGGGTAATGCCTCCAAAATCTTTTCTTTCAAATCAGCATCTTCCTTTGTAAGACTCACCAAACTCATCTCACTCATCAAATGTGAAAATCTTGCAATCAGATTAGAAGTTGACTCATTCTGATAATGTTTGAAGCTATCAAATTCCTTTTTTAAAACCTTTTGGCGACTTTTCTTGTATTGGTCATTACCCTCACATCTCTTCCTTAAAGCATCCCATAAACTTTTTGATGTATAGTTAGCAGAAAATTGATGTAGCAACTCTTTGGGCAATGCCATTGTCAAAGTACATATGCCTTTTTCTCAGCTTGATACGCTTTCTTTTGTTTAGAAGTGAATTTCATTTGAAGAATTCTCCAGAAGCATCCTTAGGATAGATGTATTGTTCAGTGAAAGTCAACCATATATCAACATCATTCGTATCAACATAAGCTTCAAAACGTTTAACCCAACTATGATAATCTTCCAATTTCAACAATTTAGAAACTTTCTGACTTGTTCCAATTTTATTATCATAGTTCATCATTGTTTGCATTGTAGCTTGCTTTGAATTTTAAATTGCTAAAACGCTTGAAAAACCGACATCTTGAATGAATTTGGTTACTGGTCACCCGACCCTAAACCGAACTCAAAACTGATTAACCGAACTAAGTCGAACCGGATCCAAACTGAAGTAAACTGATAAGATTTGAACCGAACTCAAACGAACTAAGCCGAACTGAGTCTTTATGTAGACGAACTGAGATCTGAACCAGAAAATAGCCGAACTTAATCCAAACTGAACCAAACTGACCGAACTCAATCCGAACTGGAGACGAACTATCAACCAAACGTATCTGAACCCTGACTTCATCTGAACTGAAAACGAACCAGTTAACGAACTCAAACAAACTCTCACTTTGGTTGACTAATAGTGTCCGAACCTAGGCAAAACCAACACTTCGGAGCAGTTATTTTTGTGAACAGTCAGATCTCACCCGAAGTCAGACGAATCGAAACCATTTTTGACTCAAATTTCACGATTTTCAGTGTTTTCAAACGAGATTTTCAGCAGTAACACAGATAAACTCAGAAGGAACGAATTAGGAGAAGATTTTTCACAAAAAGCACACTCGAGATGATCAAACGAACACAAAAACGAGTAGATTATTCAAAAAACCCCACTTTTTGACTTGAAAAGCTGAAAAACACAGATTTCTGGACCAGTAGAATGAACCGAATGCTCTGATACCACTTGTATTTGCGTGAGCGGTGGATTGTCTACACGGTCGTATAGAAATTAATGTAAAATGAGAAACACGAGAAGTAAATACAATGAGACTTGTATTAAGACCACAGAGAATTACACACACACTTTCACACAGTAGATTAGACAAGCAGTTCTATTTCTAAACAAGACTAAGCTATTTATAGTTGAACCACTCTATGCAAACACACGATCATCCGAACTGTCAGTTCGGACAAGTTCGTGTACATCCGAACTGGCAGTTCGTATAAGTTTGGACAGACACATTCTTGTAGTTCTTCGTCTTGTTCTTGATACTTCACATGACGACCAAAACATGCATCAACAATTTTAACACAATAGCATTTAACTAACCATAACATGTTCATCATCAACATATCATTAAAATACTAATTGTAGAATATGATTTTAGTAAGCTTTTTATCAACAAATCGTTAGGTTTTTTTAACAAGGTCTTGAATCTATGCATGATATCATCATATGTTACTCTATTAAGTGCAATAACACTAACACAACACAAGAAATCCGAAAATACACATGGTAAACCCAAAATACTTCACAAAGTTTACTATTTTGAACAAAACACAAGATTTAATTAAGGGATTCATCAAGACATTCAAGTTTAGGGCCATAGATGTGTTTATGATCATGAAACAAGAATTAGATCATAGAAATTAACAAAAGAAGCAAGAAATCCTCACACTTGAATGTTAAAATATGACTCTTTTTTTATTTGTTTCTTGGGTGTTTTATTAGTTTGATACATTCATAGATTTGTACCTTTTACTATAACAATTTTAAATTTATTTGAGATTATATGGATTCGATTCGAATTAATTCCGTTTGAATTCGATTCGATTCATATTCAGTTTTCGAGTTCAAATCGAATTCAAATTCAAGTTTTAAAAATTAAAATTCAAATAATTCGATTCGATTAATTTGAGTATTCAAAGTTCGATTCGTTGAACACCCCTAGTTTAAAGTGATGTTTGAAATTATGGTGGTTCTCCGTTATTGTAACTTGCTGGTTCAGGTTCACACTCTTCAAGTGACCAATTAACTATGTCACATCTTTCATCCTCGACAATTATATTGTGTAATATAATGTATGCCAACATTATATCACATATAACATCCACCTAGCCTGAAGGACACTGAAGGCTATCTCCACATCCTTTCTTGCTGACTCTTGACATTATTTTTAAATACTTCTTTTTCAAAAAAATAATTTCTAGAGGATATATGAAATTTTTTACTAGTGTTGCTCATTTTGGATATATCCTATCAACAAGATAGTACCCTTTTGTGTACACCGTTCCGTTCACTTCAAAGTTACAGTTAAGTGCATTCCCTAATTTTTTTTTTTGAAAACATTGGAGTCGACTGAAATTAACATACACGACTCAAGTCAATATGCAGGGAAGGCGGGCAACAAGCTGCGCCGCTAACCCTTTTTGAATAGCAAACCCTAGACGTATGAAAACAATAAATAATGCATGCCATATCAACAAGTCATGTGAAGCAACTGCCTCATGCATGATGGTTGGATGGCCATGATCAACCCGGTATATTGGCCCCTTTATACCGTTGGACAATTTTTCCAACTCCAATGCATACATTCAATGCTTCCAAACATTCCGAGGAACCCGTGCTTCGCTTGATGGTATGATACTATACGATTAATATCATCTTGGGTTAGAATTTTTAGGTACTCAACTGAATACACATCCACAATAGATTTACAAAATTTGTGTAGATATTCGATGGCAGTGCTTTCACCAATGCGTATGTATTCATCATATTGGTCAACTGAAGCACCATACACCAATTGATGAATAACATAAGTGACTTTTCATCTGGGTGAAAAGAACCTTTCTACCCACAACATCATAACGTTGTGTAAAAAACTTAAAATTTCAAACTTACTTGGTTCGGAAACCTCGAAAACAATTTGGTTAAACAGACGAATGTGTAAGGAAATATTCCCTTTAGGTGAATTTTACTGGAAATGTTAAGTTAAACTTGCTCTAAGAGAAGTTCAGCCGGAAGCAAAGTTCCGAGAGAAGCAAGTTGTTCCGGAAGAACCAAGTTATCTCGGAGAATTGAAGTTAAGTCGAAATCATCAGTTAACTCGAAAGATTCAAGTTGTTCCGAATAAGTACTTGATCTCGATGAACATAAGTTCTCTCGGAATGAGAGTTCATCCGAAGTTGACTATTCTTTTGTACTTACCTCGGGTCTGACATAAAGCACTGTTGCAATTTGATTAACGAACATGTTTCCTGACGCCGCAAAAGTTGTCTAACTGTCTTATTGTGATTTCTATCCAATGTATAACTTCTGTATTAACCGGATTATATGTTTTATGTACTTATAGCTCAAGATGACCTTAGGGAAATCAATGGCTATCATTGAGATTGAGGTACCAATTTTGAATCCCGGCACCTTTATTTTTTTTTCTTTCAACTTTCTCTTGCTTCCCTAGTTTATATTAAAAAAAAACTTCAGTTAAAACCTAACCAATTAGTTGTTGCCGCTCAACGGTAAGTTATTAAGATGCAAACAAAGTGAAAGGTCCCGGGAACCTATTTAATCTTTTTTTATTTCTTTCAAACCATTTTAATTATAATAAATAGTTAAATATATTTGGTTTCGTGTTTACATTGAATACATTATTCAGTAAAAACAACTATATTTGTTTTTTACATAGTGGTTACTCGTTAGTTCTTTTTTTTTTTTTTGAGACTAAGCTCTTAAGTTCAAGACCTTGGAATTGATATTTCATTTTCTTTCTTTTTTTTTACCTTTTATAATAAATATTGATCTGCGAAAAGAAACTGATGTGCAAAGTCTGTTTTTTTTTTTTGAGTTCTTTTACCTTTTAATATTTCTCGAGCAACTCGTTCTCCTATCAGTCTCTCTTAGCCTGGCGAAGCTAGAAATTTTAAAGTGGGGGGTCGGGATCTAAATATTTTTTTTTCCTAACGCCAATTTTTGGGTAATTTTTGAAATGGGGGGTCGAAACCGGAGTATATCGAAAAATTTCTACACGAAAATTATATACCCCGTACATCGCAAAAAAAAAATTCGGGGGGTCGGGCGCCCCCCCCCCCCCCCCCCCGGCCCCTTAATAGCTGCGCCATTGCTTAGCCCGTTGCTCTTATTTTTCTGATTAGCGACATTATCAGTCGATTCAGGTATGGTTAATTGTAGCATATATTTGTATTGTTATTATGTGAGCAACCCAATCCGAACCCAATAAATAGAAAATTTCAATATTTAATTATTAAAATTTTAACCATAAAAAAATGAACCAAAAAACATGAAGGGAGCTGAAGGGTCTACCTCCAAGTCCGGCTGGATTCCGGTGGTCCGGAGAAAGCAAAAACAAGGGAGAAACGGAAAGGAGAATGGAGGTCTCAGAGAAGATCTGGTGGTTTTTTACGTCAACAATATTCCGGAAGGCTGCTCATGTGGAGTCCTGCAAAGAGAATGCTCGAACTTTGGCAAGGTTGAAGACGTTTTCATAGCCAAAAGGAGGAACAAGGAGGGATTGTTGTTTGGTTTCATCAAGTTTTCTGGGGTCCATGATAGGTGGGAGTTGGAGAGAGTGCTTAACAAGATGAAGATTGGGAACAACAAGCTCTCGATTAACCTCGAGAGATATGGCAGAGATGGCGCTCCGGTGGTCCTAAACAAACCCCCTGCATCTGGAAAGGCTAAGTTGACCGAGTCTAAGCCGCAGGCTCCTCCTTTAAACCATCCCCTAAGGTCATCGGGAGTTTCCTTCGCTAGTGTGGTCACTGGGACTGGTCCTTCTTCACGGGTCTTATGCAAATCCCTGAACCTGGGGGACCTTGTGACGCCGGCATTCAAAGAATGGTCGGGTAACGCTCTCCTGGGGCGCATTTCCGACCTCACTCACCTATGCAACTTGGACAAAATTCCGGGAAACGAGGGCTTCGACGAGTTCAAAATCAGATATTTGGGGGGTTTCTCGGTTCTTCTTACCTTCCCTAGCCCCGGGCTCGCCTCGGAATTCTTGGAGGATGAAGTCAGATGGAGGTCCTGGTTCTCAAGATTATCGTTCTGGAGGGGACAGTCTTTTGGGAATGAGAGGATCGCTTGGTTACGTATTTTTGGGGTCCCTCCGCAGCTTTGGGACGGTAATGTTATGGATCAAATAGGTGGTCTGTTCGGTTCTGTGATCCAGCACTCGGACGCAGACACCACAGACGGGATAATGAACAGCTCAAAGGTGGGGGTTCTGGTTGAAGGGGGGAATAGAATCGAAGGAAAGGTGACGATCGGCTGGAAAGGTAGGAGCTTTGTTTGCGCCGTTGAAGAATTCCAAATGGATTGGGTCCCGGATTTCATAGGTGCCATTAACGACGGTGGTGGTGATGCTGAACCGAAAATCCGATCGGAGATCTCTAAGCTGCCGGTGGAGGGGGTCGTGGCAATGGAACAGTCGCCGGAGCTTGGGAACTCGTTCTGCATGGGTACCATGCATGAAAACAGCAATCATGACTTCAGGGGTGGGGCGGCTTCGGTGGGACCAGGCCCGCCGCCTGGAAAAGTGGGGGAGGATGCGCAGCACGTGACTCCTCCTATGCGAGACTCCAAGCAGTTTTCCCCTGGGCCGGCCAACTCCTCTTCTGGGCCTGATAGCGACTCGAATGGGCCTTCCTTGGATTTGAATAGTCCTCCTTTTAGGAAGCCCAAATCTCTTGCAGCTAGCAAAATAGATCTCCACCGGGATAGGGTTACAAATCGTAATCAAGAAGAGGAAGACTTGAGACTAGCGGATGAGGTCCTGGAGGGGCTCAGGCTTCGCGCTTGTCAAGAGGCTGAGCGACAAGAAAAAAGGAGATTGCGAACGGAGGAAGTGTTCAACACTGTGGCGGTGGCGAGTCTCGTCAACATCGACTTGCAGAACTTCAATGAGCTGGTTGAGAAACAGATCGAGGGTGAGGAGTCTGTTGATGAGATTTAATGGACCTCATCTCAGCAAATATCCGTGGGGCTGGAGACATCGAGAAATTGAAGTGGATCTCCAAAATCAGAGCCAAACACCGGGTGAGATTTTTATGTTTGCAGGAATCCCAATTCTTAGAGGGGTCGAGAATCAATTTCAATCATTTGTGGGGTAGAGCTGGGGCTATGAACGAATGGATCAACGCGAACGGCAGGTCGGGGGGTCTTGTGTGCTCTTGGAACCCTGGCTTCTTCTCCTCTTTCGATGTTACTAAATCTGAGCACTTTCTGCTGATTTCGGGAGTGCTGGTGGGTGAACCGATCCAAATCAACATCGTTAACATCTATTCTCCTCACGATCTGGTTGCGAAAAGAAGACTCTGGGATAAATTGGTTGAGTTAAGATGGTCCAGGGAAGGGTTGTGGGTGTTGACTGGGGACTTTAACGAAGTCAGGGACGCCGACGAACGTCTAAATTCTCAATTCCATGTGGCTGGAGCGCTGGGTTTCAACGCATTTATCGACAGAGCGGGGCTTTCGGAGTATTTCATGGGAGGTATGCGCTTCACCTACTCTCATGGGAACGGTAAATCGTTCAGTAAGATAGACAGGGTCTTGGTGTGTGATGCCTTCAAAGAACGGTGGCCCAACGCTTCTTTGATTGCGTTGCCGAGGCTTTGGTCTGATCATTCCCCGTTGGTCTTTCAAACCTCTTTTGCCGACTTTGGACCTCGCCCTTTCCGTCTTTTCCCTGGTTGGTTGAATCGGCCTGGCTTGAAGGAGGTGGTGGAGAAGGGGCTGATTGGAAACTGGGGCCATCTGCTGCCTGATGCTAGGCTTCTTTCTAAACTCAAATCCATTAAGGCCCAAGTCAAAGCTTGGTCTAGAAAGAACAGGGATCTCTATCAAGGGGAAAAAGATAAACTGGTTCTTGACTGTGAATGGTTCGACGCCTTGGCTGAACTTAGGAACCTTACTGAAGAGGAGTCAAACGTCTGGGCTGAAACGAGATCGTCCCTTAAAGAGTTGGAAAAATCGGAAATTGAAACTCTCAAAACTAAATCTCGCATGAAATGGTGTCGTGATGGGGATGAAAATTCCGCTTACTTTCATGGTGTGGTGAACCAGAGGCTATCTAGGAACAGAATCAATGGCCTCAGGATCGAAGGAAGATGGGTTGAGGACCCGGTTGAGATCAAAAAGTTTGTTTGGAGATTTTTCCGCGACAGGTTCCGAAGCAGCGGTGATAGTAGACCTGTGTTGAGGTGTGAGGGGATCAAAACCCTTTCGTCTCAGGATTCAGACCTCCTGTCCGCTCCTTTCTCTAAACGGGAGGTCAAGGACGCTGTGTGGGGGTGTGGCAGCGATAAGACTCCGGGTCCTGATGGGTTCTGTTTCGGCTTTTTTAAGAAGTATTGGAGCTGTTTTGAGGACGATTTTTTCGATATCTTGAATTCCTTTCATTCGGAAGGAAGGATTGGCATTGGTTGTGGCTCGTCATTTATACACCTTGTGCCTAAAGTTAGGGATCCCCAATCCCTAAACGACTATCGTCCTATTAGTCTTGTGGGTTGTGTGACGAAAGTGATTTCGAAGGTTTTGGCTAACCGGTTAAAGCTGGTTATCGGCTCCATCGTCTCGGACAATCAAATGGCCTTTGTGGCCGGAAGAAACATTGTAGATGGGCCTCTTGTGGTCAACGAAATTGTCTCTTGGTGCAAAAGGTCGAAGTTCAAGGCTTTGCTATTTAAAATCGATTTCGAGAAAGCCTTCGACACGGTTGAATGGGAGTTCCTCCTCTCCATCTTAGCCCAAATGCATTTCCCGGAGTCTTGGTGCAAGTGGGTTAAAGGCATCCTTCGGTCCTCCCGTGCCTCGGTGTTGGTCAACGGAGCCCCTACCTTGGAGTTTCAATGCTCCCGGGGATTAAGGCAAGGGGATCCCCTTTCCCCCTTCCTTTTCATCTTAGTCATGGAGGCGTTCACATGGATGATGGAAAGAGCCGGACGAGTGGGAATTTTCTGTGGTATCCCGATCCCCAATTCTGACTTATGCGTGTCCAACATTGTTTTCGCGGATGATGCTTTGGTGCTTGGTTCGTGGTCGAAGATTAACGCTGTCAACCTCTCCCGGCTTCTTAGGGCCTTTTTCCTCGTCTCGGGTTTAAAGGTCAATCTCAACAAATGTTCGTTATTTGGGCTTAATTGTGATGATACAGAGGTGACTGCTTTGGCGAACTCCCTGCGGGTTAAAGGTGATCGGCTCCCCTTCTCGCACCTGGGTCTCCGGGTTGGCGACAACCTTAACAAGGTTGCGAGTTGGAAACCGGTAATAGATGCTTTTGAGGCTAAGCTCTCGGGTTGGAAGGCGTCTAGACTTTCTATGGCGGGAAGGATTACTCTTGCTAAGTCGGTTTTGGATAGCATTCCCCTCTATTTCTTCTCCCTTTACAAGGTGCCGGGGAAGGTGTTAAAAAGACTCGAATCGATCCGTTTCAATTTTATATGGGGCGGGGATCTTGAAAAAAGAAAAATCCATTGGCTGAGCAGGGAGACTTTGATGCGCAGTTCTGAGGACGGAGGTCTCGGCCTTGCCCCGTTGGAAAATAAAAATCTGTCGCTTCTGTCCAAATGGTTTTGGAGATACCTTAACGAGCCGAACAGGCTGTGGAGAAAAGTCATCTGTGGTTTTCACGGGGGTGGACTTATGGACAGTTGGGTTCCCTGCAAAAATAATAGTTCGGGAGTTTGGAGATCAATTGTTAGAATACAAGTGGTGCTGGCAAAGAAAGGGATAAAACTTGAGGAGCATTTTGTCAGGCAGGGTGATGGTTGGACTTGGAGTGGGGACTTGATGGAGGACTTCTCTGTGAAGGGAATGACAAAACTTTTGGACACCTCTGGCCCAACTCCTCAATTCGATGGGCCTGGAAACTGTAGATGGCACCCTCTGGTTCCCCCTAAAGTCAATGTTCTCTTTTGGAGAACTCTTTGGAAGCGCCTACCAACAAAGACTGGTTTGTGTAAAAGAGGGGTCCAACTCCCTGATATCTTCTGTCCGTTGTGTCATGAGATGGAGGAAACGGAAGACCACCTCTTCACTGGCTGCCCCCTTGTGGATTCCGTGTGGACGATCGTTGGGCTTTGGTGCAATCTCCCCCAACAGTTTCTGTTCGATGTGCGTGATCTTTCCCGTCCTTTGCCCGCTGGCCCGCTGCCGAAGAACAAGGACGTTTGTTTCGACGTTATTGTCCGGACTGTTGTTTGGGTGATATGGAGGTGCAGGAACGAAGCTGTTTTTGACCGGAAGAAGCCCTCGATTCAAGGAATTGTTGCTGAGATTAAAGCCTTGAGTCATTTTTGGATTAACTGTAGGTCTAAAAGGTGGAAGATTGAGTGGAGCGATTGGGTTTCTTTTCGTATCTGATGTAAGTTTTCTTTTGTTTGTTTTCTGGGGGGTCGGTTTTTTAGCGCCTTGCTGGCCGGCCCTGCCGGGTTTTTAATGAAATCGCTGGTTCAAAAAAAAAAAACTCCTTTACTGCTATTTATGTCAGCATTCATAACTTGAGATGAGTCAAAGTTAAGGTACAATAACATAAATATAATTTATAATGAAGTTAATGAAGCTTTATCTATTTTTAACTAATAAAATATGACGTCTCACGACCATAGAAAAGTTAGCCGTTGGCGTCGGTGGCCGTTGTAATTAATTAATTTTTTAAAATAAAATCGAAATGAAAAATAGCCGTTGGACTGAGCGGCACGTGAGAGAGGGGGAGCCTCTGAATCTCATGGACACATCTGCCTGACATATCTTGTTTCACCCAAAATCACCACTTTCTTTTATTTGTTTACTTTCCCTTGTTTCAAAATTAAATTATAAATTCGTTTTGTTCGTAAATTTATATAATTTAATCGCTATAAAATTTTAATATTTCCACCATTTAAAAGGAGACACTTATTTATATTGCTGGACCATAAGCCTTGAAAAATTATCATCTAAGGTAATTTTAAATAAAAAAGTACTATTAACTATTAAAAAGAAAACTCCGTTCAAACAAATTAAAAAGAAAACCGCAAAATTAATATTTTTTTCTTATATTTGTGATATGAGACGGATTTTTATCCTTTCAACCTAAGACATGGGTATATGAAACTCGGATGTATAAAAGTAGGTTTAATTTATTAATTTTCACATAGCCGTTAAATAAAAAATAAACATGTATATATAAAAGTTATTTGTGTATATCATGACTAAGAATATTAACATTTATAAAAAAATATATATAAAACTGAGTGATTTTAAAGACACATAAAAATTTGAACGAATTTAATGAAAATTTTAAAGAAATTTATTACTATTATGTGAAATATTGCAAGAATATTGATAGTACTGTATAAATATATCACAAAACAAATAATATTAGAAAACACAATGTAAAAAAATAATTTGATGTGCAAATATAACAAAGATCTAAAAAAATTATTATTCATCTTCGGCGAGGGAGCGTGAGGATCACGTGCACTATCTGCAAACTTCATCTCTATCACTACAAAACCTTGTTGGAACACTATTTCATCCCACTGTTTGATAGATTTCTTCTTCTTCCTCCTCTTCTTCTATTCTATCATGGAGTCCAATTTCAACCAGCAAAAGACTCCTCCTCCTCCCAGTTTCTCAATCAAAAAACAAAATTTAATGGTTTTTCAGTTCCACCTCCTACTACTGCTGACTTGCATCTTGAACAACCCAATCCCTGTTGTCACCCAATCATGGGATGGGATTATTGTGACAGCCTCAGATTTTGAAGCCCTCCAATCTTTTAAACAAGAACTTATCGACCCAAATGGGTTCTTGAAAAGCTGGAATGACAGTGGGTATGGAGCCTGTTCTGGTGGCTGGGAAGGTATCAAATGCGCTCAAGGTCAAGTCATTGTGATTCAGCTTCCATGGAGAGGGTTAGGTGGTCAAATCACCTCCAAAATTGGCCAGTTTCAAGCTCTCAGAAAGCTCAGCCTCCATGACAATCTCATTGGAGGTTCAATCCCTAAAGAGTTGGGCTTCTTGCCAAATCTAAGAGGGCTTCAGTTGTTCAGAAACCGGTTTACAGGTTCGATCCCTCCTGCATTGGGCTCCTGTCCTTTGCTTCAAACTCTAGATTTAAGTAGGAATTCTTTAGTGGGTACAATTCCTGAAACTCTTGCTAATTGTTCAAAGCTTTATAGGCTCAATTTGAGTTCTAACTCCTTGTCTGGTTCCATCCCTCTCCCAATCACAAAATCCAATTCCATCATCTTCCTTGCCCTACAGTTCAACAATTTTTCAGGGCTTCTTCCTGATTCTTGGGGAAGTGGAAAAGTGTTCCAATCTTTGACTTTTGACCATAACTTCTTCTCTGGGGCCCTACCAGTTTCTTTGACCAAACTGACCCAACTTGAAGAGATTTCATTGAGTCATAACCAAATCAGTGGGAGTGTAGCAGTTGAATTTGGTGGACTTTCTAAGCTCAAAAGTTTTGATCTTTCATATAACTCCATTGATGGAAGCATTCCCACAACTTTTTCAAAACTTGGTTTGCTCAAGTCATTGAATCTAGCTCATAACAATCTCACAGGAGAAATCCCAACCTTCCTGGGTGAAAAACTCAATCTTTCTTCATTCAATGTGTCTTACAACAATCTTTCTGGTCCAGTACCAACACAGCTTTCATCTAAATTCGATTCGAGTGCATTCATAGGCAATCTTGATCTTTGTGGGTACAGCCCTTCAACCCCATGCCAGGCATCACCACACCACCACCACCACCTTCCACCACCCAACACGGTGGTGGAAACAAAAACAAGAAGCTAACCACCAAAGAAATCATCCTCGTTGCAGCAGGTGCTGTGATAGCACTTCTACTTTTCATTTGCTGCATACTCCTTTGTTGCTTGTTCAAGAAGAGGGAAGGTGGAGGGAAGAAAAAAGGGGACGATGCAGAAGCGGGTGGAAAGGGAAGAGCGGAGGCGCCACCGCAGGCGGAACCGGCCGGGGAGGCTGGAGGGAAACTTGTACACTTTGAAGGTACAATGGGGTTCACAGCTGATGATCTGTTGTGTGCCACAGCTGAGATAATGGGGAAAAGCACTTATGGGACTGTTTATAAGGCAACATTGGAAGATGGTGATCAGGTTGCAGTTAAAAGATTGAGAGAAAAGATTACAAAAAATCAAAGGGAGTTTGAGATTGAAGTGAACTTGGTTGGGAAAATTAGGCATCCAAATCTGTTGGCTATGAGAGCTTATTATTTAGGCCCAAAAGGAGAGAAACTTCTTGTTTTTGATTACATGCCTAAAGGAAGCCTTTCTACTTTCCTCCATGGTAAGTAACTAGACTAAATTATATATATGTTCTTCAATTTTATTTCAACATAAAATTATATCTTGAAAAATTTATTGACTTTTGAAAGCAGCTCGAGGACCCGAAACACCGGTAGATTGGCCAACACGAATGCAAATAGCAAAAGGAATGGCTAGCGGTTTGCATAGTCTCCACACCCATCACAACATAATCCATGGAAACCTAACATCCAGCAACGTTTTGCTCGATGAAAACAACAACCCAAAAATAGCTGATTTCGGTCTATCAAGACTCATGTCGGCTGCTGCAAACTCAAACGTGATTGCAACAGCCGGGGCCCTCGGGTACCGGGCCCCAGAGCTTTCCAAGCTCAAGAAAGCCAACACCAAAACCGACGTCTACAGTTTGGGTGTGATCATATTAGAGCTGCTAACGGGGAAATCACCGGGAGAGGCAATGGACGGGGTAGATTTACCGCAATGGGTTGCTTCGATTGTGAAAGAGGAGTGGACTAATGAGGTTTTTGATCTTGAACTGATGAAAGATGCTTCTGTTATTGGTGACGAGTTGTTGAATACTCTGAAACTGGCTTTGCATTGTGTTGACCCGTCGCCATCGGCCAGGCCGGAGGTTCAGCTGGTTCTGCAGCAGTTGGAAGAGATTAGACCGGAAAGCGCCATGAGTTCAGGAGATGATGGTGCTGCTGGGCCTTCAATAAGCGAGTGAAATTTGGCGGAGATTATTATCATCATTCTTTTATTCTTGAATTAGTTTCTGGTTTTTGTAAATACAAGTTTGCATTTGGTTTTTTTTCTAGGGATGGTACTTTTGTGTCTTTTGTGTGGAATTCTCTTGATTCATTTTTTTCAATGAAGTGGAAGTTTTGATTTGATGCTCATACTCTACAATAAATTATATCAGAAGTTGATCATTTTTGCAAGTTTATCAAATAAATTGTTTGATGTTATCATTTGAGTTTAAGACCGAAACAAGAAATATGAATGATCCTTATGTTTTAACATGTTGTATAAATTATATCAGAAGTTGAT
>JBCNJP010000007.1:31276389-31304882 GCA_039602395.1 Deinandra increscens subsp. villosa | reverse complement strand
AATCAGAAAACTCGTACACAGAGTGTACACCAATCTGTTTAAGTTTGTTAGAAATTCAGTAACGATCCAAACAATCATTTGATCAATTACAATATAGAACAGGACAGCGGAAGATAACTACAATAGAAAACACAAACAAACACGAAAAGTAAACTCCTGCGTAGAACTGATCATGAACAGCAGCAGGATCAAATCGCAAAATAGATAAACACAGAAAGAAAACAAAAGGAACCGGGCTTGTGTTTGACACAATTCCCTTAAAAGATTCGTCTTCTGTTCCCAGGGTACACCGGTTCAAAACAGTTTGAACTGCTGGATAAGACACTTACCTGAAACGAGACCGGAATGAAGCAGCAGAAGAAGCAGATAAGATCAGCACATCAGAGAATGCGAGTGCGTATGGAGTATTCTGTGTGTTGTGTGTGTGTGCATCTGAACATAATTCATGTAAATATACAAGCAAATAAACATACGATGAATGTCCCATTAATCAGTCATTACTCATTATACTTAATGATCGGTTTGGAATGCAAAAAGGTTTTTGGTTTTGATAAACCAAAAGCCACTCTAGAATCTACTCAAAGTGTTTCGAAAATAGAAAAAAACTTATCACATATGGACACACGTTTCGGGGCTGCATTTGTGTTCGCAGGACACGCGGGCACGAGTTCAGAATTTCGACCCGACTAGCCAATTTTCGCACTCCCCCTGCGTGAGGGTATGAGCCAGAGTAAAACATGACACAAGAGATGTCAGAGGATTTGAGGTTCATCCTTATAAACCCATTCAACTTTTATTCCCACACCAATGTGGGATACCTTACATCACATTTTTCAAACTTGAACAAAAAGTCTTTGAGATTAACATCTCATTCACACACATTTTTCCAACAACTTACTATGCGTTTGATTTGGAACACTTCGAACAAGCAATACGACAAATACAATGATTGAATACAATATAAGGATGAACTGAATCCATCTCTCATCATTCGATTGATGTCTTATATGGAAGGGATAAAATGACTAAGAAACTAAGAATTACCACGAGTCTAAACTAAGTTGTGAGACAATAGATATACAGTGGTTATTGACTTGAAGTGTCATAACTGGTTGGGACAACCATGTGTAGCTAGAGTATCTCTGATTGTATTTATTGATCTTGTCGCGATCTGGTCCAAGTGGGAGACTGTTGGATATTCTATGTCCATACCCAAAAATATCTAGAACCCGACCCAATTGTGACCCGTAAGAGTTACACCGGGGGAAACGAGATTAAATCTGCTTAAGACATTAACTAGCAAATCACGGAAACAATAGGATTGTTATTGTTTATTCAGTTTAATAAACAATTGATAATCGGAGTTTAACGAGGTTCTTGACGACGTGGATAACAAATCAGACATTTTATCTGAATTATTATTAGTTGGACATTTGTGACAGTTAGTAAAGTCGTCTTGCTAACAGCGTCACAAAGCTCGAGTACTTAGATGAACGATACAAATTAAAAAGGGACAAGGACTGTTAATTGGGTTTTTCTAATCAGATATAAATATATCTGATTAGCCCAAGAAAACTCTAACCCGAATTATCACAATTGAAAAACTTGGAGCGCACACCAAGCCTCCCTCTCTCACTCTCGTTGTCTCATATCTCTCTCAGTGCAACCACCGCCGACCGCCACCTAGTGGCCTCTGCTAACCACTGCGAGCTAGCCCCGATCCATCATGTCATCTGGTGATCTCCACTAGCTCTCCGGTGCCTTCACCTCTGACGTCCGACCTCCTGCCGCCCTCACCACCGGCACCTCGTTGTCAGATCACAGCTGCAACTACCGCAACCGCTCATGTGTGATGATGTTGCTCCGTCATTGTAATCTGTCTCGCCATCAACCAGCACCGCACCATCTTGCGCTGTCGCCTACCGAGCCCGAGAACCACATCGCCGCTGCTTTCCCAAAAGCTGCTGCTATTAACTCATCGAGTTTAAGGGTTTTTGGTCGGCTAAAAGGGTTTTTGATCAGATACCCCTTTCCGGTTGGAAATAGCTCAAGCCTTGCAGGTTGTGTTTTATGTTTTTTTGCTCTACAATTTGCGACCAGCAACCCTAGAAAGATCTTATCTCAGTTTCTGTGCACCTGGCTCAACTTTCGTTGCACCATCAGTGTCTTGAACGTGTGTTCAATCACCGCTTAGGTATATCTGAACTTCGTTTAGTTTAGATTTAATTTACCATCGCCATTATGATTATGAATTTATCATAATATATATATATATATATATATATATATATATATATTTGTGTAATTTGATTGACCTAATCCTGTTGTTTGGTTTTTGATTTGCTATACGCGTTAGGATACAATTAGTAGAGTTTTAGTTATGTTTTCGCTGCACATAGAATTAACTGATATTAATTCTACTAAAACTCTGATTCGGTAAACTTGTTAATCCTGCGGTAATCATGTACTTAATTTTTAAAAGTACGTCACTAGGTAACCACTTTACCACTATCAAACCCAACAGATATAATATATAGAGCTCAAATTAGGTTAATAGGTGGACCGGGCCTTAACATTATGGGCCAAGCCCATGGGCCACTAAAGGCTTCATATGTAACAATCTCCCACTTGATCGCTTTAAGTTCCCAAGAACAACCTTCGAGTAAAAACAACATCCCCTAACTTCAGCAATCTACAAAACAAGTCTTCAAGGCCTCAACTTCCCTAGAATAAACTAAGACTTCATCAGAGTGCCTGTTATTCATTTCCTAGTGCAGTGGCCCTCTTCATTAGTTTGCTGAAAGGCCTATTAAAGCCCCCATAAGATCCAAAGCATTAGTCTTTATAGACCCAGTCGTGACTATTTACCATCACCGACGCATTAACTGTCTCAACCGGTTTGCACACTCCACCAGTTCCAGAGATACAATGTGAACAATTAACACTCTCCAAGTTCAGGAAACTTCCCATATGAGAGTTTTTACCAGTCGGAATACTTGCCTTCAAAATCCAACATCGACCTACCCGGAACACGTCAGCTCCCACTGTTCCCAGATCCTCTGACCGGTTTAAACCTCCAAACTCGCTCAGCTGACAACTGCATGGCACCAGGTTTCGTGTTTGCAAAACGAACCCTCTTTTCCGAAGATTCAGTGAACCGGGATTTATCATGCTTCAAGGGGACGGTCATTCTTCCCCCAGCACAAGGTATGTAATTACCTAGAGCGCAGATCATTGTGATTTGTATGCTGAATTTGGACCGAAACTCAAGAATACAAACACGTAAATAAAACTCGGTTATAGCACTAATTCGATCAAATGATTACAATGAATAGACTCGATGTAGTGCATTTAATGTAAATATCAAGATAAAAAACTCCTCCCTCTAATTGTGATCTCAAGAACGAATGGATCAGAAGCGGGTGTTCTCCGTGTCTGATGTCCAACGAACAAGATGACATATATATTGAAGCTTGGTTCGTTGAAGCCTTCATCTTGAGTTCATTCGTTGGTTCATAATTCTTGTTCCTTGAGTGCACCATATACCAGTTCGTTGTTAGCTACCATACATCTCATATATGAGATCATATCTCATATATGAGATATATCTCATATATGAGAGTTTCCATCCAAGCCCACAACAATCGTATAATGACATTATCTACCCTCCAACATTGATTTAACTAATCTATCCAAACCAACTAACAAGACTATCTGACTACATCACACGTCACACATAAAATGCTCTAACAGACTCCCCTTTGATGTGTGCTATATCACATCTTCAAACTTCGAATCCGTTGTTAGTTGATGTAGGGTAGGCATGGTAGGAACATGACTATGTTAATTGAACCATTTCTAGAAGTAATAAACTCTTTGACAGCTTCGCAACCATGCATGAAATACATTCTTGCATCCATATCCGGGAGACTCTGATCTTTTAACATGCATGCTTCAGAAGACAGAAGTGCGGTTTTCTTTTTTAAACATAAGTTTAACCTTCAGAAAATAAAGAAGAAATAAAATATTTTTGGTTTTATAAAGTTTATATCAAAACACACCTAAAATCTTTTTTGGATTTTTTGAAATGAAACAAAAATGCAATAGTGATATAAACTCTATTTTTGTTGATGTGAGAAAGATCACAACATGGGATCATATTGGTCATAACGCTTTGAACTACACTTCAATTTCAACTAATTGTAGCACACAAACCAAGTTGATTGCTAGTATAATTTGTCCATCTTAAGCTCAGACATAACCATACTCATAATATCAGCATATGTTAAGGTATTATGAATTTGCTCAGACCTGTGGACCCCACGCTATCAGACATATTCAAAGATTCGTCTTTCATGTGATTACACTTGTGCCTAACACATAGTGCTTTGTATTCAGATATTATCAACTATGTTCCATGCAAAAAGAATTCAGAATGCTAAATGTAGGATTTAGATATTTAACACTTAGTTAGATTAAAAAATTACTTGTAAGATTAACCTTGCAGATTTAAGTATTAACACTTGTGAATAATGGTTGTTTGCATAAATATAGTAACACATGAAGTAAAGTATACTCGGCACTATTTTCATTAACTCAATAATATTACACAATGACTTGCACAAATTCATGCATACAAATGTTGAAAATGAGCTAGAAACAACCAGGAAGCTTTAGTAGAGACAAGAAAGCTGAAAAGTCCGGTTGAACCTTTCTCCGGTGGATAACGAGTTCGAAATATTCGCATATGGTACAAAAGTGCTTCTGGTTGATTGGTCTTCTCCGCTTGAACTCAGATTTCCTCTTGAACCTAGTTCAGCCGGAACTGCTACAAAATTAAACTTCAACCGGAATATTAAATGCAATATTCCTTACAATCTCCCCCTAAGCTCGTGCTGTCAAATTATTTACCATCTTCGAAGCTATCTTCAAAATTAACTTGTACCCAAAATTTTCTTCTTCCTGGCCTACTTATCCATGGCCCTGTTGCTTGCATTGACATCTTGAGACAACTGTTTTATGCTGATTTTGGTCACCTTGATATATTTAAGGGCTTCCCAATCTCTTTCACTCCATTGATCTTGAACAGAGATGGAGTCATGAGTGGTGAATGAACTGTCAGCCCTGTGAACATAAAACAACTTCTCTTCCTCTTCCCATATGACAAACTTGATCTCACTGACAGGTTCTTCTTCTTCATTGTCAGTGTCTCCTCGAGATCTGTAAAGCATCCCACATTCCAGTACTGTGCTTTCTATGCAAATTCTCAGCAAATGTTCAGCTCTGGATGGGCTTAGAATTTCTCTCAGCTTTACATATGACATATATATATATATATATAGGTTTAGGTTCAACTAAAAAAACCATTTCACCTAAGAAGGCTAGGAAGCAATCACGTGCTGACATGTGGACATAACACACTAACACAATGCATAATATGTAAAATATGCTGACACACTAACACACTGGATACAGTGTGTTAGTGTGTTTTTGTCCACGTGTCAGCATGTGATTGCTTCCTAGCCTTCTTAGGTGAAAGTGTTTTTTTAGAATAACTTTAGCTCTATATATATATATATATGTATATATATATGTGTATATATGGCTAGAAAAAAAAATTCTGGTGGCTTTGTGAGCATTTACCACTTTTGTTGTCCCATCTTCGATTTGAAAAGTGAAGTCAAAGGTGGCTTCATCAGCTGTCCAGCCGGTAATCCTATTCTTTGATCGAAAGGGATCTTTTCTTTTTGGCTTCCTTTCCTTCTTCCTTTTCATATGCATCAGTCTCCTCTTTCTCTTCTTCTTCTCATCATCAGAATCATTTTCTGATTCATTATCAGTAGGAGCTTTTCCTTTTGATGATGGGGAGGACGGACCAGGTGGTAGGTCAACAGGTTTGCTTGGTGGTGCAGGGGCATTGGCTTATGTAGATGAGGGTTCTCTTATGGTAAGAGGAGGTAGAGGTTTGGGTTTGTGTGAATGTGGTTTCATGGCTTCTGGTGCAGGGCTAGAAGGAGGTGAAGGTGGGAAAATATCAGATATATCCAAGTTTGATGAAGGTTTTGGATAGACAGGAGTGAAAGGGGTGAAATTGTCAGTTCTGTATTTGAGATTCAAGAGCTTTTAGGCAACCTTTTTTGAAATGGTAGGAGGTTTAAATTTGACTAAGGCTTTGGGTTGGGATGATGATGAAAGGCCTGAAGGGTTAGGGTTTAGCTCATATATGAAGGAAGGTGGAGGTAATATATCTGCAAAGTCATCAGCTTCTTGTTTAACAAACACATCAGTTACCAGATTTGGATTGTCTCTGAAGGCAGGGGCAACACCAGATTTGGATTGACAACATATTCATCACCTTTGAGTTTCTGGTAGATTGAATCAATCAAGCGGCATAACTCTCTTACCTTCATATGATACACTTCTTCTTCTGATCTCCAGTTTCTAACAATCAGAACCCTTTTTACCCTCTTCAATAGCTCATAATTATCATCATTTTTCACAAGTTTTGTAGGCATCCTTGAGGCTAAGTCAAGCAACCTTTGCTTCTCATTCTCACCCATTCCTTCCAAGTTATAATCTTTCTGCCTCCAATCCACATATATTCTCTTTGCTTCCTCAAATAAGCTTTCAACAAAAAAAAATCAAAATACAACTCCAGATCTTCTTGATATTCCCTGGCTAACCTTTCATTTTCAACCTCAACTCTTGTAGCATCCACAACTTTGTTCAGAGCCAAAGACTCTTCTGTTTGAACAACATTTAGCATAGCTTGGGCCTTTTGCGCTTGAATTCTTTCTTCCGTTTGAACAACATGTTAGCTGTTGTGCATCAACACCAGTGTTTGAGCTATATCCTCCACTTCATCTCCCAGTGGAACTTCTGGTTGAACTTTTGGTAGAATAACAGCAGCAGAGGAGATAATATCATCAACATTCCACTATTCCACAACACTTGGCTCGTTGATTTCAACTTCATCATCGACTATTACAAGCTCCTCAGTAGCCTCATTCTCATCTTGTAATGTTTCACCAATGTCAGCTTCAACCACTTCTTTTTCTATCTGCTCTTCAAGCACTTCATCTTCTGCTCCTACTTTGTTGGTTGAGGCAACATCCTTTAATGATTGGGCATAAGCCTTTTCCCTTGGGATGATCACATCCTTCAACAACCTTATCACTATTTTTATGTGATCAAGTGGGGTACCAGCAATCAGCAATGATGACTGAACTAATTAAGTAAGGGTGGGATTTTTGAATGGGGACACAGCAAAGAGTTTGCTGCTCCTGATGTTTTCCCAACTCTCTTCAACAGAAAAGGGTTGAACATCTGATCTCCTGAGTGCAGTCATTCAAGCTTCAACCAGAAGTCTTTCTGTCTCTTCAATTTCTTGGTTGTAAGCAGTAGATGGTGATGATGATGTAGTTTTCTCCCCCAATTTGACAGGATCAGCTTTAACTGATTTGACCAAATTTTGGTTCAAAGAACTAACTTTAATGTGCTGTGCAGGTATAGGATTTGCAGTTTTTGCTTGAGCTTAAATAAGACCTGCAACAGTAGTATTTAGAGCATCTACCTGTTTTTGTAAAGAAAGGTACAAATTCGTCAATTCTGGTAGTGAATAACTATCCTCAACTGGATTTTTACCAGCATCCTTGGATGAAACTAAGCTATCAATCCGAGATTGATCAAGCTCAGTACGCATGGCTTCTTGGCACCTGGGATGCTCTTCATCTGCTTTGAGTTCCCTTGGTTCCAATGGAAGACCCGCAAGAGCTGATTCAGAGAAGATTACCGCAAATTGGGTCTTATTGATGTTACTGCTCACACCAGGTTTCAGTGGCGATCCCTGGGCAGCAACAGCCCTTTCTGCATGAATCTCTTCTTCTCTCCTGAGATTCACCTCCAATGAAGAGTGTGGGTTCAATACAAAAGCGTCCAAATCTATTTGTATGTTCTCATGTAATGTGGTGCTTCAGTTAATTACACAATCATTTGGATCTGGATTGAATACATTGTCACTCCTAGGTGATAAGGAAAGTAGGGGTGAGAACCTGTTGGATGGGGATTGTGCAACCTTGTCTAATGACTTCCCCTCAAATGAAGGTTCATCCCTAAGAGATAATCCTAAGTTGGTTAACTTTCGCTTGGGTTGGTTCAGTAGGCATAGGTGAAGGAGATCTAGCAACCACAGATTTATGCCTTTTGTAAATGGTAGGAGGGGATTCGGATGATGAATTGGCAGGGGTGATGTTTGTAGTGGTAGACTTCCTCTTTTTTGGATGTGTATGTTTGAATGGTAGAGGAAGTAAGGACGGATGTGGGTTTAGTAACTATTGGTTCAATAGCCCTGTCATCTTGAGCAGGTTGCTTAGTTGTACCTGCAACTTCTGTTTGATCCTTAGCATGGGAGGGTTCATCTGGAAATTGCCTTGGAGTTGGCAGGGGATGATCAGTTTCCCTTCCAATAAAAGGTGTCTTATTGACAGCTAGGTTCGAAAAAGTCTTCTCATTGAGAAGTTTTTGCTGTAAAATTTTACCACTCAAAGAAATATGAGGGTACTCCTCTTTTAAAATGTAGGTTAGAAACCTTGGATAGATGTAAAAATAAGAGGATATGACATTCAATTTTAGAGCATGAAAAATCAATTTAGAAACATTAAAATTTTCACCCTTTACCACATCATAAAATGCAGAGGCTTGCTCGACAGCGAGTTCATTAACGCCTCCCTTCTTCAGAGTTAGACATACCAGTATGATGTGGGCAAGAAATCGCCATTTGTATGGTAGTTTCCATTTCTTGATGGTTTTACTGGTGGGTGAACCGTCGTAGCCGACTGCTCGGAACAATGGTACATAGTACTTGGCTTCAACCATGACGTAACCATCTTCATATCTCAATTTGAGAACTTTTCAAACTTTTGCTTCATCAATTTCCACTTCTGTGCCCTTTGTAGTTGACAAGATACATTCACCACCGTCACTATCTTCAAACACTTGAGCGTTTACCAAAATTCTTCCATGATATCTTCATAGATCACTGCTTCAACTGTCAGCGCGTGATGAAGATGTGAGTTCTTCAGAAACTCTATCTTGCCAGATTATTCATCGGTCTTGATAGGGTTCTCTAGATATGCCACCATGTTGTGTTCTATGGCAAACTTAGAATCACTGGCAGGCTTCTTGCCTTTTGCACTTGCTTTTGGAGCCATCGATTGTTGGATTTATAGAGAGAGTGTGAGAGATTTCTTGGAGGTTATGGAGAAGTTGAGAGGAATTTGGGTGTGGAAGTTATAAAAAATGTGAGGAATGCCGGTAATTTAGGGCTTTTTTACTTTGACGTGGGTGACGTGAAGGAGAGAGAATCTGGAATAACCGTTCAGTGACAGATTTGACCTGTGCTTAGGGGTTTATTTGGTACAACCCCCTGAAGCGTGTCTTTATCTTAATGATAATTTACTGAATCTCGGATATTTAATGGTAAAAATTTTAATGGGTAATTCAATGCATATCCGCTTAGAAAAAGGTGCCTTCCGAGTAATTAAATGTAAAGCATCTTTGACCGTTGACCCGAAAGTTCAAACGGAACCCATTTTTTCCTTTATTTTTTTTATTTTTAATTTTTTTCCTTTATTTTTTCTTTATTTTAAAAACCAAATTTCTTCCGTTTGAATTTCAAGCGGACACTTTTTCTGCTTGGAAAAATTGTTTTCAAAAAACTTTCCACGTTTAAGACAAAGCATGTTTCCGGTTGAAGTTCACCCGGAGAATTTCAAAGTTTGTTTTCTCACAGGCTGAACCGGAACTTGAAACGGAAAAACCAAAACACATGAATTTTTGAAAATAACTTGTGTTTATTTTCATATTTTGACAGAAGATACTGACTATGAATGAAAATGGTTCTTAATTGACTTGTATGAAACACGTCTTGCATTGCCATGAAACACGTCTCTCCTCCATAAACTGACAGCCGCCTGAAGTTGACTTGTTATCTAGAGTGCAGCCTCCATAATCGCTATCAGTGAATGCTTTGAAGGTAAAATTAGAATTCTTAGGGTACCATAAGCCTAAACTGTAACATTTCGGGTTTTCCGATTGTCTTATTTAATCCGTATTGTAACCCGATAAGTTGATTGATAATCGAATTTATGGGTATTGATCGATTTTTATGTTTATTAACTTAATTTCATGTTGTTGGATCCATTATCATGTTTATTGATCGATTTGATGTCCGATTTGCCTTTAATTTAGATTTTACGCGAACATGTCGTTGAATCACGTTCAACCGGGAATTTGATCAATCTAAAAGTGTATGGACCTTGTGTGTAATACTAGTTACACACACAAGTGAATACAAGTGAAGGTTGGTGTGAATTCAAGGTCTAGAACGAAAACGTTGAAAGTTTGGTAAATCCCGTGCAATTTTAATTTTAACCGGGAGATCACATTTTGAATTCGTATATCAATTTTATCATGTTTATGAGTCATATGATCATTTACCATGTCATGAGTCATCACACACTTGATCAGATCGCAAAACGTTGGTGAATTGCTTAAAATCGAGAAAAACGACAAAACCGACCAAAAATACACTTTTTATGATATCTTATCAATCGTTAATCATTATGGGACATATTTTATATTCATTTTCAGTGGATTTAATGTTTTAAGCATGTTGGGAAGGTTAAATGGGAAATTTGAAAAAAAACAAGGCCCAAAAATGCTTAAAAACGAAGAAACTATCACAAAAACGACGGACCATCAAGAGGGAGCACGGTCAGGAGGGTACGAGGACTGCGCGCCTGACCATGCTCACCTCTCGCGGTCCTCATGTGGTCCATACGGGCCAAAACCCTAAAAATCGGTTATCTAAGCTCTTTTTCTCCGGTGCTCTGATCCCTAATCACTTTAAAAAACCCTAGAACGGCTGTAGCTATCTTAGATCAAGTTCCTTAAAGATTTTTGAGCAAAGATTGGTGATTTCGAGCATCAAAGAGTGTCGGGTTTTGATCAAAAAGGTAAGATTCATCAAACCCAACCTCTATCTTCTTGAATCCTTCACCCCCATCATCAAGATCCAACCTTTACACACTTCTAAACCTAGATCTTGCATTCTAAGCCTATATCTAATGATTTTGAACAAAAATAATGGATTTTTATTGAACTTTATAGATTTTTATAAACTTTTAGGACATTATTTGTTGAAATCATGTTAGATCTTGTTAGATCTAGTTTGGGGCTGAAAAAGACTTCATTTTTATTCATGTTTGTCTTGAGAAAACATCATGCTTGATAGACCAATTGTTTTTAAGGTAAAAACTTGATTTTTATATAAAAAGCCCTACTTTTTCTTATTTTTCTCTCAAGGATCTTCATAGATCTAAGTTTTCATAATCATCTTTGTTGGATCTTGATATGGACACCATTTTAATTATAGATCTAGGGTTTGGGATGAAGTAATCACCATCATAATTATAGGTCTAGGGTTTTATGGGAAAAATATATGATTTTTGGGTATTTTTCTTTATTTTCATGAATATACCTTATTTAGATCTTGATTAGATGATGATAATGCTAAACTAGTGTATTGATTCTTGTATGGAACATGATATTGGACCTAGATCTAGGGTTAGGTCATGTCTAGAATGAAACTTTGGTTGATTATTTATTTAGATTAAATTTACTAAAATTATCGAAATTAAAAATAATTGTTTTCGAGTAAATCGTTGGGTTAACTTTGGAGTTATGCCTTGAAATTTTATTTGGTAGTTATATATGTATAGATCAACCCTAAATTAATTTTTGATGATTATATATGGTTCGGTTGATTTTATAATAAATAATCAAGTTGAGACGTCGTAGTGTTTTATAGTTAAATAAATAATTTATTTGCTAAATGCTTAACCTAGATTTGGGTTTGACTACTTGATTACCTATATTCTCATATCATTACTTAAATACTTCACCAACGAGTCGCATATCCGATCGAGTCCGTCGTGTCATGGCTAGTCGCACGTTTTATTCGTTCGAATACTTATTTATTTAATTATCTATTTGTCGGTATTCTCTCCATCACGTTCGATTGTAAAGGTGATCGATCTCCAGATTTAATTCGCACCGCTATTCTTCGGATCTATTCTTGACGCTTTTCGCTATCATGTGAGTTTTCATAGCCCCTTTTTACTTAAATGTTTTTGGGGTGCAACATGTTTTATTTATCAAATTCTATTTTCACATGCGTATTCTATGTTCAATGATTACATGGTTAGTATGATTGGTTGATTAAACGATGAACGATTGAACGATGAAACGATGAACGATTGAACGATGGAACGATGAACGATTAAACGATGAACGTAATTATTAACATTAAACATGTCAGGGTTACGATAATAGATCTATTGGCCTGACAAGCCCACTTGGCTTGCCTCACGTGTGGCGCCTTGTGATTGGAAGCCTAATTGTCAAGGGTTGGATTACGTTAACTTATCATTTTTATCATTAATCATTTTATCATAAATCATTTATTTAAACTTGTACGCATGCTTTTAAACGTTATCACTAAACCTATGAATTCTCACCAACTATTTTAGTTGACTTTATTTATAACATGTTGCAGGTAATGCAGTTTGACTTGGATATCATCACCATAGGATTGCATTAGCTTTAGAGAGACCAAAATAAATAATGAACTCTCGTACTTAGTTTATGTTATATGTTTGAATATCGTATGTTATGACTTGGATTCTGTGTTTGTTTATTTGCTATGAAATTGGTAACTTTTATGAATATCGCAACCTAAATTTAGTGTTGTGTGCTTCTAGACAATCTTCGCGCCACGACATATTCCGCCGTCGGTTGGGGTGTGACATAACTTATGTTGACCCTTCAAATATCTGAATATCCTTTTGACTGCCAACATGTGAGATTCCTTTGGTTATGCTTGGTATCTAGCATATAGGCAAACACTGAACATAATGTCTGGCCTACTTGCTATGAGATACATTAGTGATCCAATCATTGCTCTGTAGAGATGCTCATCCTCAGATTCACCACTTGAGTCACTTGTGAGCTTGTGGGATGTGGAAATGGGAGTTTTGGTGCTAGAAGCTGACTGCATATCAAAACGTTTAAGCATATCTTAAATATATTTAGATTGGTTCAAGAAAGTACCAGAGTCAGTTTGCTTCACTTACAGCCCCAAAAAGAAACTGAGTTCTCCCATTGAGCTCATCTCAAACATAGCTTACATAAGAGCTTCAAGTTCTTTATAAAGAGCAGATTGGAGGAACCAAAGATGATGTCATCCACATAAATCTGGACCATCAACATGTCTTTACCAACTTTCTTGATGAAGAGTGTTTTGTCAATTGCTCCTCTCCTGTACCCATTCTCCAAGAGATAATTGGAAAGGGTTTCATACCATGTTCTAGGAGCTTGTTTGAGACCATACAAAGCTTTGATAAGCTTACACGCTCTATTGGGATAGTGGAGGTCCTAAAAACCTGGAGGTTGACACACATACACTTCTTGATCAAACAACCCGTAGAGAAAGGCACTTTTAACATCCTTTTGAAATACTTGGAAGCTCTTGAATGCAACATAAGCCAAAAATATTCTGATGGCTTCAAGTCTGGCTACAGGAGCAAAAACTTACCTTCCTCTTGAGCATACCCTTGCACTACTAACCTTGCTTTGTTCTTAACCACTATTCCCCTTTTTATTCCTAAACACCCATTTGGTACCAATTGGTTCTGCCCCTTCTAGAAAATCAACCAATTCCCATACCTTCTGTTTGTTGATCTGAAACAGTTCTTCTTTCATAGCTTCTACCCAATTGTTGTCTTGTAAAGCTTCAGTTACCTTGGTAGGAACTTCTTGTGACAGAAATACAGCATGCATGCAGATGTTTGCTTCAACAGACTTCTTGTCAGCACAGGAGCTGACACATGTCTAATAACATTCTCCAAAGGATGATATTTGCTAATTCTTATATTTTGAAACATTGGGAACTCATGACCTCTTCCATTTGTTGAGGTCTTAGTCTAAAAAAACGATGGTTTCTCTCTCTCTGTGGCGACTTTTCTCCTAATTCTTGCTGCTGTCGATCTGATTGCAAGCTATAATTGATTTTGTTATGGTTTGTTAAATGGTTCGGGGGTTGGATTAGGGTTAGCCGGCTGTTAGTTTTTCCATCGTTTTTTCTAATCGTCTGTCTTAGGGTTCGTTTTCTTGGCGATCGATTACTGTTGTTGGTAATTGATCTGTGTTTGTTTGGTGTTTCTGATCGGCCTCTTTGGCGTTTTAGTTTCGGTTCTTACATTTGCCGCCGGATTAGGGTTTCTGACCCGGATTAGGGTTTCTGACGGCTATTGCTTTAGAGTTTCGTTGCTGCATGCTTGTTAGTCGTTCATCAACATGGAATCTGGTAAGTTTGCTAATCTAAAGAATGTTGATGGAGTTGTTGTGCAAAGCCGTGGGATTCTTAAAAAAACTGAACTGAAAATTGGTACGAATGTCGTTCCATCACAACTGGAGAAATCGTCTTCGGTGGCGGATGGGGGTGCTGTCTATAGAGATGAAGAAAATAAATCTGGAGAGACTGATGGTTCTGGTAATCAATCGATATCAAAATCTGTTGTTCGTAATGAGCATATCGATTCGATGCCGGTATTGAACTCGGATACCATTCCGATAACTGTGGGTCACGATATTCCTGTGGTTGGTATGAGCGTTGTAGGGGCTGGTAGCAATCCTATGCAGGTTAAACATGTATCGGGATCTTTGCCTACTGCTGCTATTGGCTCTGATATGGCTGGTGTGCATGCGAATGTCATGCAACAAGATACAAAACACGTGAGTTTTGCTGCAAAAGTTGTGGGTGGGTTTGGAACTACGCCTTTTGTGGATGGTACTGGAAATAAACAGGTTAGTAAAAAGAATAAACAAGTTAATTTTCGGCCTCTTGTTAGTGATTCTATCCATGAAGGTGCCGATGTGGTTTTACCCAAAGTCTCGGTGCAACAAGTCCAAGACAAATTCGCGTTCACTCTGGTTGGTTACTTCTTGGATGATAGACTTGCCTACCCGGTTGTTGAATACCATGTGAAGGCGAAATGGGGTAAGTTTGGGTTGCAAAAAATAATGATGAACTCCAATGGCTTTTTCTTTTTCAAATTTGCAACAAAAAAGGGGATGATGGACGTTTTGGAAGGTGGTCCTTGGATCATTCGGAACAAGCCTATAATTCTGAATGTGTGGAATCCTACCATTAAATTGGAAAAAAATGACATAAAAAAGATAGCGGTTTGGGTCAAATTTCACAATGTTCCTTTAGCTTCTTATACTGATGATGGCTTGAGTCTTATTGCGACTAAAGTGGGAGAACCGATGATGCTGGATTCTTACTCTGCGGATATGTGCATTAATAATTGGGGGAGAAGCAGCTATGCTAGAGCTCTTATTTCTATTTCTGCTGATCACGATTTACTTGATAAAGTTATGGTTGCTATTCCTGAGCTTAATGGGGACTCTTTTGTGACTGAAAGTGTTGCTGTGGAATATGAGTGGAAACCCCCTCACTGTTCAAACTGCTGTGTTTTTGGTCATCAAAAGATTAACTGTCCTAAGCAGGTGAGTACTACTAAACCCTTGGCTCCTCAAAAGGTTGATGATCAAGGTTTTTTTGAAGTGTCAAACAAGAAAAGGGCCAAAAAACATGGGGTTCCGATTAAAAATCAGAAGTCCAAGTTTGAGTACAGGCCGGTTACTGGTAATGGTAAGAAGTCTTCTACCTCTGACCCTAAGCCTTCTGCTAAGGCTTCTAAGCCGCCGATCTCTACTAGAAACTCGTATGAGGCTTTGGATGGTTATGGTTACTATGGTTCTTCCGGCTATGAGTATGATGATTTTGCGGCTGAAGGTCGGTATGAGAACATGGTGGATGATGTTGTTAAAGATGATAATGAAACTGGCAGATTTATGGCGTCTAATACAACGTCTACCTCAAAAGGAGAAAGCACTCCTATGTTCAAACGTGGTTTCCTATGATGTGCCTTGTTTGCAGCTTCTTTTGGCTCCAGGTTTGGAGCTGTTCTGTGATTTTTGTCTTCGATGATGGTGGTTGATCGCTAGTGTTTTGGAGCGGGTGGCGTTCTAGTTTTGTTAGACTAAGTGCTTTTTATTTGGTTGTTTACTTTGTCATTTTTTGTTTTGCTCATCTTGTTTACATACTGGGGCATGCCCCATGTATGAACTAGGTTGGCCTCTCCTTCCTACTTGTTCTTCATTGTTTTGGGAATAGAATCACCGGGGAAACCCTTTACCCCAAAAAAAAAAGAGTTGAGGGAGTATCACATCAACTTGTGAAGTGGGATCGGGTGTTGTGTTTAACTCTTAAGAACTAGGCATTGACCCATAGGATTCATGTTCAAAACTGAGTTTATAATTTGATACACAATCATTTAAATTTGAAGGCTCAGTGAATCCAGAGTCTGAATTCTCCAAGGAATCTGAAATGCCATTTTCCGGTTGAAATTGAGCTGGAGATTCAGGTGAAGTGGGTTCCGTTTGAACTTGAATCGGAGATGCTTCCGTTTGAACTTAAACCGGAACTGCATCCTCTTCAACTGAGATGACTTCAGTAGAGTTATTAAAAACAGTTGGCTTTAAAGGCTTGGTGCTGAGTGGAGAGAAGAATGGAGGATCAATTGAGAAATTCTTTGTATTTGTCCTCCAATGTTCACCACCTGAAGTTTTGATTTCCAGTACTAGCACTGAATTACTTACATGCTTCCAACAGTTATGTTGAAGGCGGTGGTTGGTGAATCAATGTCATATAACTAAGTGGGCTGAGAGGTAAAGTTGTTCTTTGATTTTTCATTAAAGAAAACATTCAGAGTTTCTTCAACAACTTTAGTTCTCTTGTTGTATACCCTGTATGCTTTTGACACACCAGAATATCCAACATAATATCCATCATCTGCCTTTTTAACAAATTTTGGCAACAACTCATTTGTGGACACACAAAAGATTTAAAGATATAAATGTTTGGTCTTCTACCTCTCCAAAGCTCATATGGTGTTTGTTTTTTTCCTTTCACAATCAAAATCCTGTTTTGGACATAGCAGGCAGTGTTTACTGCTTGTGCCCAAAATATCATAGGTAATTTTCAATCAGCCAACATTGCCCTAGCAGCTTCAATCAATGTTCTATTTCTCCTTTCAGCAACTCCATTCTGTTATGGAGTTCTGGGAGCACCGAACAACCTTGTTATCCCTTTTTCTTCACAAAATGAATTTAAAACATGATTTTTAAATTATGTACCATTGTCACCTCTGATTGTTTTGACCTTAAATTTTAACTAATTTTCCAACTTGACAAAAAAAAAACCATGTATATCTTGTAAAATCATCAATTATTACAAAACAATATGACCTCTTTTCCATACTCATTACCCTTTTTGGCCCAAAAAGGTCTTTTTTTCACAAAATGAATTTAAAACATGATTTTTAAATTATGTACCATTGTCACCTCTGATTGTTTTGACCTTAAATTTTAACTAATTTTCCAACTTGACAAAAAAAACCATGTATATCTTGTAAAATCATCAATTATTACAAAACAATATGACCTCTTTTCCATACTCATTGCCCCTTCAGGCAAGGCACACAGTGCTCAGAACAAGTAAATTGTTTAACAGGAAGACCCTTGACTAAACCAAGATTGACAATTATGTTCATATTCTTATAATTTACATGTCCTAGCCTTCTATGCCAAAGATCACACTCATCAACTGAGGCTTTGGATATAAAGCAAGCAGTGCCACTGGAGGGTGTAGCAACTGACATATCCAAAACATACAAACCTTCGTTCCTGGGTGCTCTAAGCAGAATCATTTCCTCAGGAATTTTGATTTCAGATTTTAGTATGATTGCCTCTATCTCATAAATAAAACATTTAACTTCTTGTCACACATTTGTGAGACACTAAGTAAGTTAAAATTTAGAGTACCAACAAGATTGACTCTATCAAAGCTTACCGAACCATTTGTAACATCTCCTTGTGCTGAGATGTACCCCTTGTTGCTTCCAAATGCAACACATCTTCTATTGTATATTTTTGTATTTTCTATGATATTTTAATTCCCTGTCATGTGGTTGGTGCATCCACTGTCAAAAATCCACTAAGATCTAGACTCTTACTTTGCACTTGCACACATCAGAAATTGATCAGTTTTTGTAAGGGACCCAAGCCTTTTTGATCTTGGGTGTTCCCAAAGCATCATTATACTTATACTCTTCGAGTACTAAAGTATTTAGAATAGGTTGCTCAGTGAGCAAGTCAACATTTGCAAAGTCCAAATCCTGACCTTGTTGATGAAATTTCTCACTTCCCATTTTAACTTTCTTTCTAATACCTTTCTTTCCTTAAACTCATTGAACTTTCTCTATTTGTTAGACTCAGTTTTTGCAAAACCACTGGTTGGAATTAAATTTTGACTTGAAATCCTGGTTCTTTCTGGTGAAACACCATACTTTTATGATGCAAAGCTATTTTTGACAAATTTTTCACCTTTGAGCGGAAAGATTGAACTTCCGCTTGAACTAGTTGAAAATTCATTTTGACTAGTATTTCTTTCCGTTGAAAAAGTACGAGGATTGACCTTTCCTCTTGATGGATTTCTCCTTTCTCGACTTTCAAACACTTCAAAATTTTCGCTGAATTTCACAGATGGTCTTTGTTTCAAACCAGTAACTGACATGATGTTTTTCTTGTTTTTCGGTTGACACATGAGTTCAAGCGGAAGATTGTTCCGCTTGAAATTCAGTCAGAAAATTGTTTAGCTTGAAAACAGAAAAAAAAATGCCATTTCTTTCATTTCCAGTTAAGACTTTGTTTGAATCAGACTCAAAATACTATACTGTATGACTCTTAACAAGTGAGCCTCTTCCTGTTAGTTTCTTTGCCACATTTTGAATTTTCACAGTTTTAGTCTTTGAGGATTGATTTCAGTTTAGAGGGTTGTAAAGACAATCAGCTGCAAGATGACCCATTTTTCCACAAACTAGACACTCAGGAACTCTAGGAGAGTCATAAGATTGTGTGTATCTAGGGGATTTTTCACTTGTTTCTTGACTGAATATTGTTTTACCAAAAAACTGACCTTTGCTTGTTTTGACATTTTCAACATGTTTTCCTCCAACTTTTGAATATTTAGGTTCATAAAAAGTGGGTGAAGGCACACAAATGTTGACGGTATATCAATCTTCAACATGTTTTCAACATGTCTTCCTCCAACTTTTGAATCTTGTTTTGACAATTTCAACATGTTTTCCTCCAAATTCTATATCAATCTTCATATAAACTCGTATCTTCAATCAAACTCTCCTTCATCTTGACGGTTAGTCTGATCTTGAATACTTAACGTTGTAGCGTGTGTAATCTCTTTATCAACATATGCAGAAGAATTGAAGTTCTGATATTCTTTTTCCACCTAGTACCTGCCAACATAAATAATCTTGGCGCAAAACGTCTCTTCGAGACTCCAAGATATTCAGATTTGAAATTTGAAGTGTATCACGTGTTGATCAACCGAAAACAAATAAGAAACAAAATCTTTTTGATTTTTTAAAACTTTATATCAAAATACACCTAAAATCTTTTTGGTATTTTCTTGATAATGAAAAGTTGTCTTTTGCGAGAAAGATCACGACTTGGGATCATATTGGTCATAACATGCTGAACTACACTTCAATTTCGATTATTGTAGCACATAAGCCATGTTAATTGCAGATATAATTTGTCCATCTTTAAACTCATGCACAATCATACTCATAACATCTGGATATGTTAAGGTACTGATTAATTTGCTTTGACCAGTGTACCCCCACACTATCAAACATACTCAAATATGCTTTTGTTTATCACACTTTGTGATTTCACTTGTGATTTAACACATAGTGATTGAATTCATGATATTGTCAACTGTGTTCCATGCAAAAAGAAATAAGAACGTTAAATCGTCTACCTTAAGGTCGATCTTTCGATACGCAGATAAGGCCTCAGATTAAATAAAAGAAACAAGTTGAAATTGTATAACCCAACAACAATCAGGTCGGTCCTGAGATCCGATGGTACACACCAAAGATAGTTCGATCATTTAAGAAAATAAAGAAAATCAAACAAGTTTAAATCTTTGCAAAATGAACACATGTATACACAGTGACTTCTCATTTTTCTTTTCACATACCTTTTTCTTGATATATCTTGAGATACGCATCAAGATGTGTCCACTAGGTCAAGCATCAGATTTAGTGTATATCACATTTAAATACTTTCTGATTTGTCGTGTCTACCTAGCACTTCGATCAATGGTCTATGGCTTTTCCACTTACTCTATCCATGAATCGGACATCGTTAGCTAATGTACCATCATCGCCCAATCATGTAGGATACAATTTCTCATTTTTTAATTTTTTTAATGTTTTAATTTTCTCTCCCTAAAAATGAGAACTCTATTTTTAGATTTTCATTTTACCAATTGAAAAACGACACACTATTTTTGTATTTTTCAAAGAAACAAACTCCCCCTGAAATTGAGACGAAGTGAAAAACGAAATAAAAATTGATCAACCAACACGGATACTTGCGTTTAGCAGTTTGAAAACATAGATTTTGATTTGGTAATTCAGTTTAAGTTAAACACATATATTCCATTATCATCAACTATTACCGATAAGTCTTCCTGAAATACCTGATGACACCAAATAAATGTTAGTTGCATTGGGATCGACCCGATTCATCTGCGTTGGGTCGCCCGGTGTCTTCCACGTTGTCTGTGTTGGTTTTGGAAACAACTTTCGGTTTCCATTTCATCGAAGATTGTAATTTTTTATCAGAACCTGAAAATGATTCAACCGGCATCTTTGACGAAGATGACTTACTAGTTGTTTTAATTTTCAGGGACCGTGGTTCATAAAAATTTTTACCATTTACATCCACATATTTTACATTATTGTGGATATATGCAGTCGTTGGACAATTCGCAGCAAGATGTCCAGGTCGACGACATGCATAACAAACTCTTTCACGAAGTTGCGATGAAATTTTTGAAAAATGATTTGGTTTCCAACTATGATTCGTAGCTGGAGAATCATAGTAACCAAAAGAATGATCAGAAACAAATGAATCAAAGAAATTATCAGATGAATCATACCTAGGAGATGATCTTCGTGGTAAGTAGTAAGAACCACTTGAAGAACTTCCCGAATGATAATGATCATTTCTTGATGTATACACATTCGACTTCTTCTGTTGATCTTGCTTTTGTTGAGTCTGAACAGGTTTAACAACAACTTTCGTCTGTTTCTGTGTTGACTGTTGCACTGAGACATGCTTGACTTTATAACCCAAACCTTTGTGCTTGAACACTGGAGTCTTTGATGACTCAATTTAAGAACCAGAAACATTCTTTTCATTTGCTTTTCTAGTAAATTTAACTTTAATATCCTTCAGCTTGTTCTCATGAATCATAGATTTATCAAATTCAGCCTTAGTAGAAGTACTAACAGACTTCTTACTCTTACTAAATATCTGCTCATCGTCCAAAAATGATGAACCAGCATCAAACTTTGGAATGTTTCCAGTTTCAAATTTCTTCTTCCTAGACTTAGATATTTTTTTCTTTGCAGGAGCAGGAGTTGCAAACTTTGCGTAATCATGCATTTCTTCATTTGGATTCACATAAGCAAATGGAATACTTGACACATAAACTGGTGACGGAACTTTATGTAAATCATTCTTAACACTTTCTTCACGCTTATCCTGTTTGTATATATAATTCAGAACTGTCGGTGATAAATTACAATTCTTTACTTGACGTTGCAAATCCAGAATCTCAAATTTTTAATTCAGTAATCTTCACTTGAGCATCCAACAAATCTTTCTGAGAAGCAATGAACTGTTCCAACAACTCATTATATTCATACTTATGTCTTTTTCTCAAATCACACTCTTCCAAAAGTTCTTCGGTAACCTTTTCCCATGTCTTCTTGAAATAATCAACATCTTTTGTTAAAATGTCATTCTTTTCTCAGAAAAGAACATTTTCATCTCGAAGGTTTGAAAGTTGTTCTTGAAGACTAATTACTTTCTCTGCAGCTTCAACAGCAATCTGATTAGCTTTTTCATATTTCTGTTAAACAGGATAAGCCTTTTCGACTAAAGTTTCAAAATCTTCAGCAATTTCTTTAGCCTCAGCTTTAGCTTTTTCACATTCTTCTCTCAGAACATTATTTTCTTTCATACAAATCATCATTAATCTTAACAAGTTCAGCACACTTTGGACATATTGAAGAAACTTCATTCTGAACTTCTTTTATGTCACTATCATCCCCTTTATCATATATCACACAAGAACTTGTTTCAGAATCAGAATCAATTACACAACCATCAATTTGTTTAGTCTTGAAAAAAGTATCACAATCCTTTTTGTCTGACAACCCATTACTTCCTGATTGTAAACCACTAGATACTAAATCATATGATTTTGAATAAGTAGATTCTGAGCCAATCTTTATGGTCTAAATGTTTGCACAATATAATTGAAATGAGCGGGAATAGTCGGATCTTGCTAACTCATGTCATATTGATACGAGAACGAGAACAATCTGGTGTAAATAAAAATTTAATCCTTTATAAACTGAAGAGATCAGATCTTACAAGGACTCAGAGCTAAACAACTGAATACCTAAATACACTTTGAAACACACACACTTAAGAGACTCATTTATGAAATTTCTACACAATACAACTATATATAGAAAACCCAATCACCCAAACTGGACATTGTCCGAACTGGCCGTTCGTCTACCAGTTCGTACCTAGCTAGGTTAACACTTGTCTTTTTCTTCTGATTTTCTACAGTCTGATCCGGCATCTACCATTTTTATGATATCAACAAACTCCCCCTTGGCAAATGCTGGTTAGTTTCTTTTGATTTGAATATCCGACAAAGAATCCTTCATACACCTTCTCGTCGAATTTTCTAGCAGACCATAATATCGTGCAGGGACACCCAAACGGTTCTAGATACTTGAGATTTGGCTTGTGATTCTTTAACAGCTCATAGTAGGTTTTACCAAGCTGTTTCATAGTTAGAACCCTATTAAGCACATAACATGATGTGTTAACTACCTCCGTCTAGAAATTCACTGGAAGTCGAGAATCAGCTAACATGGTTCTTGATGTCTCAATTATCATTCGATTCTTGCGCTCCGCTATGGTGTACTGAATTCATGTACAATATGCTTCTCCAAACAAAACAACTTTATTTCAGTATTCTTGAACTCCGTGCCGTTATCGCTATGAATTCTTCTAACCTTCAACTTGTAATAAGACTCCAACGTATTGATCAAGTTGATAAGAATTCTTGATGTTTCATCTTTTGTCACAAGAAAGTCCACCCAAGAGAATCGAGAGTATTCATCTGTAACAACCAAACAATACCAATGTCCGGAAATGCTTTGTTTGTTAACAGGACCAAACAAGTCCATGTGAAGCAATTTAAGCGGAACATCTATTGAATGGTACTTCTTTAAAGGATGTGACTTTCATTGTTGCTTCCCCTTTTTGCAACTGACACATACGTCATTGAAAATAAATTGATGCTTTGGAACCCCTTCAACAAGATTCTTTTGCACCGACTTGTTCATCTTTCTATAATGAATGTGACTCATGCGTCTATGCCGGAGAACATAATCTCTTTCAGAAGCTTTTGACAAGAAACATTGACCTACCACATTGGCTCTTGCTGAATTCATATCCAACGCGTACAGATTTGAAAGTAGCATCACTATATAATCATCTAGGAATCATGTAACCAAGTTTTAAGATTAAGCATTCAGTTCCAGTGAAAGCAGTTGTGAATTGCTTATCACATATCTCAGAAACACTCAACAGGTTGTACTCCAACTCTTGAACATATTCAACCCGGTCGAATGTTATCGCACCTGTTGCTCAATTTGCCAATACCCGTTATTTTTCCACCTTTATCTCCTACAAATGTAACATTTCATCCGTTGAATGGTTGCACATCATGGAGTAAGGAAATGTCACCAGTCATGTGTCTGGAGGCTCCGCTATCAACGACCTATAGATTTTTCATGGGCTGTCGCAAAGCTCCCTGCACACATTAGAAAAAATTAGTTAGTTCGGGAATGACCCAAGCTTAAAGCTTTGGGTCATCCGTCATCTTCAACGAAATCATTTCCTGAAGTGGAAGCACCTCTCGGTATACACTTATCTCTCTGTTGATTGGACGATGATGCTTCAGAATTCTTTAAGATTGATTTTATCTTTGCAGAATCACCTTCTTGTTTCTTATCATGTTCTGAATTTTTGTAGCCAGAAACAAACGGTTTTAACTCATTATGAAGCACCCTTTTTTCATCAAAAAATTTGACTCTTTTTTGAGGTCCAACAGAGGCAAGTTTGTCTGATTGGTAACCATCTGATACAGAACCAGATTTTTCAGACTTGTCTTTCTTCAAAGGATAATTTTAATATGTATGCCCTTCGTTTCTTGACATTTAAAGCAACGACGTCGGTCGATAACGACTTCGTCGACCGTGTTGTCATCAAGAATAGTATCAGTGACAGGTTTTGGTTTCTTTGTTTTGGAAAACTTCTTTTGGGGGTATGAAATCAGATGATCACTAAAATCATCGTAAAAACCTCAATCCTAACCACTTGCATTTTCTGGGTAAAAATCATCATAATATGCATTTCCTACATAATACCGACTATTAAAATTCTGATAACCAACCCATCTTCCACCATATCCCGATGGACCAATATCCCTAAATCCATTATCAAACCAACTTGGACCCCTACCATAAGCTGGTGGATTCGGTCCACAGCCAAAATGATCATAAAACCCATCATCAATAAATTGAGTTTTCTGAAAAAAATGCTTCGGCTTTCTTAAATTTGATTTTGCATTGTCAGAAAAAATTGGTTTGTGAACCTCAGATGTTTGGGCAACAGTTGGTTTCTTGACAAATTTTTACACTCGATTAACCAACCCATTATCAGAATTATGATCCGACTTTTCAGCCTCTAGTGTGTCCTTTGGAATTATGATCTTTCCATTTCCCCTCCTAATGGACACACTAAGAGCATTCGGATCATATTTAGGACTGTAGCCCCCTTTTGAAAACTTTATCAATCAAATCAGGGTTAACCATGCTCAAAGGAAAATCCTTATCGCTGTACATTTTGTCAAACTCTTTCAAGCGATAAGTAATCCAGTTTGCAGTTTTATATCAAACTGGTCAACCGACTTCCCTTTGACATTATTCTTGTCAACCTGACCCTGTGGTGATTTAGAACTTGAACCCTTTTCAAACACTTTAGGTTTGGAATTCAAAGGTTGGGGTTCATATTTAATCCCACCATTTTTCAGTTTCTTGCCACCAACAGCCTTTGATCTGGCAATGGTTTTTTTGCTCAAATTCACTCATCTTTTTTAGTTATGTTTGCATTTGATCAAAGTTATAGTTTAGGATAATTTCATCTTGAGATTATTTTGAAACTTTCTTAGAAATCTCAGGCTCGGTTTCAGAAACCAAATCATCAATTTTATCAAAATCTGAGATGTTATAAAACAACTCACTTCAGAGTCTAAAACAGATTTCTCATTGAGTTTCCTTTCAATGGTTTGTGAATGTGATTGAGCAGACACCGCTCTTTTGTAAGAAGTGTAATCACACTTTTCAGCAAATTGATCAAAAGATGGACTATTAGTAATAATGACTGGGGCAGGAACCTGGTTAAGCTTGTCAGACACTGACCTTGATCACTATTGTATAGAAAATTTGTGAATGACAAGGGTATTTTCAGAGTGTCAATTTTGTTTGTTAACTCAAGAATTTCAATTTTTAAATCTGAAACATTTTGAGTATTAACCAGTTCCTTTTAAGCCGACACGAGCATGTCAGATTGCTTGCTAAACTCATATTTTTGAATTCGCAACTGCTCGTGTAGAGTCATTAACTCTTTTGTTGTGCCCTCCCATCTTTTCTTATAAATTTCAATATCTTCCTTGGATACAAATATTTGATCAACCATTTTGTTTTTCTCAGCTAAGAGTTCCCCATTTGACTTAGCAAATTGGTTACACAAATCACATGGAAGAGGATTTGATACCTTTGGAGTATCAGTCATCAAGGCAACAACTGATTCTTTGAGTTGTTTCTTTTCAAAGCTCCATTCTCCAATTTCAGACTATTACTCTCATCTACCAATTTTTGTAGTTCCTCTTGCAATGCAATCAGCTTGTCATTTGCCTCCAAAGCACTTTTATGAGCATCTTCATACTTCTGCTGTACTGGATAGCTCTTTTGAAATAAAGCCTCAAAATCATTTGCTGCATCTTGGGCTTCTGCTTTGGCAGCTTCACACTCCTTCATCAAAGCTTCTTTCTCCTTCATCAACACTTCCAACTCCTTCTTCAACAATAAAACTTCATCAGGATCAGCATATTCAGGCATTGAATTTGCCATAAAAGCAAATTGATCTTCAGAAAATGTCTGAACTTCTTCGACTGATTCTGAGCAATTATTTGATAATCCACCATCTTCAGAAGTTGATTCAGTCATTGTATCATCATCCTGCACATGCGTCACAAATAAAGCAGAGGAATCAGTAAACTAATTACCCCAGTTATATGTTTTATCTTCTTGAGAAACAAGTGCTTTTGTTGAATCAGTTTTAAGGTTAGAATCACTCCCTGAACTTGTGGCATTGAACTTAGTGTTGTTTGATGAAGAACCAGCTTTTGGTGTAACTTCTGATATTCTTGTTTCTTCGGTTGTGAACATTCTCTTGCGAAGTGACCGAAGTTTGAGCAATTGTAGCATCGAACTTTTGACTTGTCAAATCCTTTTCTTCCACCAGATTTCAAGTCTTTTCTTCCGGTCTTCTTGAGGAATCTCTTTAACCTTCTGGCCAACATAGCAAACTACCAGTTTATGTCCATTAGTTCCAGATCATCAGGGTCCACCTAGTCATAATCCTCTTCCATTAGCTCAGCATTGCTAACTTTTCCAGTGATAACCCCGTAATACGATGATACTAAAGCAGACACTAATGACATGTAATATTCAGTTGTAGTAACAGATAAAGCCATTTTTCTTGCATTCATCCTGTTACTTGCGGGTATAGATACATTACATCCTCTTGATTCATAACTTTCAGAATTAGACATATTACCAGCATTAGATACACCTCCAACTACGAAAGCTGTCGCCGGTGCTAAATTGACAATTTTACCAGATTTGCCAGAAATTATCGCTGCATTCTAACAATAATAAATTTCTGGAATTTGCACTTCTGCAGGCGTAGCATTCACATTCTTCATTTCCAGATCTCTTGCTTGTAATTTTCCCAACAATTGTAAGAAAGTTAACTTTGAAAATTCTTTGTCATTGGTGATCATCAGAACATACAATTCCCACTTTGCTGGCAGTGCTTCAAGCAGTTTCTCCTTTAACTCTTCATCATCTTTCTTAATACTAACTGTATCCATTTCAGATTGTAGATGACAGAATGCGAGAAATCAAAGCAGGCACTTCCTCACCCTCAAAACATTTAAAGTTGTTGAATTCTTTTCGCAGAACCTTCTTCTTTCTCTTCTTGTACTGTTCGTTTCCATCACACCTTTCTTTCAAAGCATCCCAGAGTTCTTTCGAATTTTTACACAACTTAAATTGATGTAACAACTCCTTTGGTAACGCTTGAGTAAGCGCTCCATAAACCTTTTGTTCTCGTGTATAATCAGCCTTTTGTCGAATATTCAGATTCCTTTGTAAAATTGGAACATTGTTGTTGTCGATCGGATAGGTATATCCGTCATCTATTGCAATCCAGAGGTCGCAATCTGAAGTACCGATGTACGCCTCGAACCTCTTTTTCCAATTATGATAAGCTTCGAGTTTGAACAATTTAGAAACCTTCTGACTCGTTCCTATCTCATTGTCGTAATTCAGTAGTGTTTGCATTTGAGACTGAATTGCTGCAAAAGCTTGATATTCTGACATCTCGACAATTTACAAATTCTGATTATCCGATCCCAAGCGATTTGAAAAATGTTTGTCCGAACCTAACCAAACAGGAAACGAACTAAACAAATGTATGCGAACTCAAACGAACTAATGATCTTCCAAACTTAAATGAACTCTATTCGAACTCAACTATCTTGAACGAAGTTGTCCGAACTGTAAGCGAAAAGACTAGTAACCAAACTTATCCGAATTCTATCCGAACTCAAACGAACCTAATCCGAACAAGAAAATATATACGAGCTGGATGCGAACTAGTACCCGAAGCTAAACGAACTGAAATGAACAGCGACTTCGGAGCGGTTATTCACTCGAACTCGGACTTCGGACGATAGTTATTTTTAGATCTACGAACTCAGACGAACTGGACAAAAA